>JAHRHZ010000017.1:34942655-34956626 GCA_024137785.1 Ginglymostoma cirratum | reverse complement strand
TGTGTGTGAGTGAGTGTGAGACGATGTGAGTGAGTGTGTGTGATGGTATGAGTGAGTGAGTGTGCATGTAAAGTGATTGAGCGTTATGGAGAGGTGATAGGAGAATGGGTGCCACAGTGGCTCAGTGGTTAGCACTGCTGCCTCACAGCGCCAGGGACCCAGGTATAATCCTAGCCTTGGGTGACTGTCTGTGTGGAGTTTGCACATTCTCCCAGTGTTTACCTGGGTTTCCTCCCACAGCTCAAAGATAAGCAGGTTAGGTGGATTGGCTGGGCTAAATTGCCGAATGGTGCCCAGGGATGTGTCAGCTAGGTTGATTAGCCATAGGAAATGCTGGGTTTTAGGGATAGAGTAGGGGCGGGTCTAGGTGGGATGATCTTCGGTGGGTTGGTGTGGACTTGTTTGGGCCAAATGGCTTGCTTCCACACTGTAGGGATTCTATTCTATTGAATGGGGTTGAGAAACGTATCAGCCGTGACTGAATGATAGAGCAGACTCAAAGGGCCGAATGGCCTAATTCTGCTTCTTTCGCTGATGGCCCAAAACTCCCAAAAGCAGTGGGAATGGGAAAGCCAGCCAGGCTCACATCCACATTGGGAAGTAGTGCTGGAAACTAGGGAGATGCTGCAAGAAAGAAAGTTGAGGTTGGGCCAAAGAGCTGGGAAAGAACAGACCCTGCTGGCCTGCTTTCACCATCTCCTTAAATGGATCCCCTTTCAGCCCGGTTTGGAGGGCAGTGTTGGGTTTGGAGGGCCTTGGTTCAGCTGCTGAGCAGTTGCGTCTTCAAGAGAAAGGGGCCACAAACCTCCGCTGAGCCCTCAGGAAATGGCCTGCAGTGAAACTTCACCCACAAACGCGAAAGCGATCAAAACTAAAAGCCTTGCTCTCAAAAGCTGCGAGTGGTAGAAAAGAAAAGGTCGGAGAGAACAAACCAATCGTAAGGACATTTCTTGCTGGCTGCTGTCCTGCAGCTCATTGTCATGACAACAATGGTCTCCACACCAACAACTTGAGGAAAAGCTGGAGAACACGGACACACAGCTCAACTCGCCCACACCAATCGATGCTGCTCGCTCTGCTTTCCGCCAAACCCAACAGTTGAGGCCTCAAACTAATTACAGCACATATTCCTCTTTCCTTAAGGACGCACTGTTATACTCCTCTCCGAGCTGGGATTATACACCACATTTCCTTGTTAATTTAAACAATCATCCACATGAGAGAGGTGTCTACACTGTCCCCATCAAACACTTCCAGGACAGGTACAGCGCAGGGTTTGATACAGAGTAAAGCTTCCTCAACAATGTCCCCATCAAACATTCCCAGGACCTATGACATCCCAGGCTTAGATACAGAGTAAAGCTCTTTCTATGCTGTCCCCCTCAAACACTCCCAGGGCAGGTAAAGTACAGGATTAAATCATCCTCTACATTTTTAAACTGGAAGTAAAGCTTCATCTACACTGTCACCATCAAACACTCCCAGGACAGGTACTACACACGGTTAGATACTGAGTAAAGCTTCCACTACAATGTCCCTATCAAACATTCCCATGACTGGGACAAAGTAAACCTGAACTCACTTCCTGTCAGCAGCAATGTGAATTAGGTTTGAATTTAGTTTTGGACATTGTGAGATGTGTGTTTTATTTAATTGTGTGCTCTCCCAGTGTCTTTCTGAAACAGTTTTGTGAATGTGGGGCCAGTCCCTCTGGCCCTCAGGCTGTCCCCTCATGATACACAGGCATCTGTGTTTAGTTATGACTTACCTCCCAGCTCACATGTACACTTGTGGTCGATAAGCAGGAAAGTGCAGGTGCTTTACACTGAACTGGGGGTCCTGTTGCTGTTGTGAGATCTATCGCTTCAGAGTAAGGGCCGTACTGTCATCGAGAAAAAAGCAAAACATCAGCTATCAAGCAAGAAAGCCATTAATCAATTAATGTGTCCCCTTTCACATCCCCCAACCAACCCTAAGTACGCTGCAGCTAATGCAAGAAAATGGATTTTCTGAAGAAAGGTCCCGACCCGAAACGTCTGCTTTCTTGCTCCTCTGATGCTGCCTGGCCTGCTGTGTTCATCCAGCTCCACACTGTGTTATATCTGATTCTCCAGCATCGGCAGTTCTTACTAGCGCTCCGCAAGGAATGGTAATGTTGGTTTCGGTATTGGATCAGGGCCCTCATTGGGTGGAAAGTGCTTTGGGACATCATCCAGTTTTGAAAGTTGCTGGGCTAAAAATTCTGGAAAAATCCTAAATCCTTAAAATCCTACTACGTGCTGCTTTTGGGAATTTGACGACGGTTGTAAAAACGTTAGAACTGAGAAGGAGGAGCCGGTGGAAGTGACCATGGGGAGGAAGATTGGCATCTTCACATGGTCTGGGCTCCTACGTGATTCCGGACCCATTCGCATTTTGTTGGTAGTTGAGCACCCCCTCCAATATGGTGTGTGACATAAGTTTGGGTGGGCAGGGTCTGAGAGTGTTATAGTCCATGGTCTTTGTCCTAGGGCATCGCCAAGATTGGAAGGGGGTTGGAGACCAGCAGAGATGGGGAGCAAAGATGGATTGGGTGACACTAAGATGGTGCCCATGAACCTGTCAATTGTTGTGACACATGTCACTAATTTAGCAGCATAGGAGGTGGCCATTCAGCCCATCATACCTGCCCCAGATCTTCGATTTGTTCTCTCTCCTCCACAGCCCCGCAGGATTTTCCTTTTTAAGACTTTAAACAATTCTCACCAGTGAGTTATCACCCACAATGTTTCCACCCCCTCCCCCCCACCACAGGCAGCCCGTTCCAAATCACAACTTGCTGTGGCAACAAGGTGCACTTTGAAACTGTGACTGCATCCACTAACCCACAAAGTCCAGGTCGTTAACAGGACCAGAATGTACTGTTTAGGAATAGTGAGGGAGAGATAAAGTCACTGGTTGTGATCCCCTGGGTCACTGACCAGACCCCTGCCACTCGTAGGGTTTGGGTTTAGCACGATTCAGTACACTGTCAATAAAACAGAGTGAGTCTGCACTAGCAGTGACTCACACTGAGTGACTGGAGTGGATTTTCTGCAGAATTTAAATTGTTCCCAGTTCCTTCCTCAAACAACAGTAATTTGCATTTATATAGCACCTTTAACATAGCAACATGTTATCAGGCATATATCAGAGAGATATTCAGATAGTTCACCAACCACAGGTTCACAATGAGGCCATTCTGTCCCTTGAGCCTATACCACCCTTCTGTGGGATCCCAGTTGCCCCCTATCTATCAACCTTGGCTTCTATGATTTAAGGAGCATCACAAAGACAGCGAGAGGCAGAGAGGTTCTGGGAGGGAATTCCAGGGATTAGGAGCTGAATGGCGGACAGGTTACAATTATGCATGTTCCAGAGGCCAGAATTGCCTCTTGTGGGGTTGCAGGAGATTCCCAAGATCAGGAGGGGTGAGACCATGAAGGGATTTGGAAACGGCAATAAGAATTTAAGAAGTTGAGGCTTTTCCAGATTAGGAGTCAATGCGAGTCAGGGAGTAGAGTATTGGTGGATGTACAGGTGAGGAGAAGAACAGCAAGTTGTTGGATCAATTCCAGTGGAAGTTGGCCGTGCTCGCCAGGAGAGTGTTGGAATAGACAAGGCTCAGGGTGACAATGAGAGAGAGTTACAAATGGATTGAGACACTGTCGGAGATGGCTGATACAATAAACATAAAGGTAAGTGGTCTTGGTGCTGGAGGGGCTGGCGGGGGGGTGTTATGGAAGCTCAGCTTAAAGTCATATACATAAAGGTGGGATCACAGAAACTCACCCCTGCTTCATTGGCAGCTCGCACCCTGAACTGATAGGTGGTCCCAGGTAGGAGGCTGCTAACAGTACATTCCAGATCAGGACCACAGTAAACCTCCGAAGGTGCTAGTTCTCCTTGACTTATCTCCAACGTATACTCCGTCACCATCGAGTTCCCATCCGATGGCGGCCCTGCAGAGAACAATCAACTCAAATCATCTGGAACTTTGATGTTTACTTTCAGACAGAGCTTTCATTTTCCCAACACACACTGTACCACCTATGTCCCTTCCTCTCCACGCCATCCCACTCCCCAACAAAAAATTCCATTCCTCCCTTCTCTAAGAAGAGGCCATTCAGCCCCTTGAGACCTGTTTCACCCACCCCATTCAATCAGTTCCATGCATGCTTTGCTCTGTAACTCTGAACAACCTTGCCTGACAAAATTCTCAACTTAAAACTTTCCAAAGGATCCCCAGTGCTTACAAATCTCGGGGGGAGTTTCAAATCTCTTCCGACCTTGTGTGGAGAATTGCCTCCTGAGAGCCCCCTGAATGGCCTGGCTGTACTTTTAAGCTTATGACCCTTTGCTCTGTTTTGCCCTCAACCCCCTCCTCCGGCAAAGCTATTTTCTCTGTGCCAATCCAGTCAACTTCTTGACTCGACTCAAAGCCTGGATTCAGTCATTCGTTCATCGCCTGTTTTGAAGGGAACACAAAGCTTGTTTTCTCTGGTGTAAATTCTACGTATGCCACTAATAGGAGACGGTGAGTTTGGCTGGGCGTGCCCATTAACAAAGAGGGTCCTAAATCCAAACAGAGACGGGCATCATTCCCATTTTTGGGAACGCAAGCAAGCCTTGGTGATCCCTCACCCTGGGATCCCCACTCTTTCCCATTTCTACTGGGAGGCAGACCCCCAACACAAAACACTACCACAACCTGTTAAACCAGGACTGATCCCACCAGATCCCACTTGCTGCTTGCTGCCTCACAAGGAACCATTCATGTTCTCTGACCCGCTGTTGTGTTTGACCCCAGGATCCAGCAGGTCACTCACACAGTTCTTAAATGGGTCAGATTCCATCTCCCTGGAATCTGTGAGTGAGAAGGCACTGTGTGGTCATTTTTATTTGGGAAAAGTTGCATTATTATTCAAGTGATTTCTGCAGTAAATAAGGTATAACAGAGATGTGTATGACCCCTGCGTTTCGTTTCTTTTACTTAGTGTGTGTTTTTGCACTGATTATGTGGGCCTCATGATCAACCAAAATATTTGACCAAATGCCACACCGCTGGTCCCATAGGTGTCAGATAATAAAATGTTTACTGTAATTTGTAGGTATTTCTGTAACTACGGTGCTTTCTTTAAAAAATAGTTTTGAGATTCAGATTTAGAGTGAATGGGTTTTGTGCACTACGAACGGATTTTTGCTTAATTTAGATTGCTTTGCAACCCAGTAGGATGTATAATGGGGCCTCAAGGTTTATTTGTTCTGGAGCCTAATTTTTTAAGCCTTAGCGAAACACCAACAGTTTAGAGAGGGGGGATTTGAGCGAATAAAGCGTTGGAGTAGGATGGCTGTGTAGATCAGTGCTCCTGAAAAGGAAAGAACTGACAGAGAATTATAACTACTTTAGAGCAAAGAGTCCAGTTTTTGTCTTGGACCAGAAGTGTTCGGATAAAACACTGATGAGATTACTTAAAACTGAGTACATTGGAGCTCAAATGTACAATAGCTTCAGGAAGAAGCTATCTGCAATTTCAGTCTAAAAACTGAAGTCACAAGTGACTTAAACTTATGGAGGTGTTAGATATTCTGGTATGAGTATTGTATAGGTGGCATTTTGGATACAGTAACAGGCATGTGTTTTGGGTACTGTACAAAACCTGTTCTGTTTCTTTTTCATTAATAAAGGAGTGGGTTGGGATTAGCGGAATTTTACCTTCACTGTGTGTTTAAAAATCTTTTACATTGTGTTCTAAGCATATGGCTTGGTTGAATCTATTTTATCTTTATTTCTTTTGTTTATCATAAATGCAAGGTGTGCAGTATTGTGTGCTATGTTTCAGCAAGTGACCACTTTGTCAAAATCAAAACAAATCAAACTATCAGGCCAGGTTTCAGTCTGGGAGCTGAGTTATCCAATAATAACATCAGCTGGGATCCTAATAGTCTGCTGTACATAAATTAACTGTGGCGCATTTTATACCTGACCAGTGACTACACTTCAATCAGTATTTCTGGTCAAGAAACATTTTGTGTGGTCCTGATGTAATGGAATTCTGGCTGATAATCCAAGTTGGATCAGCCTTGAGAATTTGTGTGAAACATTGAAAGTGGCAAGGTGGAAAGGAAAGGCTTAAAATAAGCCATCAATAGTCTTTCTTATGTTCCTGGAAACTCTTCAATGTATAATGAAAATGGGGGCAAAAAATCTTCATTTGCTTTGCTCTTCAATGAATTGAACATGCTAACTACTTAGTTTTGGCATTTCTCAATAAAGAGCTTTTACTCTGCAGTGCATTGTGATTAAGAGGTGTATTACATAGGAGTTGTGTGCAATTGGGTAGAGAATAATGAGTGCTGACAAGTATTTATAAACTCTCACACATTCTCTATCTGAGTGTCACAAGGCTGTTTCTGTTCTTTTCCAGACTCTGTTATCGAGTCAGACAGAGTTGCCGGGGAAAAAAATCATTATTTCAGCAAGTCGGGGAGGACAAGAGCTCATCTGCTTGAACCGGGTTAGAGGTCAAGAGACTTTTCTGTTCCAAGAGAGACGGTGGTCTATAAAACCTGTTCTCAGCAACCCTTCAAAAGTAAACCAGATCAGTTGTGACCACAGCAAAACTGGTGTAGTCATCAGGAATGTGAAACCAGGGATCATGCCTTTTTTTTTGTCACCTGTCCTAATATCTCTGTGTATAACTATTAAGTATCAAACAAAATTTGATAATATTCCTATGAAACACCTTGGGAAGCTTTACCACATTAAACATGCTATACAAATGCAAATTGTTGCTGACTAGTTGGAGAAGGATTTTCTGGATTCTTTTGTTTCCTGTACCAGTCTCTGGTTAAAATTGCATGCCTGCATGTTTGAAGCAGGATCCTATGTGATCTGTGAGGAAGCCCTCCCAGATGCCCACCATAGCAGGTTAACATGGGAACTGGCTGGCAGACAGTGGCACTGTAAGGAGCAAACCCCTGAAGTGATTATCCCTGCCCACCCCGATCTAAGAAGGGGAACCCAACAAGAACTTGCATTTGTATAATATTGTATTTTAAAAATTCATTCATGGCATGTGGGCATCGCTGGCTGATTTGGCACTTATTGCTCATCCCTAGTTGCCTTTAAGATGACAACTTTAATAAAACTTCCCAAGGAGATTTCCCAGGTGTGTTAAATGCCAGTGTTGTAAGGGTTAAGTGTCTGAAAGGGTTAATACATGATTGAGTGCAGTAAGCACCACCTCTACTGTGATGACATCATCATGATTTGGTCAAAGTAAGAAAGATGCTCATTTGCCCTCTTGTGGCACAGCGGTAGTGTCTCGACCACTGGTCTGGGAGGCCTGGATTCAAGTTCCACCTCCTCCAGAGATGTGTAATGTATGAAGATGAGCCTGGGGCTAGTGTGCTCCTCACATCTTTCTATTGTTTACTCAACAAGACGTTTTTGTTTTGAACAGAAACGTGGCTATTCTCATCCTCCCGAGGCTACTTCAGGCTTACTGAAGCCATGGAGGAGGGTGTCAGACACCTCAGTTCCCTGGGGGTGTGTGCAGGCCAGGTTTTGTCTAGTGACAGATTTCTGATTGATTTCTCACTCCAAAGTGGCTGTTGTGCACGTTCAGGAGCACTCTGGATTAGTTCCTGGGTGAGTGGCTGCGGCTTTGTTCTTGGGCAGTACAACAGATGGAAAGAGGATCTGAAAGAGGAAGTGCTTAAATCCCTCACCCTCACCCTCACCCCCACACCCCGCCTCTCTCTCTCCCCCACCCCCTGGGAGTGGAGAAGGAAAAGAAAAAGCCAAGCAGTGAGCTACGCTCTCTCTCTCTCTGCAATTTCCCTTAAAGAGGGAAAATCCCCTTCATAGAAACCAAAGGGACAAATGCTCAACCAGTGAATGAAAGACGAGAATCTGTGTCTACTACCTTGTGTCCTCCTCATAGCAACGAAAGGAACTAGAAGGAACACACTTCATCGATGTCTAAACTGTCAAAACTTTGTTTCATTGCTCACTTTTTGTTCCTTCCCACCCATAATATTTTGCCTTGACTTGCCTCTCAGTATATCTGTTTCTACGTGAGTGGGAATTTTTTAAAGAGGTACCGTTTCAGTGATAGAGAGCTGGTGACCCTTCCTCAGAGCTCAGTTACTGAAACGTTAACTCTGATTTTGTTCTCTCAACAGATGCTGCCAGACCTGCTGAGCTTTTCCAGCAACCTCTGCTTTTGTTCCTTATTTACAGCATCTGCAGTTTTTTCGGTTTTTAAGTTAAAATTCTTCTTTGTTGCCTGCCATTGGTTTTTAAAAGAATGTACTGCTTACAACAAATAGCTGTTTTCTGGTTAATTATGGAGGCTTGATGAGTGTGTATTTTTTTTAAAACCTGGGTTCATCAGTCAGGTCAATTGGACACTTTGGATAGTTTAATTAAAAAAAAACTTTTCATACTTGTGACAGCCCTGCGAATAGTGGGCCTTGATTTCTACAGCAACACCCCAGGGTGGCAACAGAATGTTCTATTTTGGTTTACAGATCAGGTGTGACTGTGAGTGTAGAATGTAAGGAAACCCAGCGAGCAGCAGTACAAGGGGACCAGCCTTTGCAACTATCCAACAGGTCTGAGGTTCCCTCAGCTTGCCTGGATGACAGTCAGGGCTGTAGGATGGCTGAACTGACAGACACCCACATAAGGTAAGAGAAGGCATTCAAGTTAAAGGGAGCTAAATGCAACGGGGTGGTAGTACGGGACAGTTTAGTGAGGGCAGAGGGGAATGAAAACCATTCTCTGTAGCAAAGAGCAAAACTCCGGAGGCTTGTGTTTCCTGGCCAGTACCTGAGCTTGGAATATCTGCACGAAGAAACTTATGGTCATAGAGGTACCAGCAACACAGACAAGAGAGAAAGAGAGAGGGTCTGCATAGTCATTGTGAAGAGCCAGGCATCAAGTTATTAAGAACCTCAAAGGTAACATTCTCTAGGTTATAACCTCAGCCATGTCCAACGGGGCCTAGGGTAAACATCAACTTAAAAACGAATATTGACTCAAAGACCGATGTGGTATAAGTAGGTACTGCTTCATGGGGCACTGGCACCAGCACTGGAGAAAGTGAGGGCTGTACCATTGGGATGGTCTACACTGACGGTGACCTGGTGTTCTCGCAGACTGTACAACTGGAGAAGTAGAGAGGATTTTAAACTAAATAGTGGAGGAAAGGAATCAAATTGAACAGGATGTCATAAATCAAAAACTGGAGACAAGGTAAGAAAGAAATGTATTCATCTGGGAAATGATAAACAGACTGTGACAGGAATTGATAGAGAATACAAATCTAAGTGGAAATCTACAGATAGGCTGGAGGTTACATAAATAATAAAAGGACAAACCCAGAGGGTCTGTAGCTGAATGCACATATTATTCAAAACAAAACAGATGGACTGATAGCACAAATAGAAATAAATACAATCTTTCAGAGACATTGCTGAAATACGACAGATTAGGACCTGAATATTGAAGAGCGTATGATATTTAGGAAGGACAGGAAGCAAGGAAGAGCTGGAGGGCCAATTGTTAATTAATGCTGGTAGATTTTTCTTACTTTCAATGTGAACCCTTCTGAGAGATACACGAAGGGTGCTGCAAAAATTAATTTTCTTAATGAGAACATTTGATCTTGCTAATGATCTTCTCATTTAGTTACTAGGTAGACACTAACTGCAAGAACATCCAGGAGCTGTGACACTTACCCCATTGTATCTGAAGCTCTTTGTGTTTTGGTTTCCCGACAAGCCTTGGTGGATGACACAGGCCGGGTGTAACACACTGTGTGCGAACAGACAGACTCTCTGAACACTAGAGCAGGTAAGAAACAGAGTCACTTTGGGGCAGAACTGTGGAAAGAATTCAACTGGGAGATAGCTCTGTATCAGATCACTTCTTCCTGGACTGAACACCTTTACTCAAATATCAAACTCTTTTGAACTCATAGAAAAATTCCCCTCAATGTAGCTTTCAGGAACTTTCGGGACAGTTTTGCAGACTTTCACTTCAGGTGGTATTTAAATGAGTGGGGCAGAGAATGCAATGATCTAACGGTCTGTTTATATATCTATCTGTTTATCAGTCAGGCTGGGCATCATTCAACCATACAGATAACTACTTTTCCATCGTAATAAAATATTGGGACAGCTGAAGCCATTGTTTTGGGATCCTGCTCCTAATCCACTGGATCCAGCTGATTTTAAACCAATCTCTTCACAGCCTAGATGTTACATTTGATCCTTTGATTCATCCTGACACAATAACCATGCTGACAGAAAAACCATCTATTTCTACTGTTCGAACAGCGCCCGCCTTCATCTCTGTCTCAGATTATCTGCTCCTGACATCCTCATTCATTCCTTTGTTCCCTCTGGGCTGGACCCTCCCAGTTCACCTCTGCACAGCCTTCCATATTCTCCATTTGAGGTCATCTAAAATCCACTGTCAGCTTCCGACCCACACTCCATCCCATTCACCTATCACACCTTCTGTTTGCTGACATACATCGGCTCCAAGACAAGTCACCTCTTGAGTTTAAAAATTCACCCTTGTTTTCAAATTCCTCCATGCTTTTTCCCAGCTCATTAACCCCCTCAAGCCTTATAACCCTCAGTGATATCTGCACTCGTCTAATCTTGTCCTTTCTGATGTTCCATCCAGAGGGAAGGTGAGAGTGATTGGGCCTTGATGTGAAGGCCACAGTGACCTATTGTGGCATCAAGAAGCCCGAGCAAAACTGGAACCAACAGGAATCGGTTGGGGGGTGGTTAGTAGGAACTGCAGATGCTGGAGAATCTGAGATAACAAGGTGTAGAGCTGGATGAACACAGTAGGCCAAGCAGCATCAGAGGAACAGGAAAGCTGGCTTTTCGGGCCTAGACCCTTCTTCAGAAGGGTTGTGAGGGTTGGGGGGGTGCAGGTAGGGAATGCTCTACACAAATCTAGCGCAAAGAGCTGGTTATGAACAAACAATGAACAAAGAAGAACAGGACAGTACAGGAACAGACCCTTCTGCCCTCCAAGCCTACACCAACACATGATGCCTTTCGAAACTAAAAATCTTTGCCTCTACGCAGATTGTATCCCTATTCCCTGCCTCTTCATGTATCTGTCACGATGCCTCTCAAACATTGGTATTGTATCTGCCTCCACCACCTGCACTGGCAGTGCATTTCAGGCACTTTATAAAAAAACCTGCTCTCACATCTCCTTTAAACTTACCCTCCCCCACTTTACCTTTAACTTATGTCCCCTGGTAATTGACACTTCTACCTTGGGAAAAAGACTCTGACTATCCGTTCTGTCCACGCTTCTCATAATTTTGAAAACTTCTATCAGGTCACCTCTCTGCCTCCGCGGAAGTGAAAACAAACTAAGTTTGTTCAATTTCTCCCAGCTAATACCCTCTAAACAGGCAACTTTCTGGTAAACTGTTTCTGTACCCTCTCCAAAGCCTCCACATCCTTCTGGTTAGTATGGTGACCAGAACTCTACACAATATTCCAAATGTGGCCTAACTAAAGCTCTACACAGCTGCAACACGACTTGCCAATTTTTGTACTCTATGCCCTGACTGATGAAGGCAAGCATGCCATGTGCCTTCTTGACCACCTTATCCACTTGTGTTGCCACTTTCAGGGAACTGTGGACCTGTACTCCGAGATCCCTCTGTGTGTTGATGCTACTAACGGTTCTGCCATTTTCTGTAAAAATGGTATTTACTGTATAAATTGTGGTTGTTGGGGGTCTTCCCACCAACTGCCTGTCCCAGCCTTCGCTGAAACCTTCCGGGATGTGACAAAAGTATAAGATGTCCCACCAAGTCTTGGCCTATTGAGGTCCACAATGGCCAATGATAGGCCGTTTCCACCCCCCAACATACATCAGGCACCATCCCCCATCCTTTTCACTGGGTTTCACCGATATCCTGGATTTATCTCTGTGTCCAGGCTCCTAGCTGTAGGGATGGCCTATCGTCCCAGTGCTGCTGTAGGGATTCAGCTACCAATCGCCAACAGCCCCCTGAGGCAGAACTGACTCCTGAGTTGGGGAGGAAGGTTCACCTTAAAGCAACAAAGACAGCTCCCAGAGTTAAAAAGACAGCCAGTGGGATCCTGGGCAGTCTTCTCCCCTTCCCCAAGAGAGTGGGGAACATGCCATCCGGTACTGTCACTGCAATGAAATCATCTTGCTCTTAAATTTCATTTGGTAACGCTCTGGTGAAATGCCTTGGGATGTCTTTCCCACATTATAGTTGTTGTTGTACCTGACTGTGTCCCCCGGTACTGATACAACAGGCTCTGAACCGGTACAAAGTGCCTGGCTTCAGCTGTTGGCAGACAGTCTCATTGAGTGATCCGCTGTACACCACCTCCCACTGGCTTCCTGCAGAGGAGACAGCGAAAAGAAAAGCTCAGCCCCTTCACATCCCCACTCGGACTTCATTTCAACACAGAGGGGCTGTGAGTCATTGTATCTCACTGCAGCGAAAACACACAAAGGCTAAAACTTCACAGCACCTTAACACATTATGGAGACCACAGTTATTCATAATGTTTTGTGAGGATCCCTGTATCTCACTGCTTTTAGTGTTTAAGCCTTCTGCTTGCAACGCTGGAGTATGAACTTGTTTCCCCAATATCCTGTATTTGGGAATAATGGGATATTGGGACGGAAAACCTCATAGTCCTGTACTTGGAAATGTCATGCTGGATCATCCCAAATACTCCTTACTTGTGAATAAAGGGATTTGGAGTAAGGTGTGACATAAGGGCACAAGATATAGCAATAGAAGTATTCTATTCACATCCTCAAGCCTGCTCTCCCACCCAATAAGATCATAGCCGATCTTCTCCTTGATCTCTTCTTCCCCTGCTGGATCCCCATACCCCTCAATTTCCTTCGCACCCAAAAATCAATCAATCTCCTTCTGGAATTCTCCATCATGGCACTCACATGGTTAAGTGAAGGCATTCCCCTCATTTCAGTCTGAAATAGCTGATACAGGATTCCGTCCATGTCCCCAGGCGAGCTGTATCTGGGAACGATGAGATTTAAAGACAGATGTTCCTGACACATTGTACCTGGGAATGATTGGATGTTCCTGACACACTGTATCTGGGAATGACTGGAATTTTCCTGACAACATTGTATCTGGGAATGACAGGATTTTCATGACACACTGTACTTGGGAATGCTGGGACGTTCTTGAAAGATTGTATCTGGGTTGAGGGATCTACTGAAACTCTGGGTTCATACATGAACAGATGTCTTCAAGGGACACCATTCTTCATAGTATTTATTCTCTGGGGATGCTGCAGTGCCACTGGGAATGGAGATGAGGGGAAAATAAAAGGTTACATTTTGAACTCACCCTCGGAGCTGCCCTCAGAAATCTCTAGCAGATACTTCAGAATTTCTGATCCACCATTGTCTTCTGGAGCGTCTATAATCATTGAAGGAGTCTGTGTTAGATAAAACACTTCTTGACAGATTATGGATCCCTGTGCAACATTATTTATATAGTGTCCTATAAAACACTCATGGGAGCATAATTCAAATAAATCTGACATTGAGAAATGTAAGAGAGATAAAAGGTACTGCAGATGCTGGAGAATCCGAGATAACAAGCATGGGGCTGGATGAGCACAGCAGGTCAAGCAGCATCATAGGAGCAGGAAAACTTGACGTTTCGGGCCTAAACCCTTCATCAGAAATGGGGGAGGGGAAGAGGGTTCTGAAATAAATAGGGAGAGAGGGGGAGGCGGATAGAGGATGGATAGAGGAGAGGATAGGTGGAGAGGAGGCAGACAGGTCGAAGAGGCGGGGATGGAGCCAGTAAAGGTGAGTGTAGGTAGTGGGGTAGGGAGGAGATAGGTCAGTCCAGGGAGGACGGACAGGTCAAGGGT
>JAHRHZ010000017.1:34929239-34942255 GCA_024137785.1 Ginglymostoma cirratum | reverse complement strand
GCATTTCCCGGAACACATCCCTCACGCCCCGTCCCCGCAACAATAATCAAAAAAGAATCCCCCTCGTCCTCACATACCACCCCACCAACCTCCGGATCCAACGCATCATCCTCCGACACTTCCGCCATCTACAGTCAGACCCCACCACCAAAGACATCTTTCCCTCCCCACCCTTATCTGCCTTCCGGAGGGACCACTCCCTCCGTGACTCCCTTGTCCGCGCCACACTCCCCTCCAGCCCCACCACACCCGGCACTTTTCCTTGTAACCGCAGGAAGTGCTACACCTGCCCCCACACCTCCTCCCTCACCCCAATCCCAGGCCCCAAGAAGACATTCCACATCAGGCAGAGGTTCACCTGCACATCTGCCAATGTGGTATACTGCATCCGCTGTACCCGTTGTGGCTTCCTCTACATCGGGGAAACCAAGCGGAGGCTTGGGGACCGCTTTGCAGAACACCTGCGCTCAGTTCGCAACAAACAACTGCACCTCCCAGTCGCGAACCATTTCAACTCCCCCTCCCATTCCTCAGATGACATGTCCATCCTTGGCCTCCTACAATGCCACAGTGATGCCACCCGAAGGCTGCAGGAACAGCAAATCATATTCAGCCTGGGAACCCTGCAGCCCAATGGCATCAATGTGGATTTCACAAGTTTCAAAATCTCCCCTCCCCCAACCGCATCCCAAAACCAGCCCAGCTCATCTCCACCTCCCTAACCTGTTTTTCCTCTCACCTCAAGCCACACCCCCATCTCCTATCTACTAACATCATCCCGCCCCCTTGACCTGTCCGTCCTCCCTGGACTGACCTATCTCCTCCCTACCCCCCTACCTACACTCACCTTTACTGGCTCCATCCCCGCCTCTTCGACCTGTCTGCCTCCTCTCCACCTATCCTCTCCTCTATCCATCCTCTATCCGCCTCCCCCTCTCTCCCTATTTATTTCAGAACCCTCTTCCCCTCCCCCATTTCTGATGAAGGGTTTAGGCCCGAAACGTCAAGTTTTCCTGCTCCTATGATGCTGCTTGACCTGCTGTGCTCATCCAGCCCCATGCTTGTTATCTCTATTGAGAAATGTAAGGACAGGTTAAGTAGATGCAACCTAACACATGATGAAAGAGGTAGATTTTAAGGTTCAGGGAGAGAACTCCAGAGCTCAGGGCCTTGGTAGCTGACCACATGACCAGCAACACCACAGTGATTAATACAATGTGTGGGCATGATATCAGAATCGAAGGAGTACAGGGACTTTGAAGGCTAAGTGTCCAGAGGAGATCACAGAGAAAGGGAAAGGTAAGGTCAAGGATGGATCTGGAAAACAAGATAAGAATGTTTAGAGGGAGGCATTGCTGGACCAGAGGTCAGGGGTGTGAGGGTGGGTAGGTGAGGCTTTGGCCTTTCACTCAATGAGTTGTTGTGATCTGGAACACAACGCTTGCAAGAGCGATGGAAGCAGATTCAGTTGGAACTTCCAAAGGGAGAACTGGATAAATAGGGAACAATTTGCATGTCTACGCAGAATGACGTGAAGGAGTGGGACCTGTTGGAAAGCCCAATTTCAGAGCGACAGACTGATTGGCCTCCATCTACGATCTATGATTCTAACTGGGCACTGCACAAACATATAAGTAACTCGACAATCCAAGCGGCAGAGGAGAAGACCAGATGGGGAAGTATATACACACCCCACTTGAGGTGAAGGCTGTGAGAGAGCGGAGGGCCAATGACGTAGGGTGTGGATGGAGGCCCAGGTTGGTCTGGATTGGTGATACACACGAGCACTTCACTGGGATTGCTGCTGCCCTCTGCGTTGGAGGCTATCAGCTGGGGGAAGAAACAAATACACACGTCACTTTTGTCACACACACCCGAGACAGAGAGGCGCAACTCCATCCGCAAGCAGGAAATGGTGACAGACTAAAACTTAAAGCTTTCAAAAGCAAGAAATGCTCAGCAGGTCAGGCAGCATTTATTTGAGGAACTGTGATCTTAAGCTTCTGACTGCCTGCCATTTCAACACACCACTGTGTTCCCTGGCCAACATCCCCGTGTCAGGCTTGCTGCAGTGCTCCAGCGAAGCTTAGCATAAGCTGGTAGAACAGCACCTCATTTTCCGCTTGGGGAATCTACAGCCTTCAGGACTTAATAGCATCTTCTCCCATGTTCTTGCTCCATCCCCACACCCCAGGCCTAGTCATTGCATGTTCTGCCACAACGAACAACCTGAAAGCCACTTATTAGCTCTATTAGCAGTTACTGATTGTCCCACGCTGACCTTTATCTACTCCTTTGTCTGCCCAACTGTTTTCCTGTCTCTTTGGGCTCCATCTCCGTCTATTGTCTCCTCCTCCACCCTATCTTTAGCATATATACCAATCTTTCCCCGGCTACAATCAGTTCTGAAGAAGGGTCACTGGACCAAGACCTTAATTCTGTTTTCTCTCCACAGATGCTGTCAGACCTGCTGAGTTATCACAGGAATTTCTGTTTTTATTTTTGTTTGAGGGGCAGAAACTTGTTGAGGTCTCGGAGTCTTGTCTGCTGGCTTCAATATCTGTTGCCTCTTTTGAACCGCACCTCCATCAGCCAGTGGGAAGACCACCAGAAGGCTTTAACCTGGAATCAAGATCCCGAACGTGGAAGCCTCGCTTACTGTGAGCTCTTGGCCGTTCCAAGGCTGTTTGCTCTTAGGCTCCATAGTGCCACTAGGAGGGCCATAACTGCTGCAGGAAATACGCTGACTCGGGCCCTAGGGTTGCAGAGCATACCTCGCCCACAAACATTCACTCCCTCCACCGTCGACCCACAGTTCCGGCAGAGTGTACCATCCTACAGGATATAGTGCACAAAGTCACCAAGGCTCCTTAGATGGCACCTTCCAGACACATGACCACAACCATCTAGAAAGCCAGGGTAGTAGAGACATGGAGCACCATCACTGGACAGTTCTCCCTTAAACCAAATCATCATCCTGACTTGGAAGTGTATTCCCATTCCTTCAGTTTCATTGGGTCAAAATCCCGGAATTCCCTCCCAAAGGCATTGTCGGTAAAATCTACATACAGCACGTGGACTGCACAGGTTCAAAACGGTAGCTCAGCACCACATTCCTCCAGAGCTACTAGGATCAGAAATAAATGATAGCCTCGCCACTAATGTATATGTTTTCAAAAAAAACCAGCCTGACTGCCTTGATTAGGTCACTTGGGAAGAGGGGCAGAGGTCGGCAGTGGGAAAGCCAGGAGGATTTTTAAAAGACTTTTCAGAGGTGGTTTTAATTAGCTTCTTTCATCTCAGAAAGTCAGGGGATAGTTGAGGGAGAGAGAGAGAGAATTGTGGGAAGACCCAACATGCTCCACTGCCAATGAAGTATGCTAGTACTGTAGATGCCCGATTTTGGCGTCACTAGCTGGGCCAGCATTTATTAGCCATCTCTAATTGCTTTTGAGAGGTGGTGGTCAGCCATGTTTGTGAACTGCTGCAGTCCATGCACTCAGGGGGAAGCAACAGTCTCGTGGTCTCATCGCTGGACTAATGATCCAGAGACTCAGGTAATGTTCAGGGGACCTGACGCAGCCAATGGTGGAACAAAAACAAAGTTGCTGGAAAAGCTCAGCAGGTCTGGCGGCATCTGTGAAGGAAAAAAACAGAGTTAACATTTCGGGTCCAGTGACCCTTCCTCAGAACTACCACTATCAGCCGATGGTGGAATTTGAATTCAATAAAAATCTGGAATTAAGAATCTAAATATGACCATGAAAGCATTGTTGATTGTCATGAAAAAGGTAACCCATCACATGTCCTTTTGGGGAAGGAAACTACCAACCTTACCTGGTCTAGTTTACATGTGACTCCAAACCAACAACATAGTTGTTGACTCTTAACTAACCTCTGGGCAATAAATGCTGGCCTAATCAATGTCGCCCTCATCCTGTGATTGAATTTTTTAAAACAAAATCACCACCTTCTCACGGGGAATAAGAAATAGGCAATAAGTGTAGAAAATATGGCAGCCAACTTGCATATGCCAAGATCCCAAAATACCAATGTGATAGTGGCATCATGAACAAATGTTTGATGGGACATGATCAGAACTTCATTGTTCTTCTTCAAAAGTGTGGCCATGGAATCCTTAACAGTCCCCTGAGTAGGTAAGGCCTCACTTTAGAGCCAGTACTGAGTTGTTAGGACTGCAAGCTGCAGCTTGGGCTCAAGCCGCAAGGGTGGGTCTTTGACCTCCAACCTTCCAGCACTGAGGTGACATTGACACACATTGAGCTGCCACAGCTCACATTTGGAGTAAGGCACTCCGGCCTTGAAAGCGAGGCTTCACCTAGATTTCAGTCTGAACATAGAACGGTACAGCACAGTACAGGCCCTTCGGCCCACGACATTGTGCCAACCTATTATCCTACTCAGATCAATCTACCCACTTACCCCACATTTTACTACCCTCCACATGCCTATCCAAGAGTCCCTTAAACGTCTCTAAATTATCTGACTCCACTGCCACTGCTCGCAGCACATTCCACATGCCGATCATTCCCTGTGTGAAGAACCTACCTCTGACATCTCCCCTATACCTTCCTCCAATCACCTTAAAATTATGCCCCCTCATAATAGTCACTTCCACCCTGGGAAAAAATCTCTGACTATCCACCCCATATCTGCCTCTCATCATCTTGTTCACCACTGTCAAGTCACCTCTCATCCTTCTTCGCTCCAATGAGAAAAGTCCTAGCCCCTGCAACCTTTCCTCATAAGACCTGCCCTCCAGTCCAGGCAGCATCCTGGTAAATCTCCTCTGCACCCTCTCTAAAGCTGCCACATCCTTCCTATAATGAGGTGACCAGAACTGAACACAATATTCCAAGTGTGGTCTAACCAGAGTTTTATGGAGCTGCAGCATGACCTCACGGCTTTTAAACTCAATTCCCCTGCCAATGAAAGCCAAAGTCTGAATGACGTCTCCTCAATGAAACAAGCAGCTCACCCTGAACTTGTATTGTGTGCTTCTTGTAAGAGAGTTCACAGTGCTGGTGACTTCCTCACCCGTACACATCGACTCAAAGCCACCGGTCTGTAACAAAAACAACAATTTGCATTTACACAATGCCTTTAAGTTACTGGAGGTTCAGTAGTATAGAATTTGAATATATTGAATAACATATACTTTTGTCAAAGCTTTTCATCTTGCACTCATCAGGACAATTTTCCACAATACCAAAGCAAATATCTTTCTACTTGATGAACACAGTATGCTGATTGGTTGCCAATTGGACTCTGATTGTTGGAGATTGTTGCCATAGAGATTACACCATTGGATGATTACTAACATTTGTTTTGATTTGATGTGATTTATTGTCACGCGTACAGTGAAAAGCTTTGTTTATGAGCAGTACAGGCGGATCATATTAAACAAGGATATACAGATCATGGGATGGAAAAAAGACTTAGGCAGAGTAAGGCATGCTGGTAACATTGCACAGGACGTGTATGAGGCAGAATCAATCATTAACAGGATCAATACTTTTTGAGGTTAGAGACTCCATTCAGCAGTCTAATTACAGCTGGGAAGAAGCTGTTCTTGAAACTGCTGGTGCATGTGTTCAAGCTTCTGTATCTTCTGCTTGACGGAAGAGGTTGGGGAGAGCATTACAGGGGTGGGAGGGATCTTTGATGATGTTAGCGGCCCTTCCACAGCAACGAGAGGTGCAAATGAAATCCATAGATGGGAAGTTGGCTTCCGTGATGGTGTGGGCTTCGCACACCACCTTTTGTAGTTTCTCACGGCCCTGGGCAGAGCAGTTATGTACCCAGACAGTATAAAGAGTGCGAGATGAAGCATTTTGACAAAACACATCTTTTGTTTTTCCCAGCACTGCCTTAATTTAGTAAAACACCCATTGTGTAATCAAACAAATTCAGTGATTGAATCACTAAAGGTAAAATTAGAATAGGTGACCAAAAAAATGTAGGTTTTAAGGAGGAGAGAGACACGGAGAGGTTTAGAGAGGGAATTACAGAGCAACGGGCCTAGGCAGCTGAATGCACAGACATAATTGATTGAGCTATTTTACTGAGAATTGGAGGGCAGAGATCCCTGAGGGTTGTGGGACTGGAGGAGATGACAGAGATAGCGAGGGGAGAAGATACGGATTGGTTGCAAAATCATGATGAAGATTTTAACTTTGACATGTTGCAGGGAAGTGAGTGCCGGTTAGTGAGCTCAGAGAATGAGAAGCGAGTTTGGGCAGTTGTTATGTGAGCTTCGGTTTATGAACAGTGCAAGTCTTTGTTAATAGGTATTCACATCTTTTTTCCAAGATCAGATACCAACAGTTAGAACGTACTTATCCATCGCGCAAGCAAGTAAGAAATAGGAGCAGGGGTGGATGATATGGCCCACTGAGGCTGCAATATGATCAAGAATAAATTTAGACTTCACCTCCACTTTCCCTCCTGCCCAATTCCCCAAGAAACTAAAAATGTCTGCCCCAGGCTTGAAATCTAATCAATGAAAAAACACCCGTTCCCCTCTGGGGCAGAGAATTCCTTGGATTTACAACCTCCTGAAGGAAGAAATTCCTCTTCACCTCAGTCCAAATGAACGGCTGCTTACCAGGGCTCAAAGGGTTAAATTACAGCGAGAGGTTGCAAAATCGGGTTTTGTATTTGCTCCAGCACACAAGTTAGAGAAGTGAATTGCTTGAGGTATTGAAAGATAATTAAAGAATCCATCGGGGTAGGTAGATAGAGAGAAAGTATTTCCTTTTGTTTTGCTTTGTGGCATTGGTTGTAGAGTGGTGGGGTCAGTGGAGGGTGGGTGGGAGAAGAGTACATAACGATGGAGCAAAACCTTCCAAACCGAGCTTGGAGGTACAGGGGCAGTGTCTGGAAGCATTTCTTCACGCCAAGAAGAGTGAACAGCTGAAACTCTCTCCCTTTAGAAGCTGGGTTGTTGAGTCTGGCTGTGAACAGAAAATCCAACTCAACTGCAATCGAGATATTTCTATTGGGTAAGGCTTACAGGATCAATGAAGTCGAGTTCAAAGTCAGCTATGATCTCATTGGCTGGTTTGAAGAGGCTAGAGGGGCTGAGTGGCCTCATTCTTTTCCTGTTTCGCTGTTCTGTGGGTTAGTGTTGGACTCCAGGCAGCTACTCACCGAACTCTCCTCCTCCATCTCCAGCGTGTAGGTCATGTGCTCCTCTGCCGACGAACCTTCTGGACGGTTCCACTGTAACGTCACCCATGTGACCCCTGCACGGACCAATCGAGGGGCAGCAGGAGTCTGTGGCACGTTTCCCGCGGTGTAACAGACCACTTCCTGGCTGAAGCCACTGTGGGCAGCAGACAGAGGTCGGGGTAGATAGAATGAGAGGGGGAAAAGACAGCCCGAGAGAAAGGGAAAACGAGAAAAGAAAGGAGTGAGCAACATAGAGAGAGAGGGCAAGCGACAGAAGGCAAGGGAATGAAGGGAACAATTGGAGGAGGCAAGTGAGAGAGAGCAGGAGAGAATGAGGGCAAAGAGAGGAGAGGGGGAGAGACGAAGATAAGACAGGATGAACGAGAGGTAGGGAGATAGTATAATAAAGAGAGAGAAAGGGGACCAGGCAGATAGAGATATATATGGAGCGTGAAGTAGAGAAAGACAGAGCGACATGGAAAGAATATGATAGAGGCACAGGAGCCAGACAGGAAGAAAGAAGTATTACAAGGACGACAGAGAAAATGAGAAAAATGTGAAAATACAGAGATATACAAAGAGATGGAGGGAGAGAGGTGAAACAAAAGAAAATGGAATGAATAATTGTAACATTTGGTAATTGGGAGAGCAACAGTGAGGAAAGCAATGGGTTAGGGATAAAAGTGAGCATTTGAACAACAGCAGGTGTGGGGTGTGAGGGGAAAGGAATAAAATCAATTATTACCCAAAGGCAGCTTCAACTTTTCATGACTTGATCACCTCACAGCTGTATGTAACTGATACAGTGAATCATGTGTGTGTGTGTGTGTGTCAATGCATGTGCATGACTATGTGTGTGTCTACGTCTGTGTGTGTCTATGTTGTGCATGTCTACGTGTGTCTATGTGCATGCATATCTACAAGTGTGTGCACACACGTGTCTGCATCTGTGTGTGTGTATTTGTGTGTCTGTGTGTGTGTGTATGTGTGTGTCTGTGTGTGTGTCTCTGTGTGTGTGTATGTGTGCTTGAGTGCGTGTGCGTGCGCACATACACATCTGTGGGTGGACAAGGGCTTATCAGGGTGGATGCTGAGCAGATGTTTTCCCTCATTGTTGGATTTAGAATGAGGGGACACAGTTTCAAAACGACTAAAACAGAGATTAGGAGGAATTTCTCCCTCGACAATTGTTAGTCTGTGGAATTCACTTTCCAGAGAAGAGTGGAGATTGGGTCATTGACTAGTTAGACAGATTTCAAGACTGAGTTAGACAGATTTTTAATCTACACAACAGATAGGGTTTATGAAGGGGTTAGGCAGGAAAGTCGAGTTAGGGTCATTATCAAATGGTCCATGATTTCATTGAATGTTAATTAGGTTAGAGGGGTTGAACAGCCTACCTTACTCCTAATTCTTATAATATTACAAGTGCACGGGTGTGTGAATGCGTGAATGAGTGAATGTTTGTGTGTGTCACTGGACGTGTGAAATCTGTACTTCAGGGACTAGCAGTTTCAGATCCCACTACAGTGATGGTAAAATCAATATCATTGGCCCATGTCCTTAGAGAAGCAAAGGGTTAGTGAGTGTGTCCAGACTGGGCTGCATCCATACCATGGATTCTGCCAGACCAGGTCCATAAAACCTTAAGCACTTGTGTTTATGTCTTTTACTCGCTTGTGTGTGCTATCTGATTTCCATCGATCTGATGTTCAGCAGCTGGACCAAGATATCACTAGGGGCATGGCTTTAATCTTTACAGAGTAGATCTTATGAACAACTTGGGTATACATGGGTTTAGGTGTTCATCAATCAGTGTTCGTTGACTTATAATAAACTTATAGCACACAAACAGGCCATTCAGCCCGAGTGATCATGCTGGTTTTATGCTCCACACAAACATCCTCCTATGCACTATTCGCTTCCCTCTATCATACTCTATGCCCTTGCCCTGCACAGGTTTATCCTGCTTTGCCTCAAATGGAGCTTTAAAATTTATGTCAAAACCCAAACCTCCCACAGCGTTAGCGAGTTTCACTTTCCCACTGCACTTGGGATAAAGATGTTTTTGCTGAATTTCCTTTTGCAATGTTGGGTGGCCCTGTTTTGTTGAAGCTCCTAGTTCTGGTTGAGAGAAAATGGTGACAAAGCTGTCGGATTGTCACAAAAATGCAACTGGCTCGATCATGCCCTTTGAACAAGGAAGCTTGCCATCCTAATCTGGGCTGAGCCAATTTGGTGACTCCAATTGACTCACTGGCCTGGTCACTCCATTGTCGAAATGACTGTTGCGCCAAAGGAACACCAACTTCTCGAGAATCTCCAATGGGTGCAACAATTACTTGCATGAACAATATTATTTAATCCAAGAACGTGAGGAACGAGTTGCTATGGTCCCGACAGCATAAGTGGTACTAATCGCACCTGATGGTCTAATGATACTCAGCAAACAGATAAACAGCCCCAGAAATAAAACTGGAGGAACATGGCTTGCTGCAAGGATGCCCAATTCATTTCACTTACCTGGTGCCGATATCATTGCACGCTGCTAACCGAAAGGTGTAACCAATGGCTGGTAAGAGTTTGGTTAGTTTGTAGTGCCTCTGGTTACCAAAATAACACTCCCGAAATCTGTTATTCCGTTTCCCCTGAGCATGAGGAAGGGAGAGCAACTGTTAAGATTGATTGTCACATAGGCCATGCCAGTCTTTCCTCCCAAATGCCCAACTAAATAGCAGGATAGGGGAAATTTCCACCACCTTCAACACTCTCTCCCTCCCGTCTCTGAAGCATGGTGGCGTCAATGTGTACCACTGACAAAATGCATTGCAGCAACTCACCAAGCTCCCTTTGACAGCAGCTTCCAAATCAATGGACTCTAACATCTAGAAGAACAAGGGCAGCAGATACATGGGAATACCACCACCTGCAAGGTTCCTCCCAAGCCATTCGCTATCCTGGTCTGAAAAAATATCACTGTTCCTTCAGTGTCACTGGGTTAAAATCCTGGAAGTTCCTGCCTAAACGGCATTATGTGCCCTACACAGTCTGCAGTGATTCAAGAAGGCAGCTCACCACCGCCTTCTCAAAGGCAATGAGGGATGGCCAATGACACCCACATCCTCACAACGAACTGTTTCAAACTCTGGGCATGTGGCTTACTCAGCAATGAGCAGTGAGGACTGACGGTGGGTCACGTTGCTGTACGGGTGGGGGAGGGGCAGGATTCCACTGTTGTTTTGTCACTGTGGAACAGATTCCATTCAGGGTTTTCTGAAATGCTTTATCCACAATGTGTCTTTGATTGGAATGTGTGGGTGGGGAAGTGGAAGGAAGAAAGGCTCAGCAATGACTCCATATGTGACAATGACACCCCCATTCCCCTAGGGCAGGATGCAATTAGAAAGGAGTCATTGGCCAATGTCAAAAAAAACAGTAACAAAAATTTGTTAGAACATTTAACATGGGAAAAAAATCACAAGGCCCTTCATGGGACCAAATCATCAATATATACAACACAGATGCATTATTTGGATTATATTAGTGGCCAATTGTTGAAAAGTTGCATTGCATTTTTCATTCCAAATGACATGACTTCACATGATTACCGTCCATTTGTGGGACACAAATGGTGATATTTCTTTAACTATATCAATTAAAGGAGCTTGTCAAGTCATTTTTTTTTTACCAGTCAAGTTTTATAACAATATCAGTATGACAAATCTTAAAATAGTCCTCCAATTGGGGAATCAGATATGAATTCACTTTAGTTACTGTATTAACTCTGCGACAATCTATATACGGTCATTGTGATCCATCTGGCTTCTGTATCATCGCAATACTTGAGCACCAGCTACTATAACTTGGTTCAATAACGTTATTGTAGATCACTTTCGTCACTTGTTTCACTCTAGGTTGAATCTGTAAAGATATCATTTTATGGGTATTGCATCCCTTACATTAACATCACATATAGCCAAAGACGATTTTTTTCCTGGCCTATTGCATTATAAAACTTTGAGCATGGAATAACCTTATCAGTCTGATGAGTGGTGACCCTCAGTGGGCTGTCACCTCCCAATGCCGGGTCCTTCAAACAGCAAACCTACTGTTGCTTGTGGCTGTCCGTGCACAGTGAGCTCCCTGCCTGATACTGGGTGAATACCAACTGCAAAGGCTTAAGGACCCTAAGTGGGAATTAACTGTGCAGTTAAGGAACTCAGCTGGTAATGGGCTTCCTTCTGCCAACTTAATGGGGGCAGGGAAAGGGTCATCCTTCTGCCACCTGATTAAATGCTCTCTCCTACATCAAACCGGCCATGCAGGAGGAGACATAAATTTGAGGTAAGAAACTGGCTCTTCTTGAAGGATCAGGGTGGGGATGGGCACTGGTTAGAAACTTCCAATTACCATGTTTCCTGTGAATGGTCAATGAAGGAAGGAGCTAATGTCTGCAGGAAAGATGAGTGACTGTCAGCACTGAGTGACTGTGTGATGGATCCATGCAGGTAGACACACTTCCAGCCCAGTCTGCTGAAAAACAGTTACTTTTTTGATGAGAGAGAATTGTGATCAATCATTCTGTCACAAAAAGAAACATCTGACCCTCTTAGGGAACAACAGAACAGGCTTAAAGGGCTGATCCTCCAATCCTAAAGGCACATTTGATTCAGCAACTTAATTCCCAATAAGATATCAATTGCTGAGACGGTGAGCAGATTTATTAAGTCGAGCAATGTTTCTTGCTTGAACATGTTTCTACATTAATAGGATTTCTTGACAAAAAGCATTCTGGAATTTGTCAGGAAACCTTGAAAAATGGAGTTGAAGTGTTTTAGCAGTTTGACCAATGTGTTAACACTCACCTCATCCCACTCCAGAAGGTAGCTGGTGATTTTTGACCCATTGTCGACAGGTGCCTGGGACAGAATTAAAACACAGAAGATGAGATCTACAGTCTACTGATATTAATTCTCTTTTTAGACCTGTGCAAGGTAACAGTCCAGAGGTGGGGGCAGGGGGAGGAAGAGAGAGAGAGAGAGAGAAAGAGACAGCTTGGCCCATTATCCATTATTGTACTGGCTTATTGCTGGAGTAAAGCGAAACTAATCCCTGCTCATTCCACAACCTCGTATCAATCCAGAACTAATCCCATTGGACCACTTTCTTGTCACAGTCCTATCTCAATCCTAAAGTAATCCCACTGCTCTGTCAATTCTGCAAAATCCCTGGATGATCATACATTTTTGTTTGTTTGTTTCAAATACTACTTGATTTTCTTGATAAAACACTGGCAGAATCTAGAGAAAGATGACTGAAAAGCAACAATCTGACCAGCAGAAAAATCATAATGATCATCTCAAGAACCCGTGAGTAGGAACTACTGATCCGTCTTCCCAGTTTCCCTCTGTCCATGACCAATGTTTCTGTGTTGGTTTGTCTGTCTGTGTGTATAAAAGGGCAGTTTATAAAGGGATGAGAGGTTTAACTTGTAGTACTATATATTGATGATACGTAACTGTTCACTCAAGCTAGAGTCTAATTAATGATATTAAGGAGTGCTTTGTCCTAACCTGCTCCATCCTTTCTATCAGTCTGGATCTGTAAATCACATAAATTGAGGAAGTTTGTGCACTTATTTCAAATTTTTAACTTTTCCAACAATTCTAGGAAGAAGGGAGCTTCATGTACAACACACAACCATTGACTCATGACGCGACCAGTACACTGTTATACAGTAACAGACCTGTCCCCACCAATACTGTACCCCAGTGCTATACAGTAACAGACCTGTCCCCACCAATACTGTACCCCAGTGTTAT
>JAHRHZ010000017.1:34894604-34909239 GCA_024137785.1 Ginglymostoma cirratum | reverse complement strand
AACAGCATTTCTGATGAAGGGTTTAGGCCCGAAACGTCAAGTTTTCCTGCTCCTATGATGCTGCTTGACCTGCTGTGTTCATCCAGCCCCATGCTTGTTATCTCGGATTCTCCAGCATCTGCAGTACCTTTTATCTCTGATGCCATCCTTACCTGGTCTGGTCTACACATGACACCAGACCCACAGCAATGTGGTCAACTTTTAGCTGGCCTCTGGGCAATTAGGAATGGGCAATAAATGCTGCCTAGCCAGCGATGCCTTCATCCCATGAATAACTTTTTTTAAAAAACTGATAGAAGACAGAGAGTTGGGATAAGGGGGCCATTTTCAGAATGGCAATCTGTAATTAGTGATGTGCCACCGAATCAGTGCTGGGCTACAGTTGTTTACAACATATACTAATGACTTGGATGAGGGAAGTGAATATACTACAGTCAAATTTTGGATGACATAAAAATAGGTGGGAAGGCAAGTGGAGAGGATGACACAATGAATCAGCAGAGGGATATAGATGGGTTAAGTGGGTGGGCTAAAGCTTGATAGGTGCAATATAATGTGGGGAAATGTGACATTCTATATTTTAATAGGAAGGATAGGGGAACTGAATATCATTTAAATGGAGAAAGACTGCAGAAAACTACAGAACAGAAGGATTTGAGAGTCCTCATCCATCGCAAAAAACTAGCATCCAAGTTCAGTGGGAAATAGGGAAAGCAAATGGAAAGTTGGCCATTATTTCAAAGAGAATGGAATATAAAATAAGGTGGTTTAGCTGAAACTAGACAAGGCAATAGTCAGACTACAGCTGGAATACTGTGACCAAGACCGTCAAGAGTTGATTCACTGGACTGATATCAGGTATTGAAGGTCTGTCTTCTGAGGAGAGGCTGAGTAGATTTGGCTGGTAATCGTTGAAGTCGAGAAGAATGACAGGTGACTTTATTGAAACATACAAGATTCCTAGAGATCAGTGTGGATGTGGAAAGGTTGTTTCCTCCTTGTGGGACAACCTAGGACTAGAGGGGACAATCTCAAGAGGGCTCAGACATTTAAGACAGAGATGAGGAGGAATTTTTACCCGAGAGGTTTGTCATTCTGTGGAATTCTTTATCACACAGGGCTGTTGAGGCTGGGTCATTAAATATATTCAAGGCTGAGACAGATTTTTAATCAGTAAAGGAATTGAGGGATATAGGGAAAAGGCTGGAAAGTGGAGTTGAGAATTATCAGGTCAGCCATTATCTCATGAACGATGGATTGAATTGCCTACTTCTGGTCCCATCTCTTTTCATGAATGAGGTCAGCAAAAAGTTGACCACATTGCTGTGGGTCTGGAGTCATGTGTAGACCAGACCAGGGGATGGCAGTTTCCTTCCCTAAAGGGCATGAGTGAACCAGATGAGTTTTTCCCTGACAATTGATTCACAGTCATCATTAGACTCTTAATTCCAGATACTTATTGAATTCACGGGATTTGAACCCAGGTCCTCAAAACATCAGCTGGGCGACTGAATTGCTCATCCAGTGACTTTTTTTTTCCCCCCTTCCACATCCACAATACTTTTGTCTTTTCTCTTTGTGTGTCAGCCTATATGTGTACGGGAGTTATTTTTTTGAAAAAGGGCACAGTTTGAGTTCAAGAGTTATAAGTTAGCAATACAGTTTGCTGACAACAAGTAATCATTTTCATGATAATGATAATTACCTGGTATGCATTCCCTTTTAACCTGAATTAGACATATTGGCAAAATTGGGTAATTCGGCATTTTAATCAAATTTTCACATCTCAGATGAATCTGGAAATAGTGGAGCTTAATTTCCAGTGCACTAGTGTGACACATAGCACATACTGTCACACGTGCTCACACGTGACTCATGGAACACACACTTCCTACGTGTGTGTATGTGTGTGTGTGTGTGTGTGTGTGTATGTGTGTGTATGCATACACAACATATACGACATGTGCATGACTCAAAACACTGCCAGCTCTCTCTCTCTCACACATGGAACATTCTCATGGTCTGAAATGTAAGACACAGAGCACATTGTGTACGTATACTGCTAGAAGGCCAATCGACCACAGTGAATTTTCTCTTCTCTCAGGAAGGTCTTGTCTTGTTTGGTTTACCTGAAAGATTCAAACAAAACTGGAGATGTAACCCAGGAAGGAAGAGTTTGGCATGTACATGCTTAGGATCAGACTATGAGTGAGTGTGAGAAAGACAGTCAAAGAGAGAGAGAGAGAGAGAGAGAGAAACATGCCACAACCGAGTACAAGGCGACAGTGTGTCCTGGGGAATTCCTGAAACAAGGAGATATGTTGTGCTTTGTCAGACTGGTAACTGATAGCCTTTCCTCAGTTGACAAAAATTTAGTCGTTGTGGCAACCAAAGACTTACAAAGCAGAGTGATTGCTGGTGAAGACATGCGATCTCATTACACCTTGCATCGATGGGGGATGGAAACTAGAGGCTGTCTGCTACTGTCCAAATGGTGAGGGGGGATTATAGATGTGGGGGGAGGGGAATTCTCAGCTATTGCTGATGTGGACAAATGGGTGAAGGTGGAGTCATTCTGTCAATTAATCTCTGATTGACATCACTCGATTTTCTTTCAAAAGACCATTGGACCATAAGATGTAGGGCTGGAAGTAGGCCATTTGGCCCATCATGTCTGTTCTATCATTCAATAGCAGATCTGATAGTCCTCAATTCCACTTTCCTGCCTTTGCCCCCTAACTCTTGATTTATTTACTGACTAAAAACCTGTATATCTCAGCCTTGAATAGACTCAACGATCCAGTGTCCACAGCCCTCCCTACAGTAAAGAATTCCACGGATTCACTGTCCTCTGAGAGTAGAAATTCCTTCTTATTTCTGCCATACCCCTCACTTTGAGGCTATGCCCTCCGGTGCCAGACTCTCCCACAAGGGGAAACATCTTTCCATTTACTTTTGTGTTAGTTGCAAACCTGGTTATTGTACATTCACTTTCCATATCCACTAACATATATCATAAATAAATGTGACCCCAGCACTGATGCCTGTGGCACTTCACTGATTAGATTCAAAATGTCCCCCCTCCTTACCTCAACAGTTTGTCTTCTATTAGTTAGCCAATCCTCTATCCATGCTAACACACTACCTTGAACACCAACGGATCTTACATTACACTGAAGGAACATCTTGGTGGCGGTTGTGGGGGGGTGGGTGAAAAGGCCAGGGAGTGCGGTGATTTTGCAGGTGGAGGTACTGTTTTTCAATTCTTTTGTGGACTGTGAGTACCACTGGCAAAGCCAGCACTTGTTGCCCATTCCTAGAACCTGTTGAACTGATTGGCTTTCTAGGCCACTTCAGAGGGCAGTTAAAAGTCATACTGTGGGTCTAGAGTCACGTGTAGGCCAGACCGGGTAAGGAAAGCAGATTTCATTCCTTAAGGGGCGTTAGTAAACCAGATGCATTTTCTGACAATTGACAATAGTTATCATAATCATGAGTTATAAGGAAAGGCTGGATAGGCTGGGGGCTTATTTGCATTGGAGCATAGGAAGTTAAGGGGTGACCTTATCGAGGTTTATAAAATCATGAAAGGAAAGGCAAGGTGAATGGCAGGTGTCTTTTCCCTAGGGTGGGTGATTGCAAGACTAGGGAGCATATTTTTAAGGTGAGAGAAGAAAGATTTAACAAAGACGTGAGGGTCAACCTTTTAACACAGAGAGTGGTTCGTGTGTGGAATGAACTTCCAGAAGAAGTGGTGGATGCAGGTACAGTCACAACATTTAAAAGATATTTGGATAAGTACATGAATAAAAATGTCTGGAGGGATATGGGCCAAGTGCAGGCAGGTGGGATTATGGTTGGCATGGACTGGTTGGACCAAAGGGTCTATTTCCATGCTAAATGACTCTATGACTCTGTTATTGAGATTTGATTCAGATATGAATTCATTGAATTTCTATTTCATTAGCTGTCATGGTGAGATTTGAACCCACATTAGCCTACCACAATGTCACTGTCTTCCAACTTTCCCCGCTTCTACTTTCCTTGTCCTTCTTGATGGTTGAGGTCAAAGGCCTGGATGGTGCAGTCAAATGAGCCTTAGTTGAGTTGAACATGGAGGCACCGCAGTGTTAATGCTGAATTATTCAACATGTCTCTCTTGCTTTGTCCAGGGGTAGGGTTAGGACGGTTTGGGGCATGTGGTAAAGGGAGCCACAGACTTGTGGGTACCCTAAGGAGTGGTGATGGGGTTGGTGGGGATGAGGAGAGAAGATGGGGGTTGAGGAATGGTTATCACAGCTGATCCTGAGCCAATCTACAGGTGAGGCCTACACACTGTCTGCACGGCCCTGTGAGATCCTTACCTTGAATGTCCTGCTCATTCATCCTGGGGCTGCTCCTCGCTCTTCGTTCTGACTTCTTGATACCCGTTCCTCCACCCCCTCCCACCCCTGCCACACACGGTCCCTTCCCATAGCCATTGTATATTGTGGCACAGGAGCTCATGTGGTTCTTATAGATGGTTGAGGGTGGGCTGTTCAATCGATTCTGACGATCGATCTTCAGTTTTTTGTGCAGTCGGTCATGTTTACTGTATTGGTCTTCCCTTGTGATGTAACTGGACATCCCGTAGAGAGGGATAAATTCTGTTGAAAAACAAAACATAACCGTAAATACGAAAGCGACAGAAAGGGAAGAAGAAACAAACAGAAAAAGAAATACCAAAAGTAGATTCTTTGTGCATTAATTGGAGTTTAGATGTTAGATCAGGGAATGGTGTAGAATGAGGTTTTAATTCCAAACTTCTTATAAATTGGATTAAAAATTGTAAAATTGTGAAATAACAGCATCTGAACTCATTCTCTGGATTACCAGTCCAGTCAACTAATCAAATTACTCCTTTATTAACATTATCACTCCAGTAATATTTATTCCAACACTTTGCCTTCACACATTTGTCCACTTATCCAGGCTCTCTGATCAGTTAGCCAATCCTCTACGTGTGGTACACCAACACTAATACCATGAGTTGTTACCTTGTGGAGTAATCTTCAATGTGGCCCCTTATTGAATCTCTTTAGGAACTGCAAATACACTATATCTGCTGGTTCCCCTTCATCCTCCCAACTTATTACATTCTCAAAGAACTCAACACATTTTTCAAATGCAATTTCCCTTTCACACAATGATTCTGTCTAATTGTCTCAAGATTTTCTAAATATTCTGCCACTACCTGCTTAATAATAGGTTCGCGCATTTTTCTAATAACAAAGTTTAGGTTAACAGGCCTAAAGTTTCTTGATTTCTGTCTCCCTCATTTTTTGAATACTGTTGTTGCACTTGACATTTTTCATTCCATTGGGACCTTTCCAAAATCTAGGAAATTTTGGAAGATGAGAACCAATGCATCCATTATCCCTGCAGGCACTTAGTTTAAGATCTTAGGCCACTAATTCCAGGGGGCTCGGCAGCTTTTAATTCCTTTATTTTGCCCAATAGTTTTGTCTGGTGATCGTGTTTGTTTCAATTTCTTCTCTCCTTTTTGCCTCTTCATTTTCTACTGTCTTTGGGATGCTTTTTAAGTCTTCTGCTCTGAAGACAGTCTTAAGATACCTCACCAAAGTCTCTGTCATTTCCATATTTCTGATTTATTATTAATTTCCCAAACTTACCATCTGAAAGCCAAAATACTCATTTTGGCTACTCTCTTCCTTTGTGTATACTTGTAGAAGCTTTTACTGCCTTTATTTCTTGCTAGTTTTCTCCTACACTCCAATTTCTTTCCCTTTATTCTTTCAAGTCATCCTTTGCTGGTTTCTAAGATTTTTCTTGGCAGACCACTATTCTTTGCTGCATTGCGTATCTTCTCTTTCAATTTGACACTTTCTTTAAATTCCTAAGTTAGGCAAGGATGGTACATTTGTCTTGTATAGTCTTCCTTTCTCAATAGAATATACTTTTATTGAGAGTTGTGGGGCAGCAGAGTGGCTCAGTGGCTAGCACTGCTGCCTCACAGCGCCAGGGATCTGGGTTTAATTCTAGCCTCGGGTGTCTGACTGTGTGGAGTATGCATGTTCTCCCCGTGTCTGCATGGGTTTCTGCCAGGTGCTCTGGTTTCCTCCCACAGTCCAAAGACATGTAGGTTAGGTGGATTGGCCATGCTAAATTGCCCATAGTGTTCAGGGATGTGTAGGTTATGTGCATTAGCCATGGGAAATGCAGGGTTAGGGGGATGGGTCTGCGTGGGATGCTTTTTGGAGGGTTGATGTGGACTTGTTGGGCTGAATGGCCTGCTTCCACACTGTGGGGATTCTATGATTATCAAATATCGCCCTAAACATTTGCCACTACTTTTCTACCATCTGACCTATTTTCCATTTCACTTCAGTCAACTGTGTCTTCATTACCTTGTAAGTGCCTTTGTTTAAGATAAGACACCTGTTTCAGAAACAAATTTCTCACCTTCAAACTGAATGCAAAATTCTATCACGTTGTGAACGCTTTCACCTAGAGGATCCTTAATTTGAAATAATTTTCAATCTTGTCTCATTGCACATTACCAAGACCATAACAATCTTTTTCCTTATTAGTTCCAGAATGTACTGTTCCCAAAAAAAAAACCCCAAAACCTAGCTGGACTTAAAATCCTGGCCTGTGTTTGTAAGCCCCCACAGACTGTATTAGAAATAGAAGACGGAAATAGAATTGGGAGAAAAGAGTAGTCTAAGACGCAGTCTAGATTTTAATGCAGGCAGCACTAACATGGCACTGATCAAAGAATGATACAAAATAGGGAGATGTACTTCTGCCCATCATGTCTGTGATGGCTCTTTGAAAGGCCCTATCCAATCAGTCTCACTCCCTTACTCTTCCCCTATGGTATTGCACCTGTTGCCTTTTCATTACATACCCAGTTTTGGAACTGTCTTCACTGCCATTTCAGGCATTTTCGATGCATTTCAGACTACAGCGGTTCAAGAAGGCAGTACAGCAATACCCTTCTCCAGTGCAATTAGACATGGGCGATAAACATTGCCCAACCAGAGAGGCCCATATCCCGTGAACCAATAAAAAAAAAAATTCAACTAGATCCAGCTTAAAAATAAATTTTCATTGATCCTCTCCTTCTTTAGCCAATTTTCCTAAACATGTGTTCATTGTTCACTGACCTTCCTGCCACTGAAACAGTTGCTTGCTGTCTACTTTGTCTAAAATCAGCTCTTAACTCCTTTGCTACAAGAAGAATAATTCCACTTTCTCCAGCGTCTATGGGTAAGTGAAAATTCTCGTCCCTGGTCCCATTCTAATAAATTCCTCAGAACCCTGTACAAGATCCCGATATACCCCCTCAAATGTGGTGCCTAGAAGTGGACACAAACTTGCTCTGCCACCTCTGTATTGATATGAATCTATATATAAATATACAAATGAGAAACGGTAGGCCATTCAGCCTTTTGAGCCTACCCCACCATGGACAAGACTTTGCAGCATCATGCATCCCTTCTCTGACACCATTCTTAAATTCCTACGGCAGGCATGGGTGAAGTAATCTTCTTGTTGAGTCTTTTTTTCTCCAAATAAGATCAAGGCTGATCTGATTTTGGCTCACCTCCACATTGTTGCCTACACCTGATATCCTCTGACTCCCTTGTTAGTCAAGAATCTCTCTACCTCTGCCTTAAAAATATTGAATAACCCTGCCTCGACAAAGAATTCCATCGACTGATAACCCTCTGCAAGAGCGCAAACTTTCCTCTCTGTCTTAAATCGAAGGACCCTCACTTTTAATCCATGCCCCCTGGTTCTAGCCTCTCAGGTAAGGGGGAAACATCATTTCAGTACCCACCATGTCAAATCTTCTCAGGATCTTTTACATTTCAATAAAGTCATCTCCAATTGTCCTAAACTCGAATTCTCAACCTAAACCAATTCCTCGCCAGATAATCCCTCAACCCAGGAAAGAGAACCTTCTCTTGTAACACATTTACATCCTTTCTTCAATAAGGACATCAAAACTGTATGTAATATGTGGGTCTTACCAATGCCTTGGATAACCACAGCAAAAACATCATGACTATTATATCCGCTTCCCTTGAAATCAATGTCAACATTCCATTTGTGAGCTTGCTGACCAATTACCTTGCTCCCCGTATATTGTCGGTGGAAGGTGATGTTGAAAGAATTGAGGTGGTAGATCTCCTGGCCCGGTGACTGGGGGATAATAGGCTGCGTGCGAGTGAGGGATGAGATGCGGATGGTGCGTGATGTACGGAGGCAGGTGATGTGTCGGAGAGATGGCTGATGGGTAGCTGGGTGGAAAGCATTCCGGTGATTGTGGGGTGACCACCACCCTGCGGACCCCCGTGTTATCCTCGATCACCTGTGATTGAAAAGGAGAGAGAAAACAAAAATCAAGCTGTTCCTCTTAGCCTTCACTTGTTGGGCGTACACCCCCTTTCTCACCCTGCATTCATATAGCAGCTTGGGGTTACATAGAATTACATAAGTCATACAATGTTGAGAAACAGGATATTCTGGCCAATTGATTAATGTGCACATGGACCTCCTCCCGTCCCTCTTTCTCTCACCCATCAGTGTTTTCTCCTGGGTCTTTCTAATAACAGATTATCCTGTCATTAACATTTTGCTGTTCATGGGAACTTGCTGAAATTGAGTGCCACTTTTTCTTACATGACAACAGTGATGAGACTTCGAAAAGTAGGTCATTGCTGCAAAGCACTCTGGGGTCTCCCGAGGTCACGGAAGATTCTATAGAAATACACATCTTTTCCTTTTCCCTGACCTACGACCTCTTTTACCACCTTATGAGAAGTAAGTGACTGATCGTTCAAGATCAGTTCCTGTGCAGGAGCGGGACTTCTGTCAAAGCCAATGTCTATGATCCACTTGAACCTCCACTTAGCCCTCCTTATCTCATCTGATCACTGTATTTTTCTATTCCTTTCTCCCTCATATTTTTCTCATTTTCCTTTAAATATACATATCTTCACTCAGATGCTGGTGAATCTTTGGAATACTTTGCCCTAGAGGGCCATGGAGGCTTAGTGGTTACATATGTCCAAGGCTGAGATTGATAAGTTTCTAGATATTAAACCTATCAAGGGACACAGGGATAGTGCAGAAAAGTGGTGTTGAGGTCAAAGTTCAGCTATGATCTCACTGTGTGCTGAACCTAGATCCAGGGGCTGAATGACCTAATGCTGTGCCTATTTCTTACATTCTGATGTAATTCATCCCCAATGACTGCCCATTCAAACCATTGTCAAATTAAAGGAGTGCTGTCCTGAATTTCTGACTTGGTTTCTTGGCAACTCTGTTATATTGGAGACATTTAGATTTGCTGTTTCTCACAAGTGGAAACACTCCCTCAGTATCTGATATCCTATCACACCCTTTTTAGAATTTTAACAGCCTCCATTAGAATCTCCTTCTAGCCTCAATTTTACAAATAAAGAATAGCTCCAGTCTTTTTCTGATATACTGGAGAATCATTTGTGATACTTTCTCTTCCCAATCCCACATCACTACTTCTAACATCTCCCAACGGACTATCCTGGGACTCCTACATCTACATGATTTTCTCCAATCACTTTGCCTGCAAGCCCAGTATTAATTTTCACATGTTCACAGCTCTATATTCACCACCATCTCTCCCCACTCTCCTAACTTATCAGACTCTGTATTCAACATCCTTACTGGATGAGCAGAAATTTCCTCCAACTAAATTTTAGGCAGACTGGGGCCATTTGTTATCGGTTACCCAGCAACCGATCCCATTCCCATGTTGGAGAAACACAGCTAGTCTGGCAGCATCTGTGGTGAGAGGAAAAGGCTTAACTTTTCAATTCTGATATTACTCACTTCATCCATGGGTATGCCCGGACCTGCTGGGAGTTTCTCCAGCATTTTCTCCCTCTGTTACAGATTTCCAGCATGTATAATATTTTGTTTCGGTTTGACGCTGTTTTCTCTCCCTGGTACTAGACTGCAATTAAGCCAATCTGTTCACAACCTTGGCGTCACATTTGATGCCAAGAGGAACTTCTGACCTCATACTTGAACCATCTCTAAGGCCACCTATTTCCACCTCTGTAATATTGTTTGAATTCACACTTTCTTAGCTTGTCTACTGCTTAAAGCCTGATCCATCCTTTAGTTACCTCCAGACTCAATGATTACATCACATAAAGGAAAATGAGAAAAACACATGAGGGAGAAAGGAATAAAAGAATGCGTTGATCAGGTAAGATGTCTGCTCTCTCACATTCTACCTTTGTAAACATAAGGTCATCCAAAACTCTGCTGCCTGTGTCTTATTTCCCAGTACATCCTGGATCCCTATGACCTCTGTGCTCACAGATCTACATTTGCTCCAAGTCCAACCACATCTTGACCTTCAATTTCTTATCCTTTCTTATTCATAGCCTCACCCCTCCCCATCTCTGAAATCTCATCCAGTTTTCCAGCCCTCCAACATATCTACACCCCTCTAATTCAGGGCTGTTGTGCATTCCCAATTGTAATCACTCTACCATTGATAGCCATGCCTTCAGATACCTAGGTCCCAAGCTCTGGAAATCCCTACATTTCTTTGCCTTTATCTCAGCTTCCCTCTTTAAGAAATTCCTTAAAACCTAAATTCTTGACCAAGATACAGGGTCATTTAAAAAAAACGGTTCATGGGATGTAGGTATCACTGGCTGGGCCTTCACTAATTATCCAGAAGGTAGTTAAGAGTTAAACATATCGCCATGGGCTTGCATTTACATGTAAGCCAGACCAGGTACAGATGGAAGATTTCCTTTATTAAAAGGACATTTGTTTTTACAACAATTAACAGCAGTTATAAGGCCGTAATTTGACTAGCTTTTCATTCTGGGTTTTTATTGAATTCAAATTCCACCATCTGCCATCGGGGGGATTTGAACCCATGTCCCTAGAGAATAATTAAGTTCTGGATTACTAGCCCAGTGAAATTATCACTATGTGGCTGCCTGTCCTGAATGTGACCAAACATCTGCTTTGGCTCAATGGCATACTTTGTTTTATAACACACCTGTGAAGTGTTTTGAAATTTTTTATTGTATTCAAGGTGTTACATAAATATGAAGTGTTGTAAGCGTTAAAGTGACAGTGTTTGATGATTATGAAGGCGTGATATCACTGTGACCTCAGCAGTCACGTGTTTGCGTCCTGCAAAGAAACTTCTGTCTTTTACAGGCACTAGACTCCTTACCATCTTGTACACTGTAACAACAAACAGATATTAACATTAATATTGGATCTGAAATTGACTTAAAGGTAGGGGATAGAAGGTGGTGGTAGAAGGCTGTTTGTGCAACTGGAACCAATTTCCAGCGGTGTGTCCCTTATTGTCCGTGATAATATATTAAGAATGGAAATGAGAATGTGGGGTGATGATTATTAAGTCTGCAGATGACACGAAGGTTGGCTGGCTGTTTGGCAGTGACGAAGAAGGTCTTAGGTTACAGGAGAATATAAGCAGATTGGTTGGGTGAGCACATCGGTAACAGATGGAATTTAACTGTGATGTATGTGAGGTAATGCACTTTGAAAGAGATAATAAGACAAAGAAGTATTTAATGAATGGCAGGGCTCTAGGAAGCTCAGAGGAACAGAGGGAATTTTGGGGTGCTCGTTGACAAATCTCTAAAAGGTAGCAGGGCAGATTAATACAGTAGTCAAGAATGCATATAGGAGACTTCCTTTATCAATGGAGCACGTTAGCTATGGATAGAGACTGGATAAACTCAGATTCTTACATTTGGAGCACAGAAGATTGAGAGGACCCGATAAGATTCTGAGGGGTATGGACAAGATAACAGAAAGCAGCTCTTGCTCTTAGTTGAAGGGTCAATAATGAGGGGCAGAATTTCAAGGTGAAAGGCAGGAAGTTTAGAGGGGATTTGAGATAAATCTTTTTCACCCATGATGGGAATCTGGAATACACTGCCTGGAAGAGTAGTTAAGGCAGGTAGTGTGACAACCTTTAAAAACTACTTGGGTGAACATCATAACATCCAAGGCTATGGGCTAGTGTAGATTTGGTGTATTTTGGTGGTACAGACTGAGTAGTCCCAAGGCATCTTCTGTACTGTATGATTACTAAGAAAGCTAGCCTGAGTTTCTATAAAGACCCGGAGAACCCAAACTATAACATGTTCATTCAGCGTAAGTTTACATTTCTGGTATCATCTTCACAAATCATTTCTGCACTTTCCTCAGAGTCTCTATGTTCTTTTAGTCATATGGATAATTTTGACGTCCCAAAATGCTCCTGCATACCTTACATCAGGACTGAGACAGAAGAAGGTCCTTGGTGTGGGTTGTCATTCACTGAGCCACAAGGTCATGGGGTCTGAGACCTAGTTGAGAGATTTGTCCACATAATTCATGGTGACTCACACAGCACAGGGACTGCTCACTTCCGTTTAAGATCCCATGGCCATTTTTTTCTCAGAGTTGTCTCCAATGGCTGAGGCAATCATTCTCCTGTGGCTAACCTCACAACAAACAGATTGTCTCATAATTATCTCATTGGTGCTTGTGGGATCCAGCTGTGCAAAAACCAACAGCTGTTTCCTGCGACGACAATGAATACATTTATAAAGGAGGTCACGCTTCATGTCACTACCTATGGGCCAGAAGGTCTGGGTTCAAGTCCCACCTCAGGACCTGAATGCCATGGACGGTGTGTCACAACACGGCTATATAAGTTGGTTATCCCCCGTCAATCCTTCCAACATATTTATAACAAGCAGTAAGAGCGGGAGAGCTTCCTCATCAGCCAGAATAGACATTCCCCATGTTAAAATCCTATGCAGGTGCTAGTCATGAGCATGACACACACACACACACACTGACACACACACACACACACACACACACAGAGACTGGCACGTACATGCACACGCACACACACACCAATGATCAAAACCTCTGTTTCTTGTAATGAAAGCAGGAAATACTGTAAGTGCTTGACAGATTAGACAGTATCCGTGGAAGATAATCTTGTGGTGTCTGAAACATATTGCTGCGTCAGGAATTAATCGGGCCCAACAACAACCTGTACTGATGACCGGATAGCTGCCGTTATTGTAAGCCCACCTCCAACAAAAGCACACAGAGGCGGGGCACTGACAGAACATGCTACTCAATAAATATCAAATCCCCACTCCCTCACCGTCGAATTTCTTCCTCGTTTTATTAGTCATTCTTGGCTTTTTTCTTGGGTCTTAAAACATGCTCAATCCCCTGACCGGTCATTAATTTTCACAGAACTAGCTTCCTATATTTTTAATTCATTCATGGAATGTGGATATCGTTGGCTAGGCCAGCATTTATTGCCCATCTCTAAATGCCTTTGAGAAGCTGGTGTTGAGCTACCGTATCGATCCACCGCAGTCAACATGCTGTAGGAAGATCCACAGTGGCATTACGGAGGGAATTCCACAAATTTGATCCAATGACAGTGAAAGAGCAATGATACAGATGTTGGTATGTTTGCCGAGCTGGGAGGCTTGGTCACAACCAACAACTACAACCAGCACCCAAGCTACAAATCTTCACTCAAACCCTGAACAATGATATATTTCTAATTGGGATGATATGGGGCTTAGAAGGGAACTGGTGATGTTCCAATGTATCTGCTGCCCTTGTCCATCTAAATGGAAGATGTTATGGTTTTGGGAGGTGCTGCGTACAGAGCCTTGGTGAACTAGTGCAGTGCATCTTGTAGGTGATACATACTGCCATTATTGAGTGTTGATGGTGGAGGGATTGGAAGTTTGTGCAGTGTCTTTGTTCGTTGAATTTGAAACTACCCTTAACTTATTTACTTAGCAATGGATGATACATGCTTCTCCAAAAAGTTCACCTAACCTACATTCCCAGTTAATCTTGGCCAACTGTACATTCAAATCTTTATTAATTGATTTAGGTTAAAAACACTAGTCTTTGACCCACACTGTTCAGCTTCAAAGTGAAATTCCAGCATGATACAATCACTGTTGCTTGGTGACTCCGGGCTGGACCAGAGTCTTTGGGAATTGTTTGCTTATGCTGTTGGGGCATTTTAAAACTAGAATGGCCAGAAGGATCTGAACCTGAGCAGGTGGATAGAAGAGGGAGAAAAATGGAAAGAAGCAAAAGGCAGAAAAGTAAGAATTAAAAATGAAAGGCTGATAAAACTAAGGTGAAAAACAAAGGGAGCCATAGTGCAAAAGAGAGCTGAGATGTTTAAAAGGTTAAAAAGACAAGTGTAAAGGCATTGTGTCTTAAGATGTGGAGCATTCGCAATACGGTAGATGGACTGATAGTGTAAATAGGGACACGGAGTCATGTCTCAGCTGCAATTACAAAGCTGCATGGTGACAAAGGATGGGAGATGAATGCCCAAGGATATCAATGTTCAGGATGGAATTGTTACGTGTTCATTCAGATGGAGAGTGAAGGAATTTGGAATAGTATTAGATTCAAAGAGGAGATGTATTGATTGCCAGAGAAAGCAGCAAGCCTGAAAACTGCAGCAGGGCAAAAAGATTGAGATAACAAGCATGGGGCTGGATGAACACAGCAGGTCAAGCAGCATCAT
>JAHRHZ010000017.1:34868115-34886328 GCA_024137785.1 Ginglymostoma cirratum | reverse complement strand
CACGTCCACACACCCAACCCACACGTGCACACACCCAACCCACACGTCCACACACACAACCCACACGTGCACACACCCAACCCACACGTGCACACACCCAACCCACACGTGCACACACCCAACCCACACGTGCACACACCCAACCCACACGTGCACACACACAACCCACACGTGCACACACCCAACCCACACGTCCACACACCCAACCCACACGTCCACACACACAACCCACACGTCCACATACACACGTTTCTGAGGAAGGGTCACCGGACTCAGAACATTAGCTCTTGTTTTTCCTTCACAGGTGCTGCTAGATCTGCTGAGCTTTTCCAGCAACTTTTGTTTTTGTTCCTGATTGACAGCATCTGCAGTTCTTTTGTTTTCTTTTAGTTCCCTGTACACCGTCACCCTGTGAAATAGTTAACTTGCTAACCTTACAGCAACATCAGATCATACAAACATGGGGGTTATAGTTGCTGATCCTGGCCCTGGACAATGTCATTTGCAGTACTATCATCTACTGGTGGCTTGCCACCAATCCTCCTTCCCTGCTGAATCTGAGGGCCTTTATAATTAGCAATGGGAGAGGATAAAACACCATTGAGTCTCAATGATATAAGGCACTTGTTTTCCAACACAAGAGGTCAATACCAATAGGTGCAAGTTACATTCACTAGTTGATCATAACTACGAAGACTGTTAGGAACCAGAGGACCTTGTGCTAGATGGCTGCCTCTCCATCCAAACCTTTGTGACTCCTCAATTGGGTAGAGCACAATAAAGCTTCAACATTAACTCTTTCAGAACCGTTACCTTATACAATAAATGATATTCAAGAGGTTTGGCAATTGGGATTGGTTCCTTGGTTGGGTCTGCTTATCATCCCTCACCTCAGACATAGATGTCAGACTTGTACACAGGCTGAGTGGGGGAGGGCTGTGTGTTGGGATGATCTCTTACCTGCGAGATGTATCCTGGTGGGACGTGAATTGGGGGAATGGATCCATTAGGGGACATCATGGGAACCTCTGCTGGCCCTGCCAATAAAACACAGACAACATGAGGTTCAGGAAGGAGAGGGAAAAAAGCCTTTGCACTCACCAAACCAATAAACCACTGACACCTGAAGAAGGAATGAGACTCAGAAAGCTTGTGTCTTCATATAAACCTTTTGGACTATAACCTGGTGTCGTGTGATTTTTGACCTTGTCTACCCCTGTCCAACACCGGCACCTCCGCATCAATAAATCTCAGCAATAACTCAACTGGATTCAATCAGAAATAGTTGCAGCGTTCCCCCTGTACTTTGTTCCTTCAGCTATACCTTCCATATTCATTGGGTCACTTCAGCCATATTCGATTGGTCAGAGCAAGCAAAGACTGAGACTGTGAGTATGAGGTAGATAGAGGGAGAAGGACACAATGTGTTAACCTGGAAAAGCAAGAAGCAGGAGCTGGTGAGTGGAGATTTGGGACAGGGATGAGGAGAATTTCTGGTGGGTGGCGATTTGGGACAAAGATAAGGAGAATTTCTGGTGGGTGGCGATTTGGGACAAAGATGAGGAGAATTTCTGGTGGGTGGCGATTTGGGACAGAGATGAGGAGAATTTCTGGTGAGTGGAGATTTGAGACAGAGATAAGGAGAATTTCTGCCTCTCAGAGGGTTGTGAGGCTTTGGAATTGTACCTCATAAGAGAATGGAGGCAGATTATTAAATGTTCTTAGGACGATGTCAATAGATTTTTGTTAGGAGGAGAGCCAAAGTCTTACAGGGTTAGATGGGAACGTGGAATTCAAAACACAGATAATTCACGTCATTATTGAATGGCAGAGATGGACTGAATGGCCAACACAGGCTTGTGCATCGTGGCAGGAGAGTGGACTTTAAATCTAGCAAGTAGTCAACCCACTGCCTAACCTCCCAATGCTGCTTTCCCTGCTGTTCCAGCAGTGATGTCAGGGGACCTGCCCTCTGGTGGACTAATTGAAGACTTTGAGTGGGCGACTACTATCCATTGAAAGGCATCACCCTACCTTCGCCAAGATGTAACTGGATGTGGGTGAGCTCCCCCAGTAGGGCAGCCGGTGGATTTTGGATGGAGTAGCAGGAGTGGGGAACACGAGTGCTCAGGGGGCACAATGAGAGAGGTTTCCAAAGAGAAAGAGATTGAGAAATACCGCCAGATAATGGATAGCTAAGGCCAATCTGAGGTAGACAGAAGAAAAGTGGGAACGAGAAAAAAATATGCCTTTCTTTGCCAGAATGTTCAAATTGCTCTACAGCCAATAAAGTGATTCATCAAGTACAGTCACAACACTAACGTAGGAATAGCAGAAGCAAATTTGTGTGCAGCAAGATCCCACATACAGCAATGTGATAATAATCAGGTATTACAGTGGTGTTGATTGAGGGATTGATATACATATAATCCTGAGACACCATAGTGGATTTCCCAGCTCTTTTTTTGGTAATAACACCATGGAATCTTGTACATGCACCTGAGACAGGAGGCTGTATTGATGCTCCACCTGAAAGAGGACACTGTATTACCACCTCAGTGCTGCAGGCAGCTGCAACATTGTGGCAGGATGTGTGGCTTGAACACTGCAACCTTTGAACTTAGAGAAAAGAGCATTGCTCACTAAGCCAAGCTGCCACATTGTTAACTCTATCGTGCACCAAATTCTAATCAAATTCACTTTATTGGCCAATGTTGAAATTCCCTCTCCGATCAGCAAAAAATACACATTTCTGCCAAAGGCTCAGAGGTTGGATGCATTATCACATGATTGGCTAAGCTGCTCACTGAGACCTAAATTTTAACCTGGGCACTTCAACTGGAAACAGTTTCTCCTCATTTACTCTGTCAAAATGCCTGAAGAGTTTGAAAATCTGTTGAACTTCCTTTAACCTTTACCGCTTTGAAGAGAAAGCTTCTCCTGTTTCTCTGAGGACTATTCTAGCCAACTCCCCCACCCAAACTCTGAAAAACTTGTTGTTCTTCTTAAAACACTTATTGCCCCAAAATTCCCCAGCTGACAGAGATGCCACATTTTAGGAAGGTTTAGCATAACCTCCAATGCCTACATAACTTGTGAGCAGACATTGAAATTGCCCCACTGGGAGGACTGCATCAGTGTCATCTTTGTGGCTTCAGAGCTTGTGTATACCAGTGCAGCCATTGCATGGTTTCAGAGTTTTCACACAGTGTTATAGAGTCATACAACATGGAAACAGACCCTTCAGTCTAACTAGTCCAACTATACATGGTCTTCAGTAAGGCATTTGATAAGGTTCCCCATGGTAGGCTGATGGAGAAAGTGAAGTCGCATGGGGTCCAAGGTGTACTGGCTAGATGGATAGAGAACTGGCTGGGCAACAGGAGACAGAGAGTTGCAGTGGAAGGGAGTTTCTCAAAATGGAGAACTGTAACCAGTGGTGTTCCGCAGGGATCCGCGCTGGGGCCACTGTTGTTTGTGATATACAGAAATGATCTGGAGGAAAGTATAGATGGTCTGATTAGCAAGTTTGCAGATGACATGAAGATTGGTGGAGTAGCAAATAGTGAAGGGGACTGTCGGAGAATGCAGCAGAATATAGATAGATTGGAGAGTTGGGCGGAGAAATGGCAGATGGAGCTCAATCCAGGCAAATGTGAGGTGATGCATTTTGGAAGATCCGATTCAAGAGCGAACTATACGGTAAATGGAAAAGCCCTGGGGAAAATTGATGCACAGAGAGATCTGGGTGTTCAGGTCCATTGTACCCTGAAGGTAGCAATGCAGGTCGATAGAATAGTCAAGAAGGCATACGGCATGCTTTCATTCATCGGACGGGGTAGTGAGTACAAGAGTTGGCAGATCATGTTACAGCTGTATAGGCCTTTGGTTCGACCACATTTGGAATACTGCGTACAGTTCTGGTCGCCACATTACCAAAAGGATGTGGATGCTTTGGAGAGGGTGCAGAGGAAGTTCACCAGGATGTTGCCTGGTATGGAGGGTGCTAGCTATAAAGAGACGTTGAGTAGATTAGGTTTATTTACGTTAGAAAGATGGAGGTTGAGGGGGGACCTGATTGATGTTTACAAAATCATGAGAGGTATAGACAGGATGGATAGCAAGAAGCTTTTTCCCAGACTGGGGGACTCAGTTACTAGGGGTTACAATTTCAACGTGAGAGGGGAAAAGTTTAAGGGAGATATGCGTGGAAAGTTCTTTCCGCAGAGGGTGGTGGGTGACTGGAACACGTTGCTAGCGGAGGTGGTAGAGGCGAGCACGATAGCGTCAGTTAAGATGTATCTAGACAGATACATGAATGGGCAGGGAGCAGAGGGATATGGATCCTTGGAAAATAGGTGACAGGTTTAGATAGAGGATCTGGATTGGCGCAGGCTTGGAGGGCCGAAGGGCCTGTTCCTGTGCTGTAATTTTCTTTGTTCTTTGTTCTAGTCGATGCTGACCATAATCCCAAACTAGAGTAGCCCCACCTGCCTGCGCTTGGCCCATTTTCCTCCAAACATTTCTTATTGATGTACTTATTCAAATATCTTTTAAACGTTGTAACTGTACCAGCATCCACCATTCTGTGTCAAAAATTGATGCTCGTGTCTTTTTTAAATCTTCCTCCTCTCACCTTAAAAATATGTCCCCTAGTTTTGAAATCCGCCACCCTAGGGACAAGATGCTTAGTATTCACTTTATCTCTATCCCTCATGATTTTATACACCCCCATAAGATCACCCCTCAACCTCCTACACTCCAGTGAAAAAAAGTCCCAGCCTATCCAGCCTCTCCTTATAACTCATGCCCAGCAACATCCTGTTGCATGCTTTCAGAGCTTATTTCCAACAGTGTGATCTTTGCATGGTTTCACAGCTTGCATGTAGCAGATTGCATAGTTTCTAACCTTGCATGCACTAATGCAAACATTTTATGGTTTCCCAGAGCCAACGCCCAATATTGCATCTGCTGCTTGAGGGGTGAACTGAGAAAGAAATATATCTACAAGTTTCTGCCCGGGAGGTGAATCCAGGAAACTTCAGTGGGGAAGGAGTTAAAAACTTCAACTAAAAAAGACATTCTACACAAAGAGAGAGAGAGAGATTGAGAGCTCAGTGAATTGAGCCTTCCCCCACTCTCGGCCTCTTTAATTAAAGAGTTTCCATTCCCTCTCTTGCACAACACGGCACTAACAGCTGGGGTTCTCATTCAGTCCTGTCTTCTCCCCTCCCCCGGACTCAGCTGTGGCTCAAGTACTTTCCCTGATGCCCAGTGATCTCTGACTGACTTCCAGAAAATCCATTCCACAGTCGGAGTACTGCCTTCAACTCCGAGCCTTGCCAGACCAGTGAGTCATTCCCATATGGGAAAAGAGAGCGGCTGTTCCCTCGGCAAACAGCTGGAAACTGTTGCAGACTCTCCTGAGCTGGATCCGTCTCGGCTTTACACGAGTTGCTTTAATAATTTTTCCAATCCCCTCCCATCAATGCCCAGGACTGCAAAGGCAGGATACTGTTTGCTCAGTGACCATTCCACATCATGCAGTAGCAATCACCGCACAGAATGATCCCTCAATGAAATGGCAACTCACTGGATCTTCTAGCTCATTGGCCCATTTTGCTAATGCTAGCTCCTTGACGCATCGATGCAGTTTGTCCCACACTCCCGTGCCGTCAAGATTCACCAAGGCCTACCACTATCGCTACCACACAGTGTTCATCTTCCCTGGTGATGCTTCGGGGAGTAACATTAACCGTGGTATTGTGACCTGCTCCCACTCTCCCCCAACTCCCCCTCCTTACAGAAGGAAAGGGTTTGGATGGGTTTGGGGAGGGAATTCCAGTTTTCAGGGCTGCTGAAGGCATGTCTGTCAGTGCCCCAGTGAAGGAAGTGGGTGCCAAGGGCCTGGCATTACAGGAATGTAGAGCTCTCAGACAGGAGATGGGTCAGGTAACAAGATTTTCTAAAATCGAAACTGGGGCGTCCTGAGGTAGCACTCACTCACAACATGAACAGATTTCACTTTGCGGCTTCCCACATGCAGCAACTCCTCCATCTTCCTTATTGTGCTGATGGAAACAAGGGAAGTTTTTATTCAGAGATAGTAGGAACTGCTGATGCTGGAGAATCTGAGATACCAAAGTGTAGAGCTGGAAGAACACAGCAGGCCAAGCAGCATCAAAAGAGCAGGAAAGCAGACGTTTTAGATCTGGACCCTTCTTCAGAAATGGGTCCAGACCCGAAACGTCAGCTTTCCTGCTCCTCTGATGCTGCTTGGCCTGCTATGTTCATCCAGCTCTACACCTTGTTATCTAAGTTTTTATTCAGTTGTGGGACGTGGGTGTTGCTGGCTGGACAGCATTTATTGTCCATCCCTAGTTGCCATTGTGAAAATGGTGGTGAGCTGCCTTCTTGAACCGCCGCAGTCCATGTGCTGCAGGTTGACCCACAATGATGTCAGGGAGAAAATTCCAAGATATTGCCACAGCTATACAGGAAGGGTGATGTAGTTCCACATCAGAGTGGTAAGTAGCTAAAAGGGAACTTGCAGGTGGTGTTCCCATATATCTGCTGGTCTTGCCCATTCAGATGGAAGTGGTTGTAGGCTTAAAAGGTGCTGTCTAAGGATTTTTGGTGAATTTCTGCCGTGCATCTTGTAGCTGGTACACACTGTTGCACCTGGGTGTTAGTGGTGGAGGGAGTGAATGTTTGTCGATGTGGTGCCAGTTGGCTGCTTGGTTATAAATCATGGTCATTAACTGGTGCCTTTGCTTCTTTGCAAAGTTGACTTGATGCCAAGTCCCAAGGATACCATGTCCTGCAGATGTAGATAAATCCACAGTTTGTAAGAGTTAAAGTCAGACTAGGACAGCAGACTTTAAGAAAGTAAAATAGCCTATTCAAGAAGCTAGTTGACCAATTCTGGCTGTTAGAATTCAAAGATCTGAATTTCTTTAAGGAATCAATGATGTGTTGGTCATTGTAGCTAAACAGGTTCTAGAACAGGAAGGGAATTCATTCACCGCATGGTCCGTAAAGGTCAAGGGGAATTTGCACAGGACTTCAGTGGTTTGAGATGAAAGCCATGTGAGTATTGTCACTGTACCGTTAGAAATTTGGTTCAAGGTGGAAGTTCGGTGCAAAGGGTATTGAAGGCGCTTTAACTAGGGTTTACTGCAAGAATAAACTCTCTGGAGTGAGAGAGGATAAAAGGTGTGGATTGAGAAGCCGAGATGCAGTGAGATTAGCTGCAGAAAGGCATCACCAGCCACAGTGTGATGAGAGTGCAGGCAAAGAAGCAAATGGTGTGTAGGATTGGCGAATATTTCTAGTCTTTCAAGTAAAAGTTAGCTTTTCAGTTTGTGTTTAGGTCTCTGGGGCTTTTCTTCTCTCTTCCTTTAAAAATAACTGCCTAAGCTTTATAAAAACAAAACTTCATTACTGTAATTTGTTAAAACAAGCAATTGCAAGTCTTCTTTTATTCATTCATGGGATGAGGGTTTCCCTGGCTGGCTGAGCATTTATTGCCCATCCCTAATCTCCCAGCGGGCATTTGTAGGAGTCAACCACATTGTTGTAGGTCTGGATAGGCCAGACCCAGGTAAGAATGGCAGTTTCCTTCCCTAAAGCAACATACAGCTACCTCAAATATACAGCAAAGTGTCACACAAACCAGGCTGATTCTGAAACAAGGCATCACATTAACTGGGAAAAGTGTTACACAAACTGTTCCAATCATGGTGTGATGCATCACAAACATCACCAATGCTAAGGCAAATCATCAAAGTGACCACAGATACAAGAACTAAAGGAGACCATTCAGCCCAATGAGTGTGCTCCCTTATTGAATGAGATCATGGCTAATCTGATCATCTCACATTCCTGTCTTTTCTCCATAATCCTCCATTCCTTCCATGATTAAAAGTCTGTCTCTCTCAAGCCCTGAATATAATTAACTCAGCCCTGAGTGCCCTCTGCAGTGAAGAATTCTACAGATTCACTTCCCTCAGAGAAGAAATTCCTCCTCTTCTCCATCTTAAATGGGTAACCCGTATTCTGAGATTGTATCCTCTGGTCTTAGACTCTCCCCCACCAGAAGGGGAAACTACCTTTCTGCATTTACCCTCCCTAAGAATCTTGGGAATTTCAACAAGGCTTCCTCTTGTTCTTTAAAATCGAGTACAGGCCCAATTTACTCAACATAACCTCATTAAACAATCCCTGCATACCTGGGGTTAGACCTGAGAACCTTCTCCAATGCCAATATGTCTTTCCTTAGGTAGGCTGACCAAACCTCTACCCAATTTTCCAGCTGTGGTCTGGGTAATGCCTCGTATAGTTTTAGCAAAACCTTTCTGCTTTAATACGCTATTCCCTTTGAAGTAAAAGCCAGCATTCTATGTGCCTTCCCTAATACCCACTAAGGTTGGATGTATCTTCAAATCAGTGTCTCTAGCTTTCTGCAGCCTTTATCCAGTTAAATAATTTTTATCTACTCTTCCTGCCAAAGTGTATATCTTCACATATGGGATTCTGAAAGTGCAGCAACTGTGGTTCAAGGTGCACCAACTGAGGGCCAAAGGGTCCCATAAATTGCGCCAAATGTGATACTAAGTGTCTTACAAACTGCTAGGGCTGTGGTCTAAAGCATCATGTAATGTCAGCGACTGTGGAGAAACACCTAAAAATTGCATTGACTTTGGGGTAATTCATCACACACAGCACTGACTATGAGCTAATCCATCTCACACAAACTGCACTAACTCCGGGGCAAATCATCTCACAAACTGCAGCATCTGTGAGGCAAGTTGTCTCATACACTGTGAGGTCAGGTGGAACATGAGCTGTGCTGACTGAGGGGAAAATCACCACAGAACCTGCTTGATGGTGCAAAATGATACCTAAGTGGCACTGACCGCGGGTCAGAGTCCCACAGACTCTGCGAAATGTAAGTGACCTCATTTAAACACACACAATTCTTACAGGGTTTGACAAAGTAGAAGAAGAGAGGTTGTTTCCCCTCATGGGAGAACCTAAGACCAGAGGGTATTATCTCAAATACAGGACTTCCTTTTTAAGAGAGAGATGACAAGGAATTTCATAACTCGAGAGTGTAGCGAATCTGTGGAATTCTTTACTGAGAACTACAGATATTGGGTGGATTCATATGTTCAAGATTGAGATAACAGGTTTTTAATCAGTGAGGGAATCAAGGGTTACAGGGAAAAGGCAGGAAAGTGGAGTTGAAGGTTATCCAATCAGCCATGATCTCCTTAAATGGCAGGGAAGATCTGATGGACTCAGTGGCTAGCTACTGCTCTCACGTCCTCTGGTCTAAATCACCACACAGAATGTTCCACAGCCGGTTCAAACTGTCACTCCAACTGACGTCACGACTTTTCTGTGAAACGTGTGCCAATAATCATTCCCCACTGTTCTACAAGTTGTCACTAATGTGTAAATATATAAAATCCCAATGAGACCATGATTTGCATGACCGACTGCTACTCGGGACAAAAACAATTCATAATCGGGTTATATCATGAACAGAAAAAGTAACACGAACTTTACCAGCAGCGGAGAAAAGAAAGGATTTCTACTTTATTCCACTTGACTATTTCCCTTCAAATTTGCAAATATACACACTCAATCTCAATTAAGACAGACAATTTAATATACATAATATGGGTGGAAAAACAAAATAGACAGGATAAGCAAAATTCTCAAAAGTCCCAAAGGTGCAAAGTGCTTTTTCTTGTCTTTTTAATTTTTCAGTGGTGATTACATCATGACTGTAGGGTCATGGACATTCTTCAATTAAATGATCAATCAGGTGAAAGGTAAATGGCACTGGGCAGGCCTTGCAGAATCACAAAATCATTTCCTGGTCAACATAAAAGGTCCTTTGATAGTCTCGGTCCTTCCTGAAAAACTTCTGGGCATTTAATTAGGATTTCACCCAGGCAGCCATTTTCTGATCGAAAAATGCTGAGCCAATCAAGGTGAATCTTTCTCAACCAACTTGAGAAAAACAAACTAAATAGGTATTTTCTTTCAATTTAGTCTTTCTTTTCTGTCTTTTCCCCAGAGAGAGAGAGACAGAGAGAGTTGAATGATTTCTGTCTACAGGCTCTGGGTGTTTTCTTCTACTCTTCGTTGGTCTTGGAATTTACAGGTTTTAACGCGCTGCAGCTCAACATATCACAGGGCTTTAGTCAGGCAGAACTTCCTAAATACATATGATCCTCAGTGCTGCTCAGTCTCGAGTTCTCCCTCTTACTGCCTAAAAAAGCAACAATGTCCTGTGGATTTCAATATTATGTGCCACCTGACTTTTAAGTTGAGAAACTTTTCCGCTATTCCAATTATAGCTGTCCAACTTTCATTTCAGTTTATAATCTCAAAAAATGAAAATTACTTGGTCTCTTACATACCTCCACCCATTTTAAAACATGTTTCTTTACCAGGTAAACAATACAACGCAACAGGAACATTACATCCACACACCCTCATTCATTCCTTAGACAGGATTTAAACAATTTCCTGTCATTTACTTCCCAAATTGTTAAACTACTTCAGCATAATAATGTTCTTGATAATTGCCTGCTATTACATTATCTTTTTTTACATTGAATGGTTGAGTTATTAAGTTCCATTAGAACAATATTACATTTTGAGTCTTAAATTTCTCCGAAAAAAAACTAGCTGATTATAGTCAGTTTTTGTTTGTGTTCCTTCACGACTATGATGGACGTACATTTCAAAATTACTAACAATAATCCCAAAGTTTCCTTTCACACCATAAAGTACACCTTCTGATATTGGTTTACTTTCTTAGAAATGTACACCATTGGCTTCTCTATGTCTGTTTCTTCACTTTGTCAAAGTAAGTAGTCATTATCTGATGAAGGGTCTAGGCCCGAAACGTCAGCCTTCCTGCTCCTATGCTGCTGCTTGGCCTGCTGTGTTCATCCAGCTCTACACCTTGTTATCTCGGATTCTCCAGCATCTGCAGTTCCTATTATCTCTGAGTCATTACTGTCCCAGAGGATCAACGGTCTACTCTCTCCTTAGACCGAAAGGTGGTTTAACTTAAGGGTGACTACATTAAAATGAGAAGACGGGACCTTTTATGGTGATCTTAGACAGCGTGGGAATTGAATCCGCGCAGTTGGCATCACTCTGCATCACTCAGCATCACAAACCGATCATCGGGCTAACTGAGCTCACCAACTGCCCAATCTTGAAATAAGTCTGCACCTACCTCTGCAGCTTCCATCCTCCACGGCACTCACATCAATTACCATTTTAAAGGGTTTTGTAAAGTAATATGTAGCCAATACTGACTCATTTATTAGGACTGACATCAGTTTCTGAACGGCTGTTTGGCACTCTGACCATACCGTCTGCAGTGACTGTAATGAGGTCAGTCTGGTGGATCTCATACTACGTGAGTTCCCTGATTGGGGCTGTTAACCTGGTCCAAACAGGGAGCCCTGGTTGACAGATAAACAGGAAGAGTGTCAGAGGTTCTGTTCATTCTGAGGAAGTTGGACCAGTGTCAAGTACTGCGCACACGTAAATAAAGGGTGACTTGGTGTTGGGATACCGGCCTCTGTGGAGTTATTTCAGTTGGCAATGAGAGAAAAAAATATGGCCCTTAAGGAATTCATTTACAACAGTCATCTTTGAGTTGGGATAAGCATTTCTGGCATCATGCTGTTATTTGGGAAGCTTGACTTGTTCAATCCTGCCGTTGAAGATTGGGCCCAGTACGTGGAAAGAATGCGTTATTTTTTCCAGGCAAATGACATAGGGACAGACGAAAAGCTACAAGTAATTCTCCTGGCAGCTTATGGGCCCACACCTTTGTCAGTTATTAGGAGCCTTACATTTCCTGAGGCACCAGATACTAAAACTTTTCAAGAGTTGACGGATTTAGTTAAGCAATATTACAACCCCAAGTCTCCTCTAATTCTGAGATGCTATCAGTTTTACTTTGCAGTTCAAGAACCAGGAGAATCCGTGTCAGGATTTTTGCTGAGGTTAAGGTGACTGGCAGAAGCATGTGACTTGGCTTTAGCCCTTAATGAGATGCTGAGAGACTGTTTGGTGTGTGGGATTAATGATGTAACCATGCAAAGGCATCTAATAGCTGAAGCCCAACTGGACTTCAAACAGAGCAGTACAACTGGCTCTGTCATTAGAAGATGCAGCAAGTGGAGCATATGAGCTACAAGGTATGCCAATGGAAGTGGACACCCTACCCAAGCTGACTGAATTTGGGGAACATCACTTGAGTGGAGACAATTGCATAGCCTCACTGAGGACATATCCTGAACAGAGGGACTCTAGGTCAGCCCCAAAACAAAGACAAGCCTTGGACAAATGGCTAACATTTTCTTCAGGAGGGATCTGGACCTTTGGGACAGTCTCCACCTGAACCTGGCTGGGGCCAATGTTCTAGCAAAAAGGGTAAATAGGCTTCTTCTTCTCTCCATTCTAAAAGGTCTTTCCTTTATCTAAGGCCATGCCCTTGGTTTCTAGTCTCTCCTACCAGGTCATTGAGTATATTTAAGACTGAGATAGATAGGTTCTTGATTGTCAAGGGGATCGAGGGTTATGGAGAGAAAGCAGGAGAATGGGGTTGAGAAACTTACCAGCCATGATTGAATGGCAGAGCAGACTTGAAGGGCTGAATAGCCTAATTTCTGCTCCTATGTCTTATGGTCTTATAGGAGCTGGGCCAGCAAGTCATTCTAGTTGCTGCTGGTATGTGACAACAAAAAATCTGAAGTGAGTAAGCGAACTCACAAGCTGGTGTCCAGGAGAGTGCACACCCTGGAAAGCCAATCTACATCTGGATTGAAACAGTTAAATTACTTAACAACATCCAAATCAGAACCAATCAAAAGAAATGCCTGGTTAAATGGTCATCCAGTTTTAATACAGGTTGATACCAGTGCAGCTGTATCAATGACTACAGAACCAACCCTTAACAAAATTCCCTCTGGGCTCCAATCCTTAAGTTTGCAATAAGGCTGCGGCTATACTGAGAACCCAAACCAGGGAACACCTACATGTTAAGGGTACAACTTCTGTTCCAGTCTCTTATGAGAGTTACCAGTGACTGTAGTAAAAAAACTTGGGCCCATCATTGATGGGGTGAAATCGGTTGAGAAAGATTCACCTGGGGTGGCTCAAGATTTTTCGATGAGAAAGTGGCTGCCAGAGTGAAGTCCTAATTAAATACACTGACGTTTTCAGGAAGGTCTAGGGACTATCAAAGGAGCAAAGGCCAGCTTGCACGTTGGCCAGGAATTATTTCCACAATCTTGCAAGGTCCACCTAGTGCCATTTGCCTTATGGGCAAAAGTAGAGGCAGAAACCAGGAGGCTGGAAAGTGAAGGAATCATCAAACCAGTGCAGTTTGTGGAATGGGCAGCACCGGTCGTATCGATTGTGAACAAAAACAAAGTTGCTGGAAAAGCTCAGCAGGTCTGGCAGCATCTTTGAAGGAGAAAACAGAGTTAACGTTTCGGGTCCGGTGACCCTTCCTCAGAACCCCGCTTTTCCAGCAATTTTGTTTTTGTTCTTGATTTACAGCATCTGCAGTTCTTTTGGTTTTTATATTGATTGTGAAGCCTGATCGGTCAGTTCCACCTTTGTGGGGATTTTAAACAAACGGTAAACCATTTCTCGCAGCTGGATAAATACCTGATCCCTTGCATAGAGGGTTTATTCACAAAACTGGCAGGGGGTGCTGTCCTTTGTGAAGCTGGACACGAGCCCTGTGTACATGCAATTGCAGTTAGATGAGGATTCCCGGAAGGATGCTACAATTAGTACCTGTAAGGGTTTGTACCAATATTATAAGACTGCCATTTTTCAGCGGATGATGGAGAACATTTTACAAAGTCAGGTCACCATTTATCTGGATGAAATGCTAATAAAAGGGAAGACCAATAAAGAGCACTTGGAGAACTTGGACATAGTGCTTAGACATTTCTCCAAGGTGGGCTTATGCCTTAGGAGGGAGAAATATATGTTTCAGGCAGCCCAAGTGACCTGCTTAGGCTACAGAGTCAACAAGACTGGGTTACACTTGTTGGAAGGTAAAGTGAGGGCAAACAAAAATGCCCTGATCCCACATCTGTACCAGAGGTTAGGCTTTCCTTGGATTGGTGAATTATTATGGAAAGTTCACACATTACCTGGCCTCCATCCTGGCACCCTTACATCTGCTGTTGAAGAAGGATAAGCGTTAGAAATGGTCTCGTAGCCAAGATGTAGCCTTTAGGGAAGCGAAGAAGCAGCTATCGTCATCTGAGGTGTTGGCACACTATGATCCCAAATGAGATCTGGTCCTGACACACAATGCCTCCCCATAAAGTATTGGGGTAGTGTTGGCTCACCAATGGCCCGGTGGAGAGGAACATCCAGTAGTGTATGATTTCCAGACTTTGGCTGATGCAGAACGCAAATATGCCCAGGCAGAGAAGGAAGGCTTGATGGTCATCTATAGGGTAAGAAAGTTCCACCAATACCTTTACAGATGTACATTTATAATAGCAACAGACCATACACCCATGCTAGGGCTACTCAAAGAGGCTGTGCTGTCCATAGCTTCAGGTCAAATTCAGCAGTCATTCTAAATGCGTACAATTACATGTTGCAACACTGTCTGGGAGGCCAACTAGCAAATGCAGATGCCTTGAGCCACCTCCCGTTGGCAGATACACCACCAGTGATGCCAACACTGGAAGAGTCCGTTCGGGTTTTCAACTTTCTGGACACCCTCCTGGTCACCGCTGACAATATCAGACCAAGGATGCAAAAAGATCTGGTTCTAGCAAAACTAAAACAGCTGGTGTTGACAGGGGAAGGAAAAGGGCCATCACAACGAGAACTGAAACCTTTCTTGACCCAGCCAGACCAGATCACCGTAGAGAATGGCATTTTATCATGGGGAACAAAAGTGATTGTCCTGAGCAAAGACCGTTGCCAGATACTGGCTGAACTCCACCCAGGTAATCCAGGGGTGTCCAAACTGAAGATGTTGGAGGGACGTTATGTCTGGTGGCCAGGACTGAACGCAGACATAGCCGTCTTGGTGGGGCAATGCCCAGAGCACCGACAAGGACAAAAATTACCACCAGGAGCACCCCCACATTTGTGGCAATGGCTGGGGAAACCCTGAACCTTTCATAGGCTCAAAGTTCTTAGTCAATGTGGATGCCCACTCAAAGTGGCTGCACTTGCATAGAATTCATTCATCAAACATGGGGACGACGATAGAAAAGCTGTGAGCATCTTTTGCAATACGTGGGCTCCTGAAAGTATTGGTCACAGACAATGGCTATCATTTACCAGCAGGAAATTCCAGCCTCCAGCTTCACTCGATACAAATGGTTCTGGTTCCTATCTGATTATTGGACCACCCCTCATGCAACTACAAGGAAAGCTCTAACAGAGTTGCTCATGGGGAGACTTTAGATAATGACCAACATTCTTCATATCAGACCATCTTCCTCAGCAGCTGACATGTCTTTTTTTAAAACTGTACCATTTTAGGTTAGTGTTACCGATTGCTTCCTTAATTTTCCTTTTCTGGGTTTGTTTCTCACTCCCGAATCTCTGATTTTTATGTCTTAAATGCTGTCTTATCTTACGCCTCTCTCTGGATTCAAATTTAAGCGTTTTAAGTTCTAGTTCCCCTTTTTATTTCAAGCTTCTTCAATTCTCCTTTCATGCATAAGTTGCTTTGACAGTAACTGAATCTTTGCTCAAGCAAGTGAGACTATAGCCTGTGTACATGGTCTCTCTGTATTTTCACCAATCCCAGATGCTATGGCAAATATTTCAATTATCTCAACCTTCTTGGTGCTAGTAGGCAATTCCACCAGCAAAATGGTTGCAAAGACTTGTTATTCTATTGTGGATAATTCTTTGAATTGCAGGATAGTTTTAGCTGTTTCCAATGTCATCTTATGTTGGAATGAGACGCTTGGAATCAGTCCTTTTATCACTTTCCTATGACAATGACACCATGGCCAATTTTATGAACAAAATCAAAGTTGCTGGAAAAGCAACTGTCTGTTCCTGATTTACAGCATCCGCAGTTCTTTTGGTTTTCATGTCCAATTTTATGTTCTCCTTGTTCAGAAGATTCCAGATCCACGAGCCCTCTTGGTTTTCCTATCATGGAGAGACAGAGGAGGGGAATGGGAAGATTGCTGCTTTCTGTCTGCAGCCTCTGGATGTTTGGACTCCTCTCTGGTGCTCTTGGTTCTTGCAACCTTTCAACACGCTGCAACTCAACCAATCAGGGGCTGTTGCCTGGCAGAATTTCCCTGACTCAAAAGATTCTTGGTGTGCTCAGTCTCAAATTCTCTTACTGCTTCCAAAAAGTAACGCTGTACTACAGAGCTTAACAATATGCCACATTTCATTGCCAGGTTGCAAATTTTTTCTGGTATCCAATGACAGTAGACCAACATCCATTTCAGTTTGTAGTTCCAAAAATTTTTTTTAAGAAGTGCTCTATTACAGTGTGCCAACCTTGGGTCAAAGCAACACACAAAACTCATCAACTGTGAGGCAAAGTGACACACAAATTGCACCAATAGTGGGTAAAAAGACTCAAAAACTATGCTGCCTGTAGGGTACAGCGTCAGACAAACTACATTGACTGTGGGGCAAAGTGTCATAAAACATACTGATGTGAAGCATACAGTCACAAACTTTGTGGGCAGTGGGGCAAAACATCACCTAAACTGCACTGACTTTGAGATAAAGCTACACCAGGTGCACTGACTGTGTGGGTTTGAAGACCATGGGTCACCTGTGGACATACAGAAACTTTTAAAACAATATGTGTTTACTTCTCCAGAAAGATAGAGGAGATACAATCAAACGATGACTGCGGATATGAATCCAGTGGCTGTCTGGAGAGCAATTCTGGAATGTCACACAGTCAAGAGAAATTCAAATGGAATGACTAAAGAGGAAGAGGCAGCAGGAAAAGAATCAGCAGGTCTGGCAGCATCTGAGTTAACAGTTCGGCTGACCCTTCCTCAGTTCTGATCTGAAACGTTAACTCTGATTTCTCTCCACAGATGCTGCTAGACCTGCTGAGCTTTTCCAGCAATTTCTGTTTTTGTTTCTGATTTACAGCATCTACAGTTCTTTCAGTTTTTATTAAGAGATAACAGGAGACTGACTGCCCGCCTTTATCTTAGCGGAAACCATCTCTAGCATATCTGGTTGTATTTTACCTTCCAGGGATAATCAAACAAGGTGTTTAAAACTGGCTTCAACCCAGCCTCTGCTGTTACTGGACTGACAACCTTGTGTGTGGACTAATGAGCTGTAAAGGTCACAGTTTGAGAACAGACATTAAACACCCATGCTCTGCAGGTAAAAGAAGTGAAATAGCTTTCTCTCACTCTGACACCTGACCCCCAGGTACTGTTGAAAGGACCCAGGACAAAATACTTTCGATCAACCTCCAAAGCCAAGAATTTTAAGATTGGCGTTTCCAGTACCAACATCAACGCTATTGGCAACATCAATTTTTAAACAGCTGCAAAGTTCAACGATCTGCTTTTCATGAACTATTCAGAGACAGAACCAGGTATCTTGTTTTAATTTTCTTATCTGTTATTGATTCACTTATTATTCCCAATCTTCATACACGTGTGTTGCGTTCTTATTTCTGCTTGTTTTTAGTAATTAATCAACTTGTTCTTTTGTTAACTCAAAAAGGCTGGGTTAACTCAGCTCTTTTTTAAGACATAAACTTTCTTGGTCTGGGAGAAAGGTAGCAATAAGGAATGGTATCCTTTTTACATTTATCTTCTTGTGACCAATTGAGGGGGTGGGCAATTAAAAGCAGGGAGCCAATTCATCCCTTCTCATCTGAGAGCACAAAAATTTGGGGTATTCCATCTGAAATTGTAATAACTAGGGAAACATTCCCGACGATCAGGACTTAACATGGGGTAAAGTGACACATAAACTATATTGACTGTGGAGCAAAACACAGGAGAACCTGCCCTGACGATGGGACAAAGTGTCACACGAAGACGTGCCAGCTGTCAGTGAAGCGCACAAACTGCACCGACTGTAGCGACAAAGCACCGCACAAAGTGCTCCGACTGTAGGGACAAAGTATAACACAAACTGCACCGACTGTAGGGACAAAGCACC
>JAHRHZ010000017.1:34852507-34868105 GCA_024137785.1 Ginglymostoma cirratum | reverse complement strand
GGGACAAAGCACCGCACAAACTGCACCGACTGTAGGGACAAAGCACCGCACAAACTGCACCGACTGTAGGGGCAAAGTATCACACGAACTGCACCAACTGTGGGGACAAAGCATCGCACAAAGTGCTCTGAATGTAGGGTATAAAGTGTAGATCTGACTAGCGTTTGCAAACTCTGATTCAGTTCGAACTCCTTCTGCTGTTGCAAAATAAATGGGAAACCTGAAAACCAAAAGACTTGAACCATTTTGAGGAAATTGTCAGGAAACAGTGACGACACTGGCATAACTGGGATATCTGGGCAATATTGCCGAGGAGGTCCTAGAGATCAGGCAGGGCGAGGCCACAGAGAGATCTTGAACAGGAGGATAGGATTTTTAAAATCAAGGCCGTGGCTTACTTATACTAATATCATGCTTTGAGGATTGAATTGTCATGCCTTTGCTAAGGCCCAGTGTCAAATGTACACGAGCACCCAGCAGTTGCTTATATTAAGAAGCCATTTGAAATTTTTAATGATGTCTGTTCGGAGTTGCAATCTATCCCTCATGCCCTTTAACACTGCCTGTGGAATCGCTTTGGACGATGACATGCCGAAACAGTGGAAAATGCAACAATTCCCCAACATTTTCCCACTGCCACCCCATTTTGGGGCTTCCAAATTAAACTGAACCCCCTGGTGAGAACATGAGAAATGTGGAGGAGTTGGAGAGAGATAAAAAGGTACTGCAGATGCTGGAGAATCCGAGATAACAAGGTGTGGGGCTGGATGAACACAGCAGGCCAATGTTATCTACGGAGGAGTTGGAGGCTGTCCAACTCTGTGGCCTAACAGAGAGAGAGCACGGTTACCTCAGAGCTCACATCCCAAAATTTCAACTTGCGAGCCCACTTTGGGAAACTGCGATAAGGGATTGGGAACATAATAACATGGATCAGGGCTGAGACTATTCTGCAGTTACAGCCCTTGCCACTGGGTGATGCTCCACCCAGCATTTTTTCAATGAATCAGAATTACATGCCTTAAGACCAACTATTCTTGATGATTTAATATGTTTTCTTTTAACAATTTCCTTTATTCATTCTCAGATCTGTTTTTAGCTTTGTCCCATGGTCAGTGAACTTTGTGCGATATGTTATCGGACAGTCAGCTCAGTTTTCTCTGTCCTCATGCCCCACAGCGATAGTCACACAGAGCAGAAACAGGCCATTTGGTCCAACTCGTCCATGCTGACCAGGTTTTCGAAACTGAACTGGTCCCATCTGCCTGCATTTAGCCCATATCCCTCTAAACCTTTCCCATCCATGTTCCTCTCCATATGTCTTTTAAATGTTGTAATTGTACCCGCCTCTGCCACTTCCTCTGACAGCTCACTCCATACACACACCACCCTTTGTGCGTGAAAAAGTTACCCCTCAGATTCCTTTTAAATCTCTCCCCTCTCACCTTAAACCTATGCCCTCTAGTTTTGGACTCCCCTACCCTGGGGAAAAGATCTTGGCTATTCACACTAACCATGCTCCTCAAGATTTGATTAGCCTCGATAAGATCACTCCTCAGCCTCCATTCTCCGGGGGGAAAGAAACTCCCAGCTTACCCAGCCTCTCCTTATACATTGTAGTTTGTGAGATATATTGCTCCACAGTCGGTGCAGTTTGTGGATTATTTTGTCCCTGAATTGGCACAGTTTGTGTGATATTTTGTCCCTGCCTGCACCACTTGTGTGAGGCTGTAACCCACAGTTAGCACAGTTCAGTGTCCCTGCACAGCTATCGTAATTTTAGCTGAACAGGGCAAGCTACACTAAATATATTGGAAAGACAAGAAAAAAAAATCCCAGAATCATTTGCTGTTGTTTTTAGTCCAGACCCTGTTTTATTTTTCTTCCTATAAACAGGAAATTTGACTGGAATAGTTGACAAACAGCCAGGGAACACATACAATTTTCCTTCCTCTCTTTCTCTCTCTTTCTAAATCTACTCTTGCCTCATTCCTGTAGAATTCGCATTGGAACTGATAGTACAGACTCCAACAAGAAACAAAACGAAATGAAGACAAACTTGCATTTATACAGCACCTGTCCCATCATAAAATCCCTACAGCGTGGAAGTAGGCCATTCAGCCCATCGAAGTCACACCGACCCTCTGAATAGCATCCCACCTAGACCCAACACCACCCTATCCCTGTAACCCTGCATTTTTCATGGCCAATCCACCTAACCTGCACATTTTTGGATTGTGGGAGGAAACTGGAGCACCCGGAGGAACCTCACACAGAAACTGGGAGAATGTGCAAACTCCACACAGACAGAGTCATCCAGAATCGAACGCAGTTCCCTGGCACTGTGAGGCAGCAGTACTAACACCATGCCACCCTGTCCTCAGGATATCCTAAATCGCTTCACAGCCAATGAAGTACACTTTAAAGTGGGAAACACAGCAGCCAGTTTGTGCACTGAAAGATCACACAGATAGCAATGACCAGATACTAATGCTGGTTTTATACTAAAAATGGGTCCAAGACATCAGGGGAAACTCATCTTCGAACTAGTGGTCATAACATTTTTACATTGACCTGGGACAGCAGACTAATGGAACATTAAACTGAAATCCCCCATGATCCTCCATCACATGTGCTCATTAAATATCCCATTTTTATTAAAGATGCTATAACGAACATAGTGATTTAGAACACAGGAGTTCTTACTGCTGTCCCAAAACTCTCATTCAACATGACCAAGAAAAGGCAGATTACCTGGTTATTTTCATGTTGCTGTTTGTGGGAGCATGCTGTGAGTCAATTAAGCTGGTGTTTCACACATGACAAAGCACTTCTTTGACTGCAAAAGGTGTTACAGAAATGCCAGCTATGCATCCCAGAAACAGCCTGGGCAATCTGTAATCTAACTATGGGGGGCACAGTACTAGGGAGGCAGGAGAGATGATGGGGGCTCCAGGGAAGAGGGTTGGGGGCATGGGGGGAAATTGGATGGGGAGGGGGTGGAGGTGAGGAGGTGATTCTGAGAGGGAAGGGGGTGCGAGCGTTGTAGAAAGTTGGGGAGGGAGGCGATGAGGAGGAATATGGATTGCACAGGGCAGTGAGTGGGCATCAGAGTCAAGAAACAAAGTTCACTTTTGGGAGCCAGATTGCATCATGATTTCCAGACAGAATGGTCAGAACAGAGAGAAGCTGGCTTTGATGGAGCTTGAGATTGAAGAAGTTCCAAATCCCAGCCCAGACTCTCAAAACTTTCTGCTCCGCTCCTTCTGACAGGCAAAAATACATGCAACCCACTACCACTGTTCACAAAGCGCAGCCACAGAACAAGACTGACAGCTCCTACAGCCTGTAGATGACAGCTGAACATTCAATCAAAATCCTTTACGGCAAATTGCGAGACCCCCTCACCCAGACACTGATAAACTGCTTTGACAGGGCCAGTAATATGTGCAGTGCTTGGCAAACACAGCTCTCTGTTTGGCTAGATTCAGAAGCTAAACATCTACATTCCTCTTCGACCACAGTGCTGCAATCCAGAAACAGAATCCCGTCACCCCACACCCCGCTCCCCCTCCTTCCACCACCACCGCCACATTCCCAAACCTTTCCACATTCAGCAAATCCAAGTTTTTCAAAAATAAAACACAAAGCCTTCAGGATTGCTCAGAGACAAAACTCTTGTTGTTTTGTTTGCAGGAACTTCTGCACAAGCCAGGCTGACCAACAGCTCAGCAGAATCAAGAAGGCTACACAGAGAGGCTATGATTCCAAGAAGGCATATTGCTTCATAACTTCCAACAGAACTCGACTATCAGAGATCGCCACACAATCAGTGAGCATGCACACAGACAAGTACAGACAGGCACACCAGTCAGCCCCTTTCAGTCCAACATCAGAGGTTTATGGTGTGGAGGTGCCAGCGTTGGACTGGGGTGGACAAGGTCAGAAATCACACGACCCCAGATTATAGTCTAACCGGTTTATTTGAAATCACAAGCTTTTGGAGCATAGCCCCTTTGTCAGGTGAAGTGAGAAAGAAGCATACAGGACACAGTGAAAGATTAAAGGGTCACACAATTGACGTGGACATACTAAACAAACCCAAGATGCTGTCACAACACAGGGTCACCGGACCCGAAACATTAACTCTGTTTTCTCCTCCACAGATGCTGCCAGATCTGCTGAGCCTTTTCCAGCAACTTCGTTTTTGTTCCTGATTTACAGCATCCGCAGTTCTTTTGGTTTTTATTTAGTATTTAATTCACTGCCACATCTCTTCCAGGCATGCCCACCTTGAAGAAGTTCTGCTCCTCTCTCCGATAGAAGGGTCACCGGACCCGAAATGTTAACTTTGTTTTCTCCTCCACAGATGCTGCCAGACCTGCTGAGCTTTTCCAGCAACTTTGTTTTTGTTCCAAGATGCTGTCAAATCTTTAATCAGTTAGAAGATTAATTGATTGATTTAATTGATATTAATTAAGTAAAACCTTCTAACTGATTAAAGATTGAACAGAATTTTGGGTTTGTTTAGTACATCCTCATCAGTTGTGTGATCCTTTAATCTTTCATTTTTAAATTCTGTGTCCTGTATGCTTCTTTCTCACTTCACCTGACAAAGGGGCTGCGGTCCGAAAGCTTGTGATTTCAAATAAACCTGTTGGACTATAACCTGGTGATGTGTGATTTCTGACTTTCAGAGGCTTAAGCACAGCTTGCGAGGCTAACATTACCACTGCAGAAATGAGGGAGTGCAGCACTGTCAGAAGTGCTACCTTTGGACGTAAGTGAGCATAAATGATCCTGTGATGTTATTGTGAAGAGGAGCGGGGGGAGGAGGAGGGGTTTGCTAAATATCCTGCCCAATATTTAGCCCTGAACCAAGATCACAAAACCAGACAATCTGGTCATTATCACACTAAGGTTGATGGGAGCTTGCTGTGTGTAAAATGGCTGCCGCATTCCATTCACTTCAGCCGGGTCTGCATTTTTTATTTGTTTTTCTAATTTTCTTTTCCTTAAGAATTTGTGCTCAAGAATCTGTACCTAAGCACCTTTGTAGCTAAGATGGTGCCGTAAGTGGCGACTTGCAACTCTTCACTGTATTCGTATGAGTACGTGTAACACTAAAGCTAATTCAATTCAATTCAACTTTGTACAGACAAGTACTGCATTGACTGGAAAGCACTTTGGGGTCTGCTGAGAAACATGAAAAATAGGATCAGCAGGAGGCCATTCAGCCCTTCAAGCCTGCTCCATCATTCAATATGATCATGGCTGATAATCTAACACAGTACCTTACTCCCTCAGAGATAGTAGGAACTGCTGATGCTGGAGAATCTGAGATAACAGGGTGTAGAGCTGGATGAACACAACAGGCCAGGCAGCATCAGAGGGGCTTGGATGTAGGAGTGGAAGGGTGGATTAGTAAGTTCGCGGATGACATGAAGGTGGGTCGAGTTGTGGATAGTGCAGAGGGCTGTTCGAAGTTACAAAGGGACATTGATAGAATGCAGAGCTGGGCTGAGAAATGGCAGATGGAGTTTAACCCTGAAAAGTGTGAGGTGATTCATTTTGGAAGGACAAACTTGAAAGCAGAATACAGGGTCAATGGAAAGATTCTTGGTAGTGTGGCGGAGCAGAGGGATCTTGGGGTTCATGTTCACAGTTCCCTGAAAGCTGCCAACCCGGTGGATGGAGTTGTAAAGTAGGCATATGGTGTGTTAGCCTTCATTAATAGAGGGATTGAGTTCAAGAGCCGTGAAGTTATGCTCGAGCTATACAAAAGCCTGGTTCGGCCACATCTGGAATATTGTGTCCAGTTCTGGTCGCCTCATTACAGGAAAGATGTGGAAGCGTTGGAAAAGGTGTAGAGGAGATTTACCAGGATGTTGCTTGGAATGGAAGGAAGGTCTTACGAGGAAAGATTGAGAGAACTAGGGCTTCTCTCTTTAGAACAACAAAGGATGTGAAGTGACTTGATAGAGGTGTACAAAATGATCAGAGGTATAGATAGAGTGGACAGCCAGAGACTTTTTCCTAGGGTGGAGATAACTATTACGAGGGGGAATAGTTTTAAAGTGAGTGGAAGGAGATACAGGGGAGACGTCAGAGGCAGGTTCTTTACTCAGAGAGTGGTCGTGACGTGGAATGCATTGCTGGAGAAGGTAGTGGAGTCGGCCTCATTAGGGGCATTTAGGCGGCTATTAGATAGGCATATGGATGATAGTATAAGGGAGGGGTGGACGTTACATAGACCTTAGGATTAGGGTAAAAGTTCGGCACAACATTGTGGGCCGAAGGACCTGTACTGTGCTGTGCTGTTCTATGTTCTATGTTCGCTGACATTTCGGCTCGGGACCCTTCCTCAGAAAAATTTCAGAAAAGATTTTTCTGAAGAAGGGTCCCAAGCCGAAACGTCAGCTTTCCTGCTCCTCTGATGCTGCCTGGCCTGCTGCGTTCCTCCAGCTCCACACTGTTATCTTTGTCATCAATAACTGGTTAGTAGTCCACTGTCCAATTAGATACTTATTGCTGGTCAAACCTCCCTATCTCCACACCTCTTGGCTCCAGCCCCATTCTATTTCCAATGTGTGAACAAGCAGCAGTGTGAATGATGCTGATAATGAGTGTCAGGGAATGTACTTCTAAAAAAGTACACTCATCCTTCAAGAAACTATGAATCCTTGGATTATAAAACTTTTTCTAATTTCAGTCCAATCCAATTGGGGGACATGATGGCCTAGTGGTACTATCGCTAGGCTGTTAATCCAGAGACTCAGCTAATCTTCTGGGGACCTGGGTTCGAATCCTACCACAGCAGATGGTGGAATTTGAATTCAATAAATATCTGGAATTAACAACCTAATGATGATCACAAATCCATTGCTGATCGTTGTAAAAATCCATCTGGCTCACTAACATCCTTTAGGGAAGGAAGTGCCATCCTTACCTGGTCAGGCCTACATGTGACTCCAGACCCACAGCAATGCAGTTGACTCTGAACTGCCCTCTGGGCAATTAGGGATGGACAATAAATGCTGCCTGGTCAGTGACACCCTCATCCCATGAATGAATTAAAAAAAATAGAAAGGTAAATAGTAATTTAAACATCAGACATCAACATACAGGGATAGGTCTAAACAGTGGAGAAGTTAAACTCATATCAGGCCACACTGAAGTGCACCAAGTACATCTCTGGTCATTATAATTTTTTAAATATTTAGAGGCATTGGAAAGACCAGAGCTGTGAGACAATAACCATCAGGAAGGTCTGAACATATTGGTGCCTTCTGCTTTTAAGAAAAGGAAAGACCTACCCAAGGTCTTCCAGATCATGACAGAACCGGATAGACTAGATGTGGAAATCAATCCTCATGTGTGAGAACAGCTACATGAGACACCATCAGGGTGAGATAGACGCCAAGCAATCCACTTGCGAATTCAGGAGAAGCCTCTCTTACCCAGAGTGTGATGAGAATGTGGGGCTGGCTCCCATAGGGAGTGAGTGAGTTGAACAGCATTGAGGCATTTCAGGGTCTAGTCTTCATAAACACGTAAGGGAGGAAAGGCTTTCCTGTTAGAGCCAATCGAGAGAGGATAGTGAAGGATTGTGAGTGAGGCATGATTGCAGCATAGAATGATGGGTTGCCTGGCCAGTTTCTGTGTCGTGTATTTCATATAATTCTTTGTGGTCCTGAAACTCAATTGAGCACATTGCCCAGAAAACTGAGATCTGTAATAACAGCAGCAACATTTCTTCACAGGAGAGTAATGAAGCAAATGCTTGATGCAGAGCCGCACAGGGGGATATCTGACTTGCAGACAAAGCTTCTCAATGGGGGAAGGTTCCAAGGCAATCGAAGGGACAAGTGAGAGGTGGAGAGCAAAATCCAGGGTTGAGGCCTCGAAACAGTCAACTGTAATACACCAAGGGTCTAGGAACTGCGAAAATCCTTGGATCGGGAGATGAAGGAGCAGGCGTAGGCCATTTGGCCCAACGGGTCTGCACCATCATTCAATGAGATGGAAACTGATCTGATAATCCCCAACTCTTCTTTTCTGCCTATAGCCTGTAACCCTTGCTTTCCTTACTGATCAAAAATGTGTCTATCTCACCTTTGGATAAACTTAATGACACAGCCTCAACAGCTCTCTGTGGTAAGGAATTCCATAAATTCAATACCTTCTGAGACAAGGAATTCCTCTTTATCTCTGTCAGCCAAGATTTCATTGATCAGCCAAGATCTTAATGTAGACTGCAGTAGAGGGGAAGTGACTGGGAGCGCACTTCAACTCTAAGATCATAAGGACCTAAGACAAAGGAACAAAGTAGACCATTCAGCCCATCATGTCAGCTCCACCATTCAATGAGATTGTGCCCTATCTGATAATCCTCAACAGCACTGTGGTGCCTTTAGCCACTAACCCTCGCTGATTAAATATAAGACTAAGGCTGTGGTGCTTGGCAAGAAATGTACTTCCTGAACATCAAGACCAATGGAATTGTATCCAGGCCCCTCAGGGTGGAACATGGCACAGAAGGTTTATTTCTGTTGCACTTCTATAAATTTCATTTTGATCCCCGGGCTGTGTACCTGATGTGAAATGCATATTATCAATATTCAGAACATTAGCATTTTATTGAGGCACCTAAGGCTCTGCAGAGACAAGATGAACGTTATCACACTTTGTGATTTTCAAGCAAGAACATCTTGCAGTTTTAGAAATTTTACAAACAAAACACTTTTCTGAAAGAGACAAAAACATGCAGTGATGAAAACTGGGAACAGTTGGAGTTGAAATAGCATAGAGATCGCGACGGGTTCTGAAGCTGGAGGAGGTCGCTGAGATTAATTTTTCACCAGTTATTTATTTTGTACTGTTTATTGACAAGGAAAATTGACCTGGCAGTCCTCCTGTGATCAGTCAGAGTCCCTGACTTACAATCCAGCAGAAATTTATTCTGTCACTGTTTCAAAAGCTCTTCTCACTGTTAATCACCAATTAGAGTTCCAGCAGTGGAGACTTAGTCATGATTCAATGCTTCAAAACTCTCCAGTGTCAGGAGCTGGGCTGGGAGGTGTAAAGAAATGAGACACAACATGCTTCTGCTGGCTCCAGACAGTTTCAAAGAGTTGCTAACCAGTTGCCTCTCCATAACTCCCCATGCCCCTGCACAAATTCCTGCAGATTGAGATTTTTTTCCCTGACTTGCTGATTGTGTTCAGTTCCACTGCTCACAAACTAAATTATAACAGTGACTCCATTTCAAAGTTACTACAATAGCTCTGAGATGCTTTCCTGTGGCTGTGAACTGTCTATATAAAGGCAAGGCAAATATAGGATCAAAGAACCCCTACAAGGTAGAAACAGGCCATTCAGCCCATTGAATCAGCACCGACACCGCCCCACGAAAACTTTCCACTCAGACCCAGGGTTTTATATAATTGTAGCATAACTTCTGCATCCTTGTGTTCCAGTCCTCGAGAGATAAAAGCTAGCATTACGTTAGCCATCTAGTCATAGAGACACAGAGACAGACAGCATGGAAATGGACCCTCCAGTCCAAACAATCCGTGCCAAAGCATTTCAAATGGAAGGCACTGTGATTGAGAGGGTTCCCAGTTAAATTCTACAACTGTACTTGCTGCCACCTCGCCTCGGGGTAGGAAGGCCACCTGTACTAGTGAACTGCCAGCCCAAGAGACAGCAGAAGATGAACAGGGCAACACTGGACATCTCTGCTGATTTTCACTGAATGGTAGCCATGGGATCTTTTATATCCATCTGAGAGAGCAGACAGAACTTCGGATTAAAGTCTCATTCAACGATGCTTTCTCCCATAGCGCAGCACTGACTCAGTGCTGACCCTCTGACAGCGCGGCGCTCCCTCAGTGCTGGCCCTCCGACAGCGCGGCGCTCCCTCAGTGCTAACAGTGGGAGCTGTGATTTGGATATAGTGTTTGACTTCCTTGTGTATTTTTTGAGGATGACCTTGCGTCCTACAAGAAGCCAAAGGATAAAGGGTAAGGGTAACTGAAGCACTGTCCAGCCTGGCCAGCACATATTCTGAACAGACCAGTGGCTAGCTGAGGAGACATGGGGAGGTGGTGCGTTAGCACTGTGCAGAGAGTGTCACAATAGCTGCTATTGTTGCTGCTCTCTTAATCTCAATGAATTGCTTCTTTCTCCTTGGGAACAGGGAACTGCTTACTAAAACCCAGTCATTAAAGCTTATGGAATTCAAATCGGATTGGAATAGAACTGGCTAAAATTAGAGTGTTGAGCTGTGTGAGGCATGGAGATATTTGTTTCTGAAGTGGTCTCCCTGCACCACCCCCCAAACCCTTGTCACTTCCGACCCCACAATGGTTCAAGTTGATAAATGCTAATGATGCACAGCAAATCAGGAATGCTGCCAGGCACAATGCCAAGTCAGTGAGATGTACTTTTCCAAATTCTCAGCCCAGCAATTGTGCTCGTCTCCTTGTTAATCTACTTGGAAATGGGATCAGTCAGGATTAGATTCCCCTGCTTGGCAACTTCCCTATGGGGGAACACCATGCCATGCCTGAATGAAGCCCACCTCAGTCAACCAGCACTATTTGGCAGCAGGCACAGCAGAGATGCTTGACCTGATTGGACGAACCTCATTCATTCCAAGTCACCATGTGTTTCTGCGCGTGGCAATAGTCTGGCAAAGTGGCAGAAAGCCAATCTGGTGCTGGCATTCTCTTGGAAACCAGGCTTTGAAGGAGGGTGGGTGAGAGACAGTGGTCAGGGTCAGAAATGTTAAACAATAATTCTCACCAACAGCCCGCGTTAAAGAGCTCTTTATGCCAATGAAGTTCGCCTCAAAATTTTGAGGACTTACCTTGCTTTGCTTTGAAAACATTTATATCAGGCAAGGGCGCCCTGGGTTGGCTATCTCACATGAAAAGATGGCACTGCTGACAGGGCAGCACTCCCCCAGCATGGCACTAGGAGAGTCAGCTTGGAATCTGCGCTCAGGTTTCTGAAGAACAGGATCTGAACCCACAGTCTTCTGACTCAGGGACAGGAGGGTTACCTGCTGAGCTGCAGTTGATGAAGAAGAGAAGCAGAGTCCTCCAGCAACAGAGAAACCGGGTCTTGACCCGGTGCGAGAGGGCTTCAGAGAGAAGCTAAGATCATCCACATTGAGAGGCTCCCTCCGTCTGTAACACAGGACTGGCATCAAGTTGTCTGAATATTCCATCCAGCAGGTTTGAGGGCCATTTATTAGAGCACTTACAGTACATGGGAGATGAACAATTTAAAGCGTCTACTGCCTGATGTCAGAGATAAAAGGTACTGCAGATGCTGGAGAATCCGAGATAACAAGTTGTGGTGCTGGATGATTTCTGATTGAAGGGTCTAGGCCTGAAACGTCAAGCTTTCCTGCTCCTATGATGCTGCTTGGACTGCCTGATGTCAGATGGACAGCAACAACAAACAGAACAATCAAAGAACTCCGAAGGGAAGGATGAGTTAACTTGTATTAGTGGAAACGCTTTTTTGACAGGATACCTCACTGCCCCACTCAGATACACATCACAGCTCCCTCCTTGTGACCAGCTGTAGCTCAATGACTAGCACTCTTAGCTCACGCTCTCACACACACACACACTCATGCACACACACGGACACACATGCACACGTTGCCGGTTTGAATCTAGACATACGAGGTGATAATTCAGGTCGATAATCCACTGCAGCACTCAAGGCATTCTGTACTGCTGGGGGTGCTACCTTTCACACATGAACTGTTAATACGGAGCCGAGTCTGCCTTTTCAGATGGAATGAAAGAGCATGTGGCCTACTTTGAAAAGCAGGGGAGTTCCCTTTGGTGTCCTGGGCCCCAATGTATACCCTTCGACCAGCACCATCTACAATGACCCAAACTGTCACAATGCAATGTGTGGGATCTTGCTGTGTGCAAGTTGGCTGCGAGGTTCCCTCAGTTGCTATATTCCAATAGAAGTTGTACTTCATTGGCTGTGAAGGGCTTAGGAATGCTAGCGACGCTACATGGTGCCAATTTTTGTTTCTTGGCACCTCCTCCTGCCTCTGAATTCCAGCCCCTCCCCAACAGTGGGGCAGGGGGAGACAGTCAACTGGAATACTCACTCCTCCTGGGGAGCTGTGCTCAACAATCCCAGTAGGGCAGATCGGAGGCAGAAACAGAACGAGCATTTCTCCAGCACATTGTACAAACTTCGGACTTCACAGAAGGGCACAAGAAACCGGAGCAGGAGCAGACCATTCCGCCCATCAACGATTCGGTGCCACCATAACTGATCTTGGGTTTCAAATTCAGCTTATCACCCACTCCCCATATCCCACGATCCCCTGAGAGATGGAAAATCTATTGATGCCAGAATGTTAGCCAGCCAACAACATATTTTTATTCCTTTTTCATTCATGAGCATTGCCGGCTGGAATTGAATTTATTGCCCATCCTTAGTTGGCCTTGAGAAGGTGGTGGTGAGCTGCCTCCTTGAACCACTGCAGTCTTTGTAGTGTAGGGATTCCTGCTGAGCTGTTAGGGAGGGAGCTCTAGGATTTCGACCCCAGCGACACTGAAAGAACAACTATACATTTCCAAGTCAGCACGGCGAGTGGCTTAGGGAGGGAAAGACAAGGGTAGTAGTGCACTTTTTTTTAACCCAAGATTAGTCACTGTTGTACCAAGGGAACGATGGCAAAGCAAGATCCCACTCAGCCAGTTGGTAGTGGCAAGATACAAATAGATGTCTAGTCGTACGGATCTTGAGGGTTGCTGAAAAAAGACACATCCTGTTGCAATCCAAGGCAAAATGCTGTGACAATGTGACTTTTTTAAGCAATGACAAGGTATCCCTTGCAGGGCCAAGAGAAAGAGGAATGAGTGGGGAGAGGGAGGACATTAGTGTGAATAAATAGATAATTTTTCAACATATCGAATAGGCCATACTGCCTCATTGAGTGATGGGGCAATCTCAATGAGCTGAAGGGTCTCTTTCTGCTCCTACATCTTATAATTTTATTACATGCTGCAAGATTCTACAAAATGAGAGGCCTTCTGCAGTTCACTATCTCTTGATAACATCGACCATCTGATCTTGCAAACGGATCCCTACGGGTGAGTGTGAAGAGACGGTGCAAGATAATAAGAAGAAAATAGTTATTATCAATTATCTCCTAACACTTTTCACAATGAAAATCTGCATTTGCGTTTCCTTTTCAAGGTAAAACATCGCCCTCCAGGTTTTACTCCATAACAACCAATTACGCCAAAGGCGTCATTACTGAGATCGTCATGGCAACAGACTGGGCAGAGGTGAAGGTTGCCATGGTGACAGACGTGTACCAGCGTTAGACATGACCACCTTTTGCTTGTACACCCACTCGTGCAAGTCTGATCTTTTGAAAGAGATTGTTCAAATGTACGTCAGCGAAAGAGACAGAAACTTTGGAGGAGGAGGCGGGGGTGGGGAGAGGCTGGGAGCAAACATAAGGTTAACAAATGGTTAGTGTTCCCTCACACAAGAAAAATATGGAATGCCTTTCACCCACTACTTCTCCCTCCTGACTGTCTCTATACTTGCCGCATAACCAGGGAGTCCAGTCACTCTTCAAAGTTAGAGCCCTCCTCCAGGAAAGACCTTCAAAAGCAATATTTGCACATTTCAGAGTATCACTCCAACATTGCTGTCATTGCCTGGGTCCCAAGTTCTGGAATTCCTTCCTGAAGGGTCTCTGCCTTTCTCCCGTCTTTCAGGCTGTTATTCAGAAAGACTCCAACTCAGACCTGACCTAAAATCTCCATCTGTGGGTCAGCATCATGCTTTGCTTTCTTGTGAAGCACCTTAGGAGCCTCTATTAACATCCAGGTGCTTTATCAGTATGTTGCTGTTGGAGGTTCTTGGGAGGCAGTGGTTAGTGTCTGAGCCAGACCCAGTCCAGGACTTGTTGCCCAAAGAAGGTGCATTCTTAACACAGTCAAACAGGTTAAAGGTTAAAGTATAACTCCTTCCAACACCTGCCAATAGCAAGGCAGTAACAGAGATTCCTGCTTACCATGTGATGGGAGTCATTACCATCACTGGCCATAGCTCCAGGCGATGGCAAGGTTGTAAAACTGCATGTTGACCATCGCAACTTAGAGACAGCGAGAACTGCACCCAAGAATGAAGACTCATAATAATTAAGAGTTGATCATCTGCTTCTTCAACTTACTACCCTCCATCGCGAAGGTGTTCATTCATTCACGAGTTTAGTAGCTGGAAATTATAGGAGCCAGGAATACCATTGGTCTGTCAGCAGCAGCCATGTATTAACTGCTAGAGCCTGAACCTCTTCAAGCCTCTCCACAGTGCTCCCTCTCCCAGCTCCCTCCCAGAGTTCATACAGACGCTCCTTAAAATCACACTCTGAGCAAAGAATTTGTCATCTGCTGATACATTTGACGCGGTGTGAAATTTAGTTCGATTACACTCCTATAAAGCACCCTGGAACACGTTAAAGGAACTACATAAATGCAATTTGTTGGCAACAGTCTTAGCGTGAGAAGAGGGCAGTTCCTTTATTCTTTAACAGGATGAGGGCATCACTGGCCAGGCAGCATTTATTGCCCATCCCTAATTGCCCAGAGGGCAGTTCAGATTCAACCACATTGCTGTTGGTCTGGAATCACATGTAGGCCAGACCAGGTAAGGGTGGCAGTTTCCTTCCCCTAAAGGACATTAGTGAACCAGACGGGTTTTTCCTGACAATTGGCAATGGCATAATTCCAGATATTTTTATTGAATTCAAATTCTACCATCTGTCATGGCGGGATTCAGACCCAGGTCACCAGAACGTTATCTGGGGCAATAATATCGCTAGGCCATCATCTCTCCTACATGCTGTCATCTTGTACAGCAAGTCGAGGTGAATCTGGTGTCCACGCTGTTCTTGGACAGTTTCTGATGTTCCAGTGAAGTGTCGCCGAACTCAAAACATTAACTCTGCTTTCTCCACACTGATGCTGCCAGACTTGCTGAGTTTCTCTAGCCATTTCTGTTTGTGTTTGTTCTTGTTGGAGATTCTGTCTTTTTCGCCAATGCAACTGACTCTGAGAGAATCAGATACTGTTAAAAATAAACCTTTTACTTAACAATAAGGGAGTTCAGGGCCAGGAGGCATAACTGTAAATGAGCGCCAGGCCAATAAAGGATGATGTCAGGAAACATCCTCTTAAAACAAACTTGTGGAAATCTGCAACTCTGAGCCCAAAATACTCAAATGATAAAACCGAGGCTTCTAGATTTTCCCAGGCAAGTTAATTAACAGTGAAGGCAATAAAATGGTTGGGTGGAGTTTAATATAGGCTAAATGAACAGTGGAACAGGTTAAGGAGTTAAATGGACATGGCCTGTTCTTACACTCATGGTTAAAAGGGCATAATAATCAAACAGGGTGACCAACCAGAGGTAATAAGTACTGCAGATGCTGGAGAATCCGAGATAACAAGGTGTGGAGCTGGATGAACACAGCAGGCCAAGCAGCATCATAGGAGCAGGAAAGCTTGACGTTTCGGGCCTAGACCCTTCTCTA
>JAHRHZ010000017.1:34826647-34852107 GCA_024137785.1 Ginglymostoma cirratum | reverse complement strand
TTACACAGTGACAGACCCGTCCCCACCCGTACAGTACCCCAGTGTTATACAGTGACAGACCTGTCCCCACCAGCACTGGTCTCTCTGTAATGCATTGCCACTAACGTGGGAAATTGGGCATTGAGTGCATTGTTGTATCCTGTGTTGGAATTTTCCCCTTCTCAAATTCAAATAAAAAATTCAATTGCCAGCTGTGTCTTCAAATCTTATGGTTGCCTAGTTTTTAATCTCCATCTGATGTGGTCTGAGTTTGTGATAAAGGCAATGGAAAGTTCCAGATGCAGAGAGCCAGTAATGAGATTCCACCACAGATGTTGCATAAAGTAATGTTGGTGCTTGGTGGTAATGTGCGGTTGTGAAGATGGATGGGCAGAGGCAGCCAAAGGACTGTTGCAATAGTTGACATTTCTTCACCGGCTGTGTAATCTATTAGCTGCTGCTCTCCCCCTCACTCAATCCTTCCTGTCTATTTACTCAAGCCTGAATGTATTACTGATTGTTTCCCATTCGAAGCTCCCTTCTGTCCTGTTTGACTAAGCCTTGCTTGTAGGCTACATGATGGGGCCCCATTATTCACTTAACCATCTCAATAACCAGGGCACTGCTGACAACGAGTGTAACTCAGGCAAATCCACAATCTCCTTCCATTCTCACTGCCTCAGTCAATCTTTCTTCACCTTACCTCCCTCCACCTCTCTACTCTAGTCTTCACCTTTTCCCATCATCTCATCTTCTCTCTCACTTGCTTACCCCTAACTTCTGACTCTCTCTATCCTTCCAGTTCTCTCAGGCCCCTGCTGAACCCTCCTTTTGTTTTCTCTCCAAGCTGCCTGTCCTCTCTCCAGCCTGCCTGCTCTGTGCAGTCTCTCCACCTGCCCTCCCTCTCCCCTGTCTCCACCTCCCTGCCGCCTATGGGTTTCTCCTAATTTCTTGTAGTCTCTCTGGCAGCAACTGTCATCCCCATTAATCGGCTTCAAACTCTATTCCACTTTTGAGAACAGTGAGTCCACCTCAAAGTGCTTCACTGGCTGTGAAGAGTTTCAGAATAATCCACAGATCTCAATGGGACACACCAGAAAGTTTGTGTGTCTATTTTTAAAGAACGGTGTATCATCCTGTTGAAGGAAATGAATTGAAAAGCTGCTGAGCAGAAATGAGTTGGGGACCTGGAGACTCTCGGACTAAGAGGGCAGAACCTCAGAATAAGGGGCTGCTTGTGTAGGACAGAGATGAGCAGTAATTTCTTCTCTCAGACGGGAGTGACTCTGTGGGATTCCTTACCACAGACAGCTATCGAGGTTGAATCATTAAGTGTATTCAAGGCTGAGACTGACAGGTTTTTTGAGAGTTCGGGAATCGTGGGTTATAGAGACTGACAGGTTTTTTGAGAGTTCGGGAATCGTGGGTTATAGAAGAAAGGCAGGTCGGTAGAGTTGAGGATTATCAGATCAGCCACAGTCTCACTGACTACCAGAGCAGGTTCAATGGGCTGAATGACCTACTTCTAACCCTATGTCTTATGGTATGTCTTCACCCAGCACCAAGCCCAGAGGTCCCCTGCAGTAGTGACACCACGCTCAGCAAACATCTTTATTCACAAGATTTTCCTGTTAAACAGGGTGTGCCCTGTCTGCGTGCAATGCCGAGGTTACAAACACCAAGGGGCCTGCATGAAAAGCAGCAATAAGAGCTGCCTGGTCAGGCTGGGTGATGTTTGCTTTAGCTGTCTGTACCCTCCCAGCACCACAGTACATCCTTTCACAAGTCAGCCAATTTCCAACCAGACTGTCAGTCTGCTGAGAGAAAGAGAGAGAGAGTCTGCTCTGGAATATTCTCTTCATCTCTGCAAGCATTCTGACAGAAATTACAGCTCAGAAACAGCCTTTGGGTCAATACTCACCCTTTACACAAGTCACTGCCAAGGCTCTCATTCCTTTTGAACTGCTCAGCTGAAGTAAAAGGTTGGATAGCCTGGCATTTTTTTCCCTCTAGAGAACGGAAGACTGAGAGATATCTGAAAGGGGGTTTTAGAATTACAAAGCCTTTTGAAAAAAGTGAAAGTCAGTACAGTCCCAGAGGACCACAGTATTACAGCTCACTGGAGTAGCATGCTGGAAATTAAACCTTGCTGTTCTCAGAGTCTTCACAAAAGTTAACGATTTTTATAAAAGCATGTAAAATTCCAAAATTTACCTGCAGTTTCTATCCAGTAAAACTATAGACTAGGTTCCTGTATTTATCAAGAAATACTATTTATTACAAGTAAATAGGCTCTCGTTGCAGGTAAACAATTATGAATCATTGTCATTCTCTTCTAGTTAATCCTCCATCCCTCTGATACAACTCACTCTCTACGCACATCAACAAAAAAGCATTAGTATTATACCTAAGGGAATAACTGGGGAAGGCAGTTCAATGCACCCTGCCCATATGGAAGAGGTGATCATTTTGGCTTGTAAAGTTTTGCTGCTCCTCAATCTTGCTTTTTCAGATATTTTCACTACCTCACAGAAGACACAGGGTGACTGGTACAAAACTTTAAAAATCTCTGTCTTCCTCATGACGGTCAACACCTTGCAGCAACAGGCTCGGTGTCTGTGCTGCAGGAAGACAAATATCATCTTCCTTTCCAGAGGTCTGAAGGCTTCTGGCTATGTCATTCGCATCCACAAGCTGCTCAGCTACCCAGGAGCCAATCACATAGTTGTTGGCTGGCAGAAGCCCTTTTACATGAACAACTGGTCACCAGCCCATGGATCCATCAGTTTCTGGCCAAATCTCCTTCCATACATAAAGCCAGGTCGCAGCTCACCTCCAGTAATCCCCCCGAACTGGTTGAACAAACAGCTGTGCAAACGACACTTACAATGTGTGTTGGTAACTTGCTTTTAAAAATGCAGCAGACCCTTCCACAATCCAGGAATTTTAAGAACAAAGAAAAACGAGCAATAACAGCACAGGAGCAGGCCCTTAGGTGCTCCAAGCCTGCGCTGACACATTTTGTCCTTCCATACTAAAACTTTCTTCACTTACAGGATCCACATCCCTCTATTCCCCTCCTATTCATGTATTTATCCAGGTGCCTCTGGAATGCTACTGTTGTGTCTGCTTCAACTGCCTCGTCTGGCAGCATGTTCCAGTCCTTCGCCCATGTCCGCCCACAGTCAAAAACAGAGAAAGATAAAAACAAACGGTCTTTACAAGATACTGCTTTCTCCTTAGAGGCAGGTGACTCGTGGTGAGTTTAACCTGAGGATAATCATGTCTCAGGCAAGGTTAGGAAGATAGGGGTTTGATGGTGTCCCCAGCTGGTCTAGGGCTGCACTGCAAAGGGAGCATGGGTTGAAGTGGCAGCAGCGGGGCTTCAACCCATGAGTTTCTGTTTCAGCTACTACACCATGGCCAATACCAAGTTTCAGTCACCTCCTACAGCGGGATGACCGTCTTCAGCTGGAGGATGTCACTGGCTATTTCCTGCTTCTCATTGAACAAAACAAGTAGAATATCAGCAAACATGACTCATTTTCCCAGGAACCCACGTAAAATCCCAGAACATCAAATCTACACAAACTGTAAACAACTCTCACTGTGTTTGTAAAGCTCAGCTATCAGTACAATTAAAACATGTACACAGTCTGCTGACCTTTTGCCTTCGACAGTTATTACCATCACGCACCAAAATGAAGAGCACTTCCAGCTTCTGCCTCACCCAGCCCCAGTTGTCACAAGGACCTAATAAGTGCAGATTTAAGAACAATCCACACACCAATGACCCACTCCCAGGGGGCAGCTCTGAGGCCACTGTCCCAGTGCATCAAGCAAGTGGCCATGGTTCAGTTCTGCGGTTTGATCCCATCTTCAAATCAATGCAAGAATTTTATGTAGAGTGATTTTAAACCAGCAAGAACCCACAAACAAATGTGGAGGGACAATGAGGAGCAGGGTGCCATTCAGCCTCTCGAACCTGCTCTGCTATTCAACAATATCATGGATAATCTGACTGCAGCCTCAACACCACACCAACAACGCATCATCCTCCGACGCTTCCGCCATCTGCAATCAGACCCCACCACCAAAGACATTTTTCCCTCCCCACCCTTATCTGGCTTCCGGAGGGACCACTCCCTCCGCGACTCCCTTGTCCGCTCCACACTCCCCTCCAGCCCCACCACACCCGGCACTTTTCCCTGCAACCGCAGGAAGTGCTACACCTGCCCCCACATCTCCTCCCTCACCCCAATCCCAGGCCCCAAGAAGACTTTCCACATCAGGCAGATGTTCACCTGCACATCTGCCAATGTGGTATACTGCATCCGCTGTACCCGTTGTGGCTTCCTCTACATCGGGGAAACCAAGCGGAGGCTTGGGGACCGCTTTGCAGAACACCTGCGCTCAGTTCGCAACAAACAATTGCACCTCCCAGTCGCGAACCATTTCGACTCCCCCTCCCATTCCTCAGACGACATGTCCGTCCTGGGCCTCCTGCAATGCCACAGTGATGCCACCCGAAGGCTGCAGGAACAGCAAATCATATTCAGCCCGGGAACCCTGCAGCCCAATGGTATCAATGTGGATTTCACAAGCTTCAAAATCTCCCCTCCCCCAACCGCATCCCAAAGCCAGCCCAGCTCATCTCCACCACCCTAACCTGTTTTTCCTCTCACCTATCCCCTCCTCCCACCTCAAGCCACACCCCCATCTCCTATCTACTAACATCATCCCGCCCCCTTGACCTGTCCATCCTCCCTGGAGTGACCTATCTCCTCCCTACCCCCCTACCTACACTCACCTTTACTGGCTCCATCCCCGCCTCTTCGACTTGTCTGCCTCCTCTCCACCTATCCTCTCCTCTATCCATCCTCTATCCGCCTCCCCCTCTCTCCCTATTTATTTCAGAACCCTCTTCCCCTCCCCCATTTCTGATGAAGGGTTTAGGCCCGAAACGTCAAGTTTTCCTGCTCCTATGATGCTGCTTGACCTGCTGCGTTCATCCAGCCCCATGCTTGTTATTTCTATTTGTTTGTTTGTTTCTAACAAGAATGTAAACACCTCCAGCTAAAATATCACCACCTTCTGGCGGCACAGTGGCTCAGTGGTTAGCACTGCTGCCTCACAACACCAGGGAACTGGGTTCAATTTCACCTTCAAACGACTGTCTGTGCGGAGTTTGCACATTCTCCCCACGTCTGTGTGGGCTTCCGCCAGGTGCTCCAGTTTCCTCCCACAGTCCAAAGACGTGCAGGTTAGGTGGATTGGCCATAGTGTCCAAGAATGGGTAAGTTAGGTGTGTTAACCATGGGAAATGCAGGTTTATAGGGAGAGGGACTAGGTGGGATGCTCCTCAGAGGAGTTGGTGTGGACTTAGAAGGCTGAATGGCCTGTTTCCACAATGTATGGGAAAGAGAGTTTCACAATCCTTTTGAGTGAAAAGGATTTCTCCTCAGCTCTGACCTAAAATTTTTAACACCTAATTTTTAGCTAGTGACCTCTAGTTCTGGACTTAGCCACCAGAGAAAACATCCTTTCCACAAAACAGAGATAGCAAGAACTGCAGATGCTGGAGTAAAAGACATGGAGCTGGAGGAACACAGCAGGCCAGGCAGCATCTGAGGAACAGGAAAGCTGACGTTTTGGGTCGGGACCCTTCTTCAGAAATGGAGAATTTCATTTAGGAAGGAGGGTCCTGACCCGAAACATTAACTTTCCTGCTCCTCTGATGCTGCCTGGCCTGCTGTGTCCCTCCAGCTGCACAGTGTTATTTCTTTCCACACACACCTTAGTCAAGACCATTCAGGATCTTGTACACTTCAATCAAATTGCACCTCACTCTGCTAAACGCCAGTGGAAACAAGCCCTGTCTGTCTGATCTTTCCTCATGTGGAAATCTGCTCATTGCAGGTGTCAATCTAATCTTTGGAATCATCTCCAACACATTTACGTCCTTCCTTAAGGAAACCAAATCCAAAAGAATCTGAGACATGGTCACACCAATGCTCTATATTGAAACATAACATCCTTACTTTTATGTTCAATCCCTCTCCTAATGAAGGACATTGTTATAACACATTAGTTTTCATACTAACTGGCTGTCTCTGCATACTAACTTTTTGTAATTCATGCACAAACAACTAGATTTCTCAGCACCTCAGAATTCCACAGTCATTCAGCATTTTAAGAAATATTCTGCTTTTTATTCTTCCTGCCAAAGTGAACAACTTCACATTTTCTTGCATTGTAGTCCATCTCTGATTTTTTCTCTAATGATAGATAATGTATTAACTGATCTATAATGGTCCACATCCTTTTTATGTCAGCTTCACAATCATATTTTCCAACCCACCTTTCAGTCATCTGCAAATTTAGCCAAAATGCCTCCAATCTCTCATCTTAGTCATTAATAATAAATTGTAAAAATATGAGGGCCCAGCACAGACCACTGCAATACCCCCTCATCACATTGTGTCGATATGAGATAGGCCTATTCACGCACACTGTAATCTGCTGACTACCCAAACAATCTTCTATCTGTGCAAATAAATTATCCAATGAATTGCAGGATAACAGAAAGAGGAAGAGATCATTTGATGCCATTTAATATCTGGCCTATCATGAATGTTATGAGCTATAGGGAGAGGCTGGATAGGCTAGGGCCATTTTCACTGGACTAGAGGCTGAGGGATTGCTCTGGATTGATTTATTTGTCACATGTACTAAGTATAGGAGTACAAAAATGCTGCAAAAAGTGCACCAAGTCACCATTCACTGGCACTCACTTGGTTACAAAAACCTGACTTAAAAGATTTAAGGTACTTCAGAGGCGAAAGGTAAGCAAGGAAAAAAAAAGTCCAGATCTCAGAGTCCCAAGTCCCAGCTCCACAATGGTGATGACCTTATACAGGTTTATAAAATCACAAGGAGCATGGATAGGGTGAATAGCCAAGGTCTTATCTTGAATAGGGTGAATAGCTAAGGACTTATCCCCAGGTTAGGGAGTCCAAAACTAAAGAACAGAGGTTTTAAGGTGAGAGGGGAAAGATTTAAAAAAACCCTAAGGGTCAACTTTTTCACATAAAGGATGGTGTACGTATGGAATGATCTAGAAGAGGTGGTGGTGGACATGGGTACAATTACGGCATTTAAAAGGCACGTGCATGGGTATATGAATACAAAGGGTTTAGAGGGATATGGGCCAAATACTGGCAAATGGGACTGGATTAATTTAGGATATGTGGTCGCCATGAAAAAGTTGGAACAAGGGGTCTGTTTCCGCGCTGTACGTCTCTATGACTCCATGCTGTTGCCTGTCATTTCCCCGTATCCTTGAAAATAATCATCTTATTCCCTCTCGAATGCCTCAATTAAACCTAACTCCATCACACTTTCAGTCCAGACTCAAACCACTTGCTGTGTGAAAAAGTTATTTTTCACATCAAATCTGATACTCTTTGCAAATTACTTTACATCTGTGCCCTCTCATGCTCAATTGCTTTGTAAGTGGGAATGGTTTCCCCGTATTGACTCTATCCAGCCGCATCATGATTTTGAAAACTTCTATGAAATCTCCTCTTAACCTTCTTCTCTCAAATGAGGATAAATAATAACAGGGAGCCAGGAAACAGGAATGGAGTTCAATAAATACTTTGCTTCAGCCATCAAGGTAGGGAACACTAAAAGAATTCCAAAAATACTAAATAATCACGGGGCTTGTGGGTAGGGAGAATTAATACATTATCTATCATTAGAGAAAAAATAATAGGGAAAATAACAGGGCTAAAGGTCAACAAATCTCCAGAGATAGTGGCTGCACTGGTAGTAAGCACAGGAAAAAAAAAGCCATTCAGCCCATCACTGCCTACACAGGCTCATTAGGTGAGCATCATTATCTGGAATCAATTTCCTGCTTCTTTTCCTAATCCTTGGCATATATTTTTATCCAAATAAGTATCTATCTAATGCCCTCTTGAATGCCTCAGTTGAATTTGCCTCCACTCTAGGCAGTGCATTCCATATTCTAAGCAACAGTTGTGTGAAAAAGTTTTCCCTCACTTCACCCTTCTAAGAGCCCCCAGGTTCTGGACACTTCCCAGTGGATTGGATAACTGCCAAGGTAACGCCCTTACTCAAAGGCAAGGAGACAAAAAAAAACTTTAGGCCAGTTGGCCCAACATCTGTGATTGGGAAAATGCTAAAGGCTATTATGAAGAATGTAATAGCAGAGCATTTGAAAATACATAACACAATCAAGGACAACTTGCATGGCATCACGAAGGGGAAATCATGTCTGATAAGTTTATTAGAATTCTTTGCGAAGGTATCAAGCAAGGTACATAAAGGAGAACTATTGGATGTAGAATATTTGGATTTCCAAAGAGCATTTGATAAGGTACCACAGGTCTGGCTACTTAATAAGGTAAGAACTCAGGGTGTTAGGGCAACATATGATGATGGATAGAGGACTAGCTAATGAATAAAGGGCATAGAATTGTTACATACAGTATTCTCCACATGGCAATTCAAACTCATGGAGTGCCACAGGGATCAGTGATGGGGCCAAAATTATTTACAATATATAATAATGACTTGGATGAGGGGAGTAAATGCACTGTGGCCAAGTTTGTGAATTACACAAAAATGGCCTTGAAATAAAGTAACAAGGATGACACAATGAGTCTGCAGAGGGATACGGACAGGTTAAGTAAGTGGGAAAAAAACTGGACAAATAGAATATAACATGGGAAAGTGTGAGGCTATAAAACCATAAGATATCGCAGCAGAATTAGACCATTCAGCACATCGAGTCTGCTCTGCCATTCGATCATGGCAGATTTGTTTCTCAACCCCATTCTCCGGCCTTCTACCCACGACCCTTGATCCCCTTACCAATTAAGAAACTATCTCTGTCTTAAATATACTCAATGACTTGACCTCCACAGCCCTCAGTGGAAATGTGTTTGACAGATTAACCACCCTCTGGCTGAAAAAATTCCTCTTCTATGTTCTAAAGTGTAGTCCCTTCTACAGACCCACTGTATCCAGACTGTTCAGTATTCTGTAAGTTTCAATGAGATTCCCTCCCCATCCTTCTAAACTCTATCACGTACAGACCCAGAGTCCTCAACCCCCACTCTTCATATGACAAGACCTTCATTCCTGGGATCATTCTTGTAAACCACCTCTGGACCACCTCCAAGGTCAGCACATCTATCCTTAGGTACAGGACACAAAACTGCTCACTATATTCCAAATGCAGTCTGACCAGACCCTTGTACAGACTCAGCAGTACTTCTGTTTTTGTATTCTAGCCCTCTCAAAAGGAATGCCAATATTACATTTACCTTCCTCACTGCCAAATGAATCTGCATGTTAACCGTAAGAGAATCCTGAATGCGTATTCCTAAATCTCCTTGCATTTCAGATTTCCTAAGCCCTTCCCCATTTAGAAAATAGTCTGTGCCTCTATTCTTCCTACCAAAGTGCATAACCTCACACTTTTCCATACTATATTCCATCTGCCACTTCTTACCCACTCTCCTAGCCTGTCCAAATCCTTCTGTAGCCTCTTTGCTTCCTCAACACTACCTGTCCCTCCACCTATCTTGTGTCATCTGCAAACTTAGCAACTTAGTTCCTTTGTCCAGATCATTAACATATAATGTGAATAGTTATGGTCCTGCAATTTGGTAGAAAGAATTGAGATGATTTTTTTTAAATGGAGAAAGATTGCAGAAAGCTAGAGGGATTTGGGGAAGTTCATGCATGAAGCATAAGATGCTAGCATCCAAGTTCAGATGCTAACAGGGAAGCCAAATGGAATGTTGGCTTTACTTTAAAGGGAATGGAAAGTGGAGAGGTCTTTCCAAACTATGCATGGCACTGGTCAAAAGTAGAATACCATGAACAATTTTGGGCCCTTTATCTAAGGAAAGATTACAGAACCATAGAATCCCTACAGTGTGGAAGCAGGCCATTTAGCCCATCAAGTCTATACTGACCCTCCGAACAGCATCCCACCCAGACCCACTCCCCTCACTATCACTGCAACCCTGCATGGCTAATCCACCTAACCCACACACATTCGTGGACACTACGGGCAATTTAGCGTGGCCAATCCACCGAACCTACAAATATTTGGACTGGGAAGGAAACTGGGAGTACACAGGAAATCCACGCAGCTACTGGGAGAACGTGCAAACTCCATACAGGCAGTCACCCAAGAATGGAATTGAACCCGGGTCCCTGGTGCTGTGAGGCAGCTGTACTAACCACTGAGCCACCATGCTGTTCCACTGGGGTCTGTTCTGACTTACTCCCTCATCCTACAACAGTCTGAGATCTCTGCACTCTGGTTATTAGCTGCCCGGGTCCTAACCTTCGAACTTCCCTTCAAAAACCTCTCCACCTTTCTATCCCTCTATCCTCCTTTAAGGGACTCTTTAAATCCTGTCTCTTTGACCGAACTTGTCCTCACCAGCCATATCTGGCCGTGATGTTACATGGCCTGATATTGCTCTTCTGAAGCGCCTTGCAATCTTTTGTCCTTCAGCTAAGGTGCTATGTAAATGCAATCTGTTGTTACGTATAGGATAAAATTGCTGAGCCAATTGGAGGTAACTGAGGCAACATTTTCCTGCTGGCTGATGGTCTCAACAGAACTGATAGCTTGCCCTTGATTTACAGTTTTGTAAACTTGACTCAGTGGGACAGGGATGAGCTCTATTCAGTGTTGTCTTGCGATAGAGACAAGGTCGCACTGTTGATGGTGCGCAAATCTTTCAGGGTCAGGACAATTGTGATGTCAGCAAGTTTTCTTTTTTCTCTCTCTCCACCTCCATCACAGATAAACTCAAAGTTTGGCCTCATTATGCATCAGCCTGGTGATAACCACTGGAGCTAAACTCTTCAGCAGAAAAGGTTGTATTTCAAACAGCACCTTTCAGATACTCTGAATCTTATGTTTTAATTTTGGCTAAGTGCTGGTTACGTTGAGTGTTTCGGAGGGTCTTCCACTATAAGTCCAAGTGTGATTTCTTTCTGAACCTCACCAAACCTGCCTCACCATTGACCCGTCCCACTCTCGTCCAATTCAAGCCCCATTTTACCAGGCACCACTTCCGGAACAGTCTGTCACTGTTGGAATATCCCAGAATTCTCTGGAGCCATTCCAGAGCCTGGAGCTGCCTTGCACAGTTCCTGACATTTGCCATGGAAACAGCAGAGCAGAGTAATTTGGAGCCTGTCTTTGTGGTCAGGGGCCAAGAGGCTCCGCAGGACGTGATGGTGCCCAGGCAGGATGCCCTCTCTCAACCCCCGATCAATGAAGGTGCACGACACTGGAAGTATTTCCTGACATCACCCCTGAATAGACTGGCTCTCATAGAGTCACAGAGATTTATCTCTTCCTTAACACAGGAACGTTAAGGTCATGTGCAAAGACCAACTAACTCAATATAAGCTAGCAGTCTGTCAAACGTTGCTCTTATCTGGTCTGTGTAGCTCCTTTTACGGACTGCGCGTAATCCTCTCCGGCTGGTACTGAACACAAAGACCTCAGTGGGCAATTAAAGAAAGAAAACAAAGAACATCCATTTCCATAGCACCTCAGGATGACCCAAGTGCTTCACAACTTTTTAAGTACTTTTTGAAGTACATTTCCTGTTGTAATATAGGACACATGGCAGTCTATTTGATTACAGCAAGAACCCACACACAGCAATGCATTGGAGACTAGACAATGTATTTTCTTTCCTTTTCTTAATGACTTTGATTGATGGAGAACCATAGGCCAGAAAACCAGGGATAATGCTGCGATGTTTCATCAGAGCAGGACCATGGTATCTTTCACAGTTACACACTAGGGCAGATGGTGCTTGGTTAAATGCCTCCTCAGAAAGATGACACTTCCAACAGTGCAGCACTCCATCAATACTGCCCTTCGATTCGGCTGCATTCGTCTGTCCTGCACTTCATCAGAATAATGCTCCCCTGATTCTGACCCTAAGACATTGCAGCGCTCCCTCAGCGCTGACCCTCTAGCAGTGTGGTACTCCCCCAGTGCTGACCATGTGACAGTGCGGCACTCCCTCAGCACTGACCCTCCGACAGTGATGCCAAGCCTTTGTAATCACTGAGTGTTGATATCTGATTTGTGCCAATTCTGCAAAGTGTGGATACAAACCCACCATGTTTTGGCTCAGGGATGAGCCGTGGCCATAATTCTTTCTTTTTGCAGCATCTTGAGAGAAAAGAAGCGAATGCGAGAGTTGGCAAGTTTAGCTCTGACAGTCTATATCTTGAATTCCAGGAGATGTCCATTGGGCTGTAAAACCTTCAGTCAGCTCTGATGTGAAATGGGGTGAAGTTTCACTTGTCTCCAGGGACTCCGATCCTCCATCAATCAGATATCACTTTGGAAGGAACCGACTGTAGACAACTGTAGTGGATCATTTTCCCCTGGAGATTGCAACATCCCAGACTGCGTCAGTGTCTTTTATAACTAATGTATAGATGTGTTCAAAGAAAATTTGTGCCCCTGTGTTTTGTTCATTATAATGTGCTGCGGATTAAATTTTCGAATGCGGAAGTTTGGAAACACTTGCGTGCACTCTGCTTGGGAATATTTGCGCACACAAGTTGTGACAAGGAGGAACACTTCGAAAGTTGGGGGATTTGGAGTGGAAATGATGCTATGGGTGTCTGACGCTGTTGAATTTCCACTGGTTCATCACAATGGATGGAGGCTGCTTCCTGTCTGACTCGCGCCTGCAGGAACTGTGATATTGGGCATTAGTAACTGCAGCATCAACCGACTTACAACTCTCAGAGGCCAGCTGCCTTCTTTCCTGCACACAACTGCATCCAATCTACAGCTCACAATCAGGTCATTCAGCCCATCTTCTGTCCATTGGCATTTAAGCTCCACGAGTGTCCTCTTCATCGCCCACCCCACTCACCTCACCACAACCACAGCTCTTCCTCGTGTGTTTGTCCAGCTTTCCCTTAAAAGCATCACCACAATTTACCCCAACCACCCCTCTGTGGCAGGGGGTCCCACATTGTTAACACTATCTGGGTGAAGACATTTCCCCTGAATTCCTGACCGAATTGATTAGTGACTGTTGCATATTGATGACTCCTCATCCTAGTTTCAGCCACAACAGGAAACACCACTATATTTATCATGTTTCTTCCAAAACTGTAGAAATCTCTCCCGGGTTACTCCTTAGCCTTTGATCTTTCAAAGAAAACAGCCCCAGTCTGCTCAATCTCGAGCAGTAAGCTCTCCATTCTGATATCATCCTTGCTCTCACATTTTTACAATCAGTTTGTGTGGAACCTTGATTCACAGCCTGAGGCTGGAGCCCGACAAAATCTCGCTTCCTGTTCAATGCAAACATTCCTGTAATTTCACACCTCCAGCAAACACACGGTCTGACCCTGACTCACAAGGGAAATGCCACATTCTCTGCTTCAAGGAATCAAACACAAGGAAGCTCCTGTTAAAATACAATCCCTCTACACAAGATTGACTTAAACTTGCCAGCACTAGTTGTACCATATTCTTGGGTATGAGAATGACTTGCCAGCCTCCACTGAAGAAGAGTCAGATAAGACTTATAATGTTAACTCTGTTTTTCTATCTCCACATACGCTGCCAAACTTGCCGAGTTTCTCCAGCATTTTCTGTTTCCGTTCTTTCCCTCTGCTCTGCTCCTCTCAGAGTAACTATTGAAATACAGTTCGGTGTATACTCCTGAGTCTGACTTCATCGCCTTTCCAAACTGGCTAACTGACAGATAAGAACATAAGAACTAGGAGCAGGCGTGGGCCATCTGGCCCCTCGAGGCTGCCCCGCCATTTAATAAGATCAGGGCTGTTCGTTTTGAGACTCAGCTCCACTTACCGGCTCACTCACCACAACCCTTAATTCCTTTACTGTTCAAAAATTTATCCAGCCTTGCCTTAAAAACATTCATTCAGCGAGGTAGCTTCAACCGCTTCACTGGGCAGGGAATTCCAGATTCACTACCCTTTGGGTGAGAAGTTCCTCCTGACCTCAGTCCTACATCTGCTTCCCTTTATTTTGAGGCAATGCCCTCTAGTCCTAGTTTCACCTGCTAGCGGAAACAACCTCCCTGCCTCCATCTTATCTATTCCCTTCATAATCCTATGTTTCGATAAGATCTCCCCTCATTCTTCTGAATTCCAACGAGCATAATCTCAGTCTACTCAGTCTCTCCTCATAATTCAACACACTCACCTCTGGAATCAACCGAGCGAATCTCCTCTGCACCCCCTCCAGTGCTAGTATATCTCTTCTCAAGTAAGGAGACCAAAACTGCACACAGTACTCCAGGTGTGGACTCACCAGGACACTATACAGCTGCAGCATAGCCTCCCTGTTTTTAAACTCCATCCCTCGAGCAATGGCAGACAAAATTCCATTTGCCTTTTTAATTACCTGCTGCACCTGCAATCCTACTTTTAGCGATTTATGCACAAGGACACCCAAGTCCCTTTGCACAGCAGCGTGCTGCAATTTTTTACCATTTAAAACATAGTCCATTTTGCTGTTATTGCTACCAAAATGGATGACCTCACACTTACCAACATTGTACTCCATCTGCCAGACCTTCGCCCACTCACTTAGACTATCTATATCCCTTTGCAGGCTTTCAGTGTCTTCTGCACACTTTGCTCTACCACTCATCTTAGTGTCATCTGCAAATTTTGACATACCACACCTAGTCCCCAACTCCAAATCGTCTATGTAAATTTTAAACAATTGCGGTCCCAACACTGACCCCTGAGACACACCACTAACCACTGACCGCCAATCAGAAAAACAACCATTTGCCTCTACTCTTTGCTTTTAGTGGTCAACCAATCCTCTATCCATGCCAATACATTACCTGTAATACTGTGCAACTTTATCTTATGTAGCAGCCTTTGGTGTGGCACCTTGTGAAATGCCTTCTGGAAATCCAGATACACCACATCCACAGGTTCCCCATGGTCCACCATGCAAGTAACGTCCTCAAAGAATTCCACCAAATTAGTTAAACATGACGTACCCTTCATGAACCCATGCTGGGTGTTCCCAATGGGACAATTTATATCCAGATGTCTTGTTATTTCTTCCTTAATGATAGATTCAAGCATTTTCCCCGCTACTGAAGTTAAGCTAACTGGCCTATAGTTACCTGCTTTTTGTCTACTTCCTTTTTTAAACAGTGGCGTCACATTGGCTGTTTTCCAATCTGCGGGAACCACCCCAGAGTCTAGTGCATTTGCTATTTCCCCCATCACCTCTCTTAATACTCTGGGATGCATTTCATCAGGGCCAGGAGACTTGTCTACCTTTAGCCGCATTAGCTTACCCAGCACTGCCTCCTTAGTGATGATGATAGTTTCTAGGTCCTTACCTGCTATAATCTTCGTCCCATTAGTTTTCAGCATGTTATTTGTCTCTTCCACAGTGAAGACCGACACGAAATAACTGTTTAATGTCTCAGCTATTTCCTCATTCCCAGTTATTAAATTGGCCTTCTCGTCCTCTAAAGGACCAATGTTTACCTTTGCCACTCTTTTACGATTTCCATATTTATAGAAACTGTTGCTGCTTGTTTCTATATTCTGAGCTTGTTTATTCTCATAATCTATCCATTTTTCTTTATAACTTTTTTTGTGGCTTTCTTTTGGCCTTTAAAGATTTCCGAGTCTGCTAGTTTCTCACTTCTCTTTGCTGTTTTGGATGTGTTTTTTTTCAATCTGATACTTTCCTTTATTTCCTTCGATATCCATGGCTGGCTCTCTCTTTTCCTACAGTTCTTCCTTATCACTGGAAGTTCTATCCTTATCTGCTGAGCACTGAAAAATTGTTTTGAAAGTCCTCCACTGTTCCTCAGTTGACCCACCATAAAGTTTTTGCTCTCATTCTACCTTAGCTAACTCCTTCCTCATTCCTTCATAGTCTCCTTTGTTTAATGACATAGGTACTGGATTTAACCTTCTCACGCTCCATCTGTATTTTAAATTCGACCATACTGTGATCGCTCCTTCCGAAAGGATCCCTAACTGTGAGATCATTAATTATTCCTGCCTTATTACACAGGACTAGATCTAGGATAGCTTGCTCCCTCGTAGGTTCCATTACATATTGTTCAAGGAAATTATCATGGATGCATTCCATGAACCCCTCCTCAAGGCTGCCCTGACCGACTTGGTTTGACCAGTCGATATGTAGATTAAAATCCCCCATGATAATTGCTGTACCGTTTTTACATGCATTAGCTATTTCTATGTTTATTGCCCGCCCCACCATGATGTCATTATTTGGTGGCCTATAGACCGCACCTATCAGTGACTTCTTCTCCCTGCTATTCCTAGTTTCCACCCAAATGGATTCAATGTTTTGTTCGGTAGAACCTATATCATCTCTCACTACCGCCCTGATATCATCCTTAAAAATCAGAGCAACACCACCTCCCTTACCTTCCTGTGTCCTTCCGAACAGTTTGATACCCCTGGATATTTAACTCCCAGTCATGACCATCCTGTAACCACATCTCTGTAATGGCCACTAAATCAGACCCATTTGCCATAATTTGCACCGTCAACTCATCTACCTTGTTTCGAATGCTCCGAGCATTCAGATAAAGTGCCCTTATGCCAGTTTTTGCACCTTCTTTTTGGGTCCGATTACCTCCATTACTAACAGCTCTCGAGTTCTCCTTCCCTTTAACTTTTTTCCTAATTTTCAATGGAGTTGAAGCTTCCTCGTCACCTGCTAACCTGCTGCTTTGCCTTACATTAATTGTTATTCTCCCTCTACGCTCACTCCTCCCTTCCCCCCTACTTAGTATTTTAAAGTCCTATTAACCACCCTATTTACCCTTTTGCCAGAACACTGGACCCGGCCCTGTTCAGGTGGAGTCCATCCCAACGGTGTAGATCCCTCCTGTCCCAGAACTGATGCCAGTGCCCCATGAAAAGGAAACCCTCTTTCCCACACCAATCTCTTAGCCACGTGTTTACTTCCCTGATCCTCGCCTCCCTATGCCAATTTGCACGTGGCTCGGGCAGCAATCCAGAGATTATGACCCTTGAAGACCTGTTTTTTAATTTTGTTCCTAGCTTTTCATAATCCCAAAACAGGTCTTTTTTCCTAGTCCTGCCTGTGTTGTTGGTACCTACGTGGACCACAACATATGGATCCTCCCAAGCCGGTCAGAGACGTCTCGCACCCTGGTACCGGGCAGGCAACACACCATGTGGGATTCTCTATCCTGCTCGCAAAGGATACTGTCTATCCCCCTGATCATGGAATCCCCTACAACTACAGTCTGTCTTTTTGCTCCCCCCTCTTGAATGGCCTCCTGGACCATGGTGCCATGGTCAGTTGACTCATCCTTCCTGCAGTCCTGTTCCTCATCCACGCAGGGAGCAAGTGCCTCATACCTGTGGGACAATGTCAAGGGCTGCAGCTCCTGTGTTCCTATCTGCAGGGTCCCTCTACCTGCCTCACTTGCGGTCACACACTGCTGTCCCTGCCCGCTGATCAAATTAACATTAGTTAATCTACCAGGCGTGACTGCCTCCTGGAACACAGTATCCAGGTATCTGTCCCCCTCCCGGATGTGCCGCGGTGCTTGGAGTTCGGATTCCAGCTCATCAACTTTGAGCCGGAGCTCCTCAAGCAGCCAACACTTGCTGCAGATGTGGTCACCACCGTTCTCAATGGGATCACCTAGCTCCCACATCATACAGCTACAACACATCACCTGGCCTGCCATCTCTACTTAGTTAATTATTTAAAATTAATTTTTTTTTTAGTTTCGCAGTGTTCTCTGCACTAGTAAGTTTACTCAGTTACATACTCAAACAGACTCCGGCTTTGCCGCCCCACTTCCAAAGTGTGAAATTATCAAACAAGTTTGAATTGTTGACGCTGATTTAGTTGCTTGGTCTTGGCGTCTTTGAAAAGAAATGACGGCTTCAGTGCAAACTGTTTTGTTTATTCCACATGGGTTTCATGCTACTCGTGGTTAGGTAATCACTGCAGCCATTTTAAACCCATGTATCTTCCTACTTTGAAATCATTTTAATGCATGAACATTAAAATAATCTGAAACTGGAAGTAAAAAACAAACTTGCCATTTTTACTGCCATTGTAATAACCTTAGTTGACAAACAAATCAGCCATGATCAAATGGCAGAACAGACTCGGTGGACAAATGGCCTAATCCTGCTCCCATATCTCATCATCTATAGTCTAACTTCAACTAAATATCTAGCTAAGGAGGAGAGGGTGTGGCACAGAAATGGCTAAAAATGTCTTTAAATGGTCGGGTATAGATCATTCATAATTTGAGGTTAGGAGCTGTTTGACTGGAGCAATGCAAAACAATACTTGCAATAGCTTCTCATTTATACACTGTCTTTTGTGTGGATAAGCCTCCCAAGGCGTCGCATCGAAAAGTAGCCAAAGTGGGAACAGTGGACTCAGGATGGGGAGATTAGGACTAGCTTGGTCAAGGCATCAGGAGTTACTGAAGACCTTAAAGATGGAGTGAGACTGGAACCAGTTTATGGATGGCATTTCAGAGCTTGGTGTTTAGACCATTGAAGGCATGGCCACCAAGAGCAAGTCTGAGTGAGTGGGTAAGGGGCCAAATTGAGAGGATGGCTAAGATCAAAGTGCAATGTAGGAAAGGAGAGGGCTCCAGTTATATAGTGCCATATTATGTTTCTCATAGAATCATAACATAGTAGTTAAGAAGGAGAGGTTAGGAAGAGGCCACTCAACACACTGAGCCTCCACAGGTGAAAAATTTCTAAGAACTTTGCACCCAAACAAGCCTGGCCATTGGGGAACAATGGGAGGAAGACAAGCATCCCCTTATTCACTGCCAAGAATCTCCACAAGTGGGACTCACTTTTAGTGCTGTTTCCACACGCACCTGAAAACTGTGCAGAGGCCTATAAGCAGAAAAGTAAGAGCCTGCATTGTTATAGCACCTTTTACATCCCCAGAACATCTCAAAGTACTTCACAGCCAATGAAGTGTTTCTCTCTCAGTTGGAATGCGGGAAACAATAGCAGCCGATTGGCAAGAAGCAACACAACGTCAATTTAAATAAATGAGTCCATCAGGTGGGTGTGAGTGAGCGATAAATATTGGTCCAAATCACCGAACACAACTCCTCCATTCTTTAAATAAAATAACGGGATTAGGATCATTTACATCAATGGATGGTCATTCTGAAGCTCAGGTTTAACGTCTCACATATGAGACAAAGCAAAGGGTCCCAAGGCACAATGTGATCAAATCAAATTTGAACACGAGCCACATAAAATAATAACATCACAATAGTAGGATTAACAATATGTTAGGAGAGATGAACTAAAGTTTGATCAAAGTGATCAAGTTTCAGCAGTGACGTCAAGGGGGAAGAAAGGACAAGAGGATTAGTGAGGGAAATGGTTTAGACATGAATCTTACATGGGATGCAGACATTACTGACTCAGTCAACATTTGATGCCCCTCCACAATTGCCTTTGGATTGACTGACTTCCTCAGAGGGCAGTTAAGAGTCACCCACATTGCTGTGGGTCTGTAGTGACCTGTAGGCAAGGCTAAGGACAGCAGATTTCTCTCCCTGATGGGCACTGGTGAGTCAGATGGGCTTCCATGATATTTCATGGTCACCATTACAGCAACTAACCTTCAATTTCACCAGCTGCCATTATTCTCTTTGATCCCGCGTCCAAGAACATCAATGTTCTCTCTAAGCTGTGGGCATGCACAGCTGCCTCAAGGCCCTGCGCACAGCCATTGTGTTGGCATGCCAATCACTGTACTGACTTCCCTTTCCAGAAGCAGTTGCCGCTCATGACATTAGAGACCCACACAGCTGGGAGTATCATTAGACGGAACACTGCACAGCATTAGCCTGGGTCTCAGGACTACTAGCACAGTAGGGTTACCATCTCCACTCATTCCAGAGCTCAGAACCCAAGCAGCTAATGATGGAGTGACTAAAATCAGACTTGTCCAAAAGGTCAGAATTGGTGGAGTACAGAGACCTCTGAGGGTCCCAGGGCTAAAGATGCCCACTAAAATAGGAAGGGGTAAGGCCAGAGAGAGACTGAAAACAAGGGGGTAGTTTTAAAATAATAAAATTGTTTACAATATGTAAACATGACTAATAATTGGTTTACTGAAGGAGGGTTGGTATGAGTCGAACAGTACCCTCATCTGAGTCAACAACTTTAAATCATGGCAGATTTAACAAGAAAATTAAATATCTCCTAATGAGGAACACTCATGCAACTGGTCTGCCTCAATTAGCAATGTTGTCACAGCCCCTGTGTGACTGTGTGAACCAACCATCCAAATTACAGAGAACTCATGACAAATAAAATCTCGCAGGATTGAAGACTCTATTCCAACCTTAAATGACTAGTTCCTGCTGATTCCATGTAATATTATCTTAGTAGCTTTGCGTTCAGGGTCCTTGGGCAATCTGTATCCAGCTCCAATAAGTGTGGGGTCACCAGCACACAACACATTCGCATTCTCTTTCAGAGCATCATAGAACACAAAGAAGCAGGAGTAGGCCATTCACCCCAGTGAGCCTGCTGTGCTGTTCAACAATACCACTCCTAATCTGATTGTCCTGCTTGCAACCCACCCCAACCTCCAAAAAAAATCCCAAAAGTGCAACCATCAGTTTAATTATAACCCAGCCTTACCTGATCCCTCGGGAAGAGAATTTCAAAGATTAACGACTCTCATACAGAAGACATTTCTCATGATTCCTGTCTGAGATAAAGTACCCTTTAGTTCCATACTGTGGCCCCTCTTTCTAGATTCCCCAGCTGCCCATCAGCTTACATTGTTTTAACGTCTGATGAGAATGATCAGGTTGGAATCTAGTCTTCAAAACCCATGGGTCCACCAACTGAGTGTTCAAGGAATAACTATCAAAGTAAGACTATCCCTGCTGAAACAGACACCAAAACTATAGTTAATACAGAAAGTGACAGTGTACAAACAGGGATGATTGTCACTTTGAGACAAAGGGGAAGAGGAACAAGAATTTAAAAGCTTGGAGTAGAGCTAATTTTGGAATAAGTAGGGGGATCTTTATTGTGTTTCTAACTCCATTCCCATATTATACTGGGAGTGTTTGATAAGGACAGTATAGAAGGAGTGTTCCTCCACATCTAACCCTGTGCTGCACCTATCCTGGAATGTTTGATGGGGACGAGCTTTACTCTGTATCTAATTAATGGCTCCGGTCAATGACTTTTTGTAAAATTGTAGAATTGTACAGCTTTGTGGTGGAACATCTTTTAAGCAAAAGCAAAAATAGAACGATGTAGGAGGGGAAAGGACAAGAGGGAAGGTCTGTGACAGGGTGAAGGACAGAAGAGATGACATGATGTAATTGATGATGGTGCAATTCACAACTCTTTGGTAATGGGAGCACCAACGAAATAACATATGGGTCTAGGAGTTGGAAACATGAAATGCAGACTCACAAACAGCTTTTTTTTTAAACTCATTCAAGGCATGTGGGCATCAGTAGCTAGGCCAGCATTTACTGCCCATCCTTAGTTGCCCTGAACCAGGTGAATGAGCTGCATTCTTGAACAGCTGCAGTCCACGTAGTGTAGGTACACCACTGTGCTGTTAGAGAGGGAATTCCAGGTTTTGAACCCAGAAACACTGAAGGAGCAGTGATGTATTTCCAAGTCGGGATGGTAAGTGGCTTGGAGGGGATCTTGTAGGCAGTGGTATGCCCATGTATTTGCCACTCTTGCCTTTCCAGATAGGAGTAATTGTGGATTTGGCACGTGGTATTGAAGGAGTTTTGGTGAGCTACTGCAGTGCATCTTGTAAATAGTACACACTGTTACTAGTGCACATTGTGGTGGAGGGAGTGAATATTTGTTAATGTGGTTCCAGTCAAGCAGGCTTTGTCCTGGATGGTGTTAAGCTTGATGTTGTTGGAGCAATGCCCACCCAGGGAAGTGAGGATTATCCCATCACACTCCAGACTTGTGCCGTAGGGCTTTGGGGAGTAGTATTTCTAGCCTCTGGCATGCTCTTACAGCCTCAGCATTTATATGGTCAGTCCAATTTAGTTTCTGGTCAATGGTAATATCCAGGGTGTTGTGGTAGTGGGAAATTCAGCGATGATAATGCTATTGAATGTCAAGGGGTCTCTCTTGTTAGGGATAGTCATTGCCTTGCACTTGTGTGACATGAATGTTACTTGTCAATTATCAACCCACACTGATGTGCAAAGATTAAGGCAGTTGAGCATTTCTGAAATTGTTGGACTGCACGCTGATTCCAGGAATCTTAAGTTCATCATCAAAAGGTACGGTGTTTAACCTTGAGCTGCACTGGAATGGTCTGAGGACAGAAAGGTTCATGTAGGAGCATAATGGAGAACAATGCGGATGACACTAAAACAGGCGGTATCATGGATGGTGAGGAAGGCTATCAGAAATTGCAGCAGGATCTTGATCAGCTGGGGGAAGTGAGCCGAGAATAATAGAGGTCAGTGTGAGGCCTTGCATTTTGGAAAGTTAAATCCAGCTGGGATTTTCATGGTGAATGGTAGGGTCTTAAGGAGCACAGTGGAAGAGAAGGACCTTAGGGTTCAGGTGCACAGTTCTCCGAAAGTGGAGTCACAGGTAGACAGGGCAGTGAAGGTGGCTTTTGGCTCACTGGTCTTCATTAGTCAGGGTATAGAGTATAGGAGTTGGGAATTTATGATGCAGTTATAAACGATGTTGGTGAGGCCGCACTTGGAATATTGTGTTCAGTTTTGGTCACCTTGCTGTAGGAAGCATGTTATTAAGCTGGAAATTTACAAGGAAGTTGCCAGGACTCAAGTGACTGAGTTACAAGAGGAGGTTGGACAAGCTCGGACTTTTTTCTTTAGAGCGTCGGAGACTGAGGGGGCATCTTATAGAAGTGTGTAAGATCACGAGAGACATGGAGGACTGAATGCACTCAGTCTTTTTCCCAGGGTTGGAGAATTGAGGACTAGAGGGCATCAGTTTAAGGTAAGAGGGAAAAGAATACATGGGAACCTGAGGAGCAACTTTGTTTACACAGAGGGTGGTACACATATGGAATGAGCTGCCAGCGGAATTGGTTGTGGCGGGTACATTACCAACATTTAAAGGGTATTTGGACAAATTTATGGATAGGAAAGGTTTAGAAGGATATGGGCCAAGTGCAGGCAAATGGCCTTTGCATGGATGGATATTTTGTTCGGCACAGACCAGTTTGGGCCAAAGGGCCTGTCTCTGTGCTATAGGACTCTGTGACCCTATGAATGAAATGATAAGTGACATGATGCTCTCGATCTCACGTATGGACTGAATAAAAGTATTCCAAAAAGCTCTCACCTATTCTGAGTCTACTTTACCCCAACTTAGAGGAAACAAGACCCATGAATACGGTAGATTAAGTTGAAAGATATACACATAAATCACTGGGAAGGAGCATCCAGTATCCCTGAGTTAGAGTAGGTAAAAAGGCTAGCATTATTAACTCTAGTGCCTCTGTGTGAAGGTGCCTTGAGGAGGAGAAGGGGTTTTGGTGCGACATAGGAATGGACCAGGACGTCGAAGAGTGAACCATCCCTTCAGAATACGAGATAAAAGATACTGCAGATGCTGGAGAATCCAAGATAACAAGCTGTGGGGCTGGATGAACACAGCAGGCCAAGCAGCATCATAGGAGCAGGAAAGCTTGACGTTTCGGGCCTAGACCATCCTCTATCCGCCTCCCCCTCTCTCCCTATTTATTTCAGAACCCTCTTCCCCTCCCCCATTTCTGACGAAGGGTTTAGGCCCGAAACGTCAAGTTTTCCTGCTCCTATGATGCTGCTTGGCCTTCCGAATGCTGACAGCATTTAGGAAAGGAAGATGCTGGAAACAATGGGGGGGGATCATTTAAATACCGAAGCTGGCGGGATGGAAAGGAAGGCATAAAGGGAATCATATTGTGATTCTGGGAGGAAAGGGAAGGGGCAAGAGTGGAATGTAACAGGATGGCCAAGGGGCCCATGACCCATCTTGCAGGGTGAGGGTGGGGAGGGAATACTCAAAAGAGGAGAAACAAAGGCTCATCAGAAGAGTAGAAGAGAAGATTGCACTATTGGAAAAAATATGAAAAAGGCGAAGGAGGGTAATTGAATAATAAGTTCAAACAGGAAGTGAGGTATGAGCAAGTGTAGTCAAGGGAGCTATGGGAATTAATGAGCTTATACTGGCCATTCATTGTTATTTGATTCATTCATTCACAAGACATTGGCATTGCCAGCTAAGCCAGAATTCCTTGCCTATCCCCTGTTAACAGCTACTGCTGAAATGGAGGCTAGGAAATCATGAATGTCAAGAGTCTGAGATGAACCAAGAGAGGATGCGGGAATGGCATAAACTGGAAGCAAATTTGAGTCTAAATAGTTTCATCGTCACAGTCAAAAGGTGAGTGTCGCATCTCCGGTACCACCAGGGGAAGATGCCTTGGGGAAGGAAAGGGGTGTGGTGTAACAAGGAGCTTAGAATGAGATCTTACTTCAGTGTTGCAGTTATCCTTCAGACCAGGAAACAAACGTCAGCAAATCTCTCCATCATAAATTACAGGAAGTGCCCTGATTAGCTCAAGTGCTAAGTGCACTTCTCTCGGTGTAGTTGAACCCTGTTGGCTAGCAAAGTCATCAGACTTAACATCTAGAAACATAGGAACAGGAGGAAGTTATTCAGCCTTATGAGCCTAATTTTCCATTCAAGTATATCATGGTTAATCTGTTTGCCAACTCCACTTTTACACCTTGGTCTGATAGTCTCAATATGTTTGCCCCAGCAAAGAAATGTGGCATTGTGGTAGTATCACTGGACGAGTAATCCAGAGGCCCAGACTGATGCACCACAACAGGACTGAATTCTGGGAATAGATCAAGAATATAAATCTAACCTCAGTGATCACATCCATGACAACGATTACTCACCAATTCTCATAACGACCCATCTGGTTCACTATTATCATCTGGAATACAGTGCCTGGTCCAGCCCACATGTGACTCCAGACTCCGGCAATGTGGTTGACTCTTAACTGTCCTCAGAAATGCCGGGATAAGCTACTAAGTTTAATGGCAATTGAGGAGGGACAACAAATGCTGACCTTGTTTGTGATATCCACATCCCGTGAAAGAGAAAAAAAGCAAGAGAGTTTCAGATTCTTTTGTGAAGAGCAACCTGACATTGTCCCTAAATAGTACTGCAGATGCTGGAGAATCCGAGATAACAAGCATGGGGCTGGATGAACACAGCAGGTCAAGCAGCATCATAGGAGTACTGCAGATGCTGGAGAATCCGAGATTACTGCAGTACCTTTTATCTCTGATACAATTTTAACCCCACTGCGAAGC
>JAHRHZ010000017.1:34777642-34819870 GCA_024137785.1 Ginglymostoma cirratum | reverse complement strand
TTCCTGCTCCTATGATGCTGCTTGACCTGCTGTGTTCATCCAGCCCCATGCTTGTCTTTCTGTCTCTTTGGGCTATATCCTATTGTTTACTCGCAACCCCACACACCGCCTTATTTTCTGCATCTCAACTGACGTTTTCCCAGCCACCATTAGTTCTGAGGAACGGTCATCGGACCCAAAACATTAACTCTGTTTTCTCCTTCACAGATGCTGCCAGACCTGCTGAACTCTTCCAGCAACTTTATTTTTGTTCCGGATTTACAGCATCCGCAGTTCTTTTGGTTTTTACTTGGTATGTTTGCCTTTATTGGTCAGTGCATTGAGTATAGCAGTTGGGAGGTTGTGTTGCGGCTGTACGGGACATCGGTTCGGCCACTTTTGGAATACTGCATTCAATTCTGGTCTCCCTGCAATAGGAAGGATATTGTGAAACTTGAAAGGGTTCAGAAAAGATTTACAAGGATGTTGCTAGGATTAGAGGGTTTGGGTAATAGGGAGACACTGAATAGACTGGGGCTATTTTCCCTGGAGCGTCAGAGGCTGGTGGTTGACTTCATAGAGGTTTATAAAATCATGAGAGACACGGACAGGGTAAACAGACAAGTTCTTTTCCACAGGGTGGGGGAGTCCAAAACTAGAGGCCATAGGTTTAAGGTGAGAAGAGAAAGATTTAAAATGGATCTAAGGAGCAACTTTTATTCCACGCAGAGGGTGGTGCATGTATGGAATGAGCTGCCAGGGGAAGTGGTGGAGGGTGGTACAATTACAACATTTAAAAGGTATCTGGATGGGTACACAAATAGAAAGGGTTTAGGGGGATATATGCCAAATGCTGGCAAATGGGACTAGATTTATTTAGGATATCTGGTCGGCATGGATGACTTGGACTGAAGGGTCTGTTTCTATGTTGTACATCTCTATGACTCTTCATTGAATCAGGTTTCTTTCAGGTAGCGTACAAAACAAGTCCTCATCTCCTCTCTGGGCTTGTTAGCCAATTGTCTTAAATGCAGGTCCTTGTGTTACAGATCCTACTTTTAAAGGAGGAGCAGTTTCTCCCGATTTACCACCTATTGGCCCCTCTGGTCCTTTTTGCCATTTCACAAAGCTTTTGGTGAGAGTGATAAAATGAACAGCAGCTCTGAAATGACGGTTCAGAACTATTTGGATATAAAGTGCAACCAACAGGACCCAGGCAAAATTTCTGAGTGACAGCTTTACCAGAAGCCATATGCAATCTCTGTAGAAGCACTGAATATAGGAGGAGTAGGCCATTCAGCCCATCGAGTCTGATCCACCATTCAACATGATCATGGCTGATCCTCTATCACAATGTTGTATTCCACTCTCTGTCCATATCCCTTGACACCTCTAACTTCTGGAAAGCTTTATTTCCTCATTAAATATATTCAGTGGCATGGGCTCTACTGGGGTAGAAAACTCCACAGGTTAGCCGTTTCCTCACCTCAGTCTGAATTGGCTTACCACATATCCCATGGCACATTGTTCTGGGAACTCTACCCCTGGTTGCGGGAGACATCACCTCTAGCATTCAGTCTATCAGCATTTTATACATTTCAATGAGACTTCTCTCATTCTTCTAAATTCCAGTGTGTACAAATCCAAATAATCTTCCAGAGTGAGACGAGGTACAGAGTACTGTACCTTATAATGCCATAACATTGCTTCTGGTTCCTTTGAAATCCCCAATTTTAATCCCTCCATCATTGGCATTCAGCTGCCTGGACCCCAAGCTCTTGGAATGCCGCCCGAAAGCTCTCTGTCTTTCACTCCTTCTCCCCTATAATGTTCTTTAAAGTCTAATTCTTTGTGACCACATAAGGCCAAACAAATTTAGACCAGAAGGAGGCTATTCTGCCCAGCAGGTCTGGTCTGTCATTTGATAAGTTCATGGCTCATCTGATTGTGGCCTCAACTCCACTTCCCTTCTGGTCCTCCATAACCCTCCACTGGCCTGTCCATCAAAACTCTGTCCAACTCAGCCTTGAATATATCCAACGACCTAACCCTGGCTGCTGTCAGGGGAAGAGAATTCCGAAGATTAACGACTCTGAGAAAATTCCTACACAGCTTCATCTGAAGGGGGATGATCTCTTACACTGAAACCATGTCCCCGGCACTCGATTCCCTCAGGAGAGGAATTAGGCCTCTCAGCATTTACCCTGTCAATCCCCTCAGAACGTTAGATGTCTCAACATTGATGTTATCAGTCCTGTTAGCTCCTGATGCAGTCAGCATAAAGAGATAGCAGGAACTGCAGATGCTGGAGAATTTTCTGAAGAAGGGTCTAGGCCCAGAACATCAGCCTTCCTGCTCCTCTGATGCTGCTTGTCCGTCCAGCTCTGCACCTCGTTATCTCAGCCAGCATAAAGTTTTTTTTTAATTCACTGAAGAGATGTGGCATCACTGGCTGGTTAATATTTATGGTTCATCCTTAATAGCCCCTTAAATTGAATGGTTTACTGGTTCCTTACAGAGGGCAGGATCATGTTGTCTGGAGTCACATGTGGACCAGGTAAAGAGGGCAGATTTCCTTCCCAAGAGTATAGTGAATTAAGTAGGCTGTTACAACATGGACAGTCATTGGATCATTGACTTTAGGCTCAAGACTTGGCTTTTTTGACTGTATTGAAATGTCATTACCTGCTATGGTGGGATTTGAAATCATGCCCCAAATCCTGAGTCTGAGGATTTGAATTACTAGACCAGTCATTGTACCACAGCATTACTACCTCCTTCAGTTGTTTGAACATGCTCCTTTGAATTGTCTTATGTTGTCTTACCCGTGACGTAGGTGCTGTCTAAATGGAATTGCTTGCTTGTGTGAAGAATATTGGCAACAATCCCTTCCCATTCACCATTCAGGGTTAAAAACATCTCTAACAGAAGCTCCCAATTCTGCATGTTGCTGTTAGAACAAGATCAGTAGTTTCCTGAGAATACCACCACCTCTGTATTTCCTTCAATCCCAATTTGAACATGTATCTCATTCCTTTACTGCTCTTGTGTCAAAATCCTGGAATTGCCCTACTATAACAGCATATAAGAGATAACAAGGTGTGGAGCTGGATGAACACAGCAGGCCAAGCAGCACCATAGGAGCAGGAAAGCTTGACGTTTTGGGCCTAGACCCTTCATCAGAAATCAGAATATCGGTCACGCCTGGACGTTGAGCAATTTTTTCGCCGCCTCCGCGCTTACTTCTTCAACCGTGAGCCTAACCCTCCCTCTACTGACCCCTTCTCCCGCCTCCAACACAAGCCCTCCTCCTGGACACCAGCCCAAGGCCTCCTACCCTCCCTCGACCTCTTCATCTCCAACTGCAATCGAGACATCAATCGCCTCAACCTCTCCACCCCTCTCACCCACTCCAACCTCTCCCCCACAGAACGTGCAGCCCTCCGCTCCCATCTCAACCTCACCATAAAACCCCCGGACATGGGAGGCGCAGTTGCAGTATGGCGCATTGACCTCTACATCGCTGAGGCCAGGCGCCAACTCTCCGACACCACCTCCTACCACCCCTTGGATCATGACCCCACCCCCGAGCACCAAACCATTATCTCCCAAACCATCCACAACCTCATCACCTCAGGTGACCTCCCACCCACAGCTTCCAAACACATCATTCCCCAACCCCGCGCCGCCCGCTTCTATCTCTTTCCCAAAATCCACAAACCTGACTGCCCTGGTTGACCCATTGTCTCCGCCTGCTCCTGCCCCACCGAACTTATCTCCACCTACCTCGACTCCATTTTCTCCCCCTTGGTCCAGGAACTCCCTACCTACGTCCGTGACACCACCCACACCCTCCACCTCCTCCAGAAATTCCAATTCCCCGGTCCCCAACACCTCATTTTTACTATGGACGTCCAGTCCCTTTCCACCTGCATTCCCCATGCAGATGGCCTAAAGGCCCTCCGCTTCTTCCTGTCCTGCAGAACTGACCAATCCCCCTCCACCGACACCCTCATCCGCTTAGCCGAACTTGTCCACACCCTCAACAACTTCTCTTTCAATTCCTCCCACTTCCTACAGACAAAGGGGGTGGCCATGGGTACCCGCATGGGTCCAAGCTATGCCTGCCTCTTTGTAGGTTATGTGGAACAATCACTCTTCCGTACCTACACTGGCCCTATCCCCCACCTCTTCCTCAGTTACATTGATGACTGTATCGGCGCCGCCTTGTGCTCCCACGAGGAGCTCGAACAGTTCATCCACTTCACCAACACCTTTCACCCCAACCTGAAGTTCACCTGGACCATCTCTAACACCTCTCTCACCTTCCTGGAGCTCTCTGTCTACATCTCGGATAACCACCTAAAAAAATTTCTGATGAAGGGTCTAGGCCCGAAACTTCAAGCTTTCCTGCTCCTCTGATGCTGCTTGGCCTGCTGTGTTCATCCAGCTCCACACCTTGTTATCTTGGATTCTCCAGCATCTGCAGTTCCTATTATCTCTGATACTATAACAGCATTGTGGGTTCTACCAGCACCACATGGACTGCAGTTGTTCAAGTCAGCAGCTCAAAACAGTGGTCTTCGTTTCTGATCCCAGTCTATTCAATCCGGGATCAAAGAGGGAACCCTTTGTGGACCCAATGTGTGCTGCGTGAGTTAAAGGTTTGTGGGCAGGGACAGGCTTTTGTGTAACGGGCTGTAAGCCTCCAGCTACGTCATTTTTGATTAAAATCATGCATATAGAAGTTTGCCAGAGTAGGAAAGAGATCAGAAGCTGCAGGGAAAGGTGGACAACTCTGATCATTTTCACGTGTAAGGTTATTTTCTGTTGGCTCATTCATTTATTGATCTGTCTTTTCATATCAATGGATCCATCAGGCTAAACCTTTGCATCACATCTGCAGCTGATCTTGAAAACGTCACATTCATAAAGCAGCTACAATATCAGAACTCAAGCAATGTGTCAAAAGTGAGAACAGGGTTACATTGGAGCAATGATTGTGTTTCTTGTAACTCAGAAGCTTGGAATAATTAACCTCAACTAAAATATGCCAGTAGCGGCTTAGTTGGTAGAATCCCTACTTGCAAGCTGGAGGACTTGGTGGAATCAAACCCTGACTCTCCAGAGGGCTGAACACAAAGTCCCAGGTTGGCAGTACTGAAAGGGATGCAGCACAGTAAGAGGTGCCTGTCTTCTGGATTAGATTCCATAATTGCAGTTCGCTTTCCCTCCCTGGAATCTAAAGATTCTCCTTGGTGTCCTGCCAAATAATTAATCAACATTACTAAAACAGTTCATTTATCACATTCCTTTTTGTGGGAGGATTGCTCACACAACACAAATTGGTGGCTGTGTTTCTAACAAGGGGAAGTGGTAGAACAATGATCATGCTACAATAATCCAGAGGCTGAGTCTACTGTTCTGATGGCATGGGCTCAATTTCCACCACAGCAACTGGTGAAATTTAAATTAATTATTGAATCTGGTGTCAATCATGCGACGAAATCACCAATCACTGCAAAAGCCCATCCAGTTCATTTAAGGGAAAGAAATCTGCCATCCTTACCTGGTCTGGCCTATACCTTGGCTCCAAACCCAAGTAATCTGCTTGCCTCCAAAATGGCCATTAAAGAGTTTTGAATAGGTACAACTTCCCCAGCATCTACACAGACACAGTGCGAGGAAACTCTGCCCATGCTCAATACAGAATGAGGGACAAAGCCTGGCCTTGCCAAAGGCACCAACGTTGCATGACAGCACCAACAAAAAGTGGGACACAGTGAATACGCCGATAACAACGTCCCACAGCGACAACTGATAACCAGCTTACGTACAGCACTCATGTCGGAACCAGCTTCTCGTAGAACCAGCTTTTCAGTCATCAAGAAAAGGTGCAACCTATGCATTTACCCCATCCCCAATGGATTGCCTCATGTCTGTCGATGGAGGTGTAACAGGATCCCCAGCTGCAGGTGATGATGGTGTGGGAGGGCACCGAGCAGGGTCGCTCGAGCAGATGCACCAGGGCCTCCACCAGCAGGAGGCAACAGTGATGGAGGGCATGGCACCTGGAGAAATCAAATGGATCCTGCCTGGAGAAGAGGGGTGAAGAAAGCTCATGGGGCAAATAATCAGTCAGACAAAGGATTTCCTTAATCAGATGTAAACTACTGGCTTATTTCTACATAAATATCTGTTTGCTGGTAAGTTCCCTTCATGCTTGAAATGACACAATGCCAACGAAATAAATAATCCCTGCTGCATGATCTGTGCATTCAAATCTAACGTTACAAAAGGATGCTGGTGTCTGTGACAATTCAAAACAACTACATTGACTGACTTTTTGGAGCTTCCTGATGTTGTGAAAGAATTAGAATTAGAATCCCTACAGGGTGGGAACAGGCCCTTCAGCCCAACAAGTCCACACCGACCCTTGGAGCATCCCACCCAGACCCATCCCCCTATAAACCACACACCCCTGAACACTATGGGCAATTTAGCATGGCCAATCCACCTAGCCTGCACATCTTTGGACTGTGGGAGGCAACCCACGCAGACACAGGGAGAACGTGCAAACTCCGCACAGACAGTCACCTGAGGCTGGAATCAAACCCAGGTCCCTGGTGCTGTGATGCTGCAGTACTAACCACTGAGCCACCATGCCAATGCTAACAAAACGCAAGTCCCTTTGTTTTCCATTAGCCCAGGGCCAAACAGGATGGCGTCAACTGGCAATGGTCTCGAGACTTGAATCGGTGCAGTTTCAGATAAGGAGAACCTACACAAACGCTTTGCCAGGAAACGATGTTCCTTTCGTACAAAAACACAAGTTGCTGGAAAAGCTCAGCAGGTCTGGCAGCATCTGTGAAGAAAAAAAATCAGAGTTAATGTTTCAGGTCCAGTGATCCTTCCTCGGAACATTCTGAGGAAGGTTACTGGACCTGAAACGTTAACTCTGATCATTTTTCTTCACAGATGCTGCCAGACCTGCCGAGCTTTTCCAGCAACTTGTGTTTTATTCCTAATTTACAGCATCTGCAGTTCTTTCGGTTTTTATGTTCCTCTCGTACATTGGTCCAGCGAGCCAGGACTTGCTGCTTATACACATGCCACCATCCAATGGAAAATGACGAAGAAAGGAAATCCCTCCATCCTCCCACAGGCAAACTTTTTTTTTAAGGCAATGAAATTAACTGGAATTTATCTCTGAAGCAAATATCAAAAGGAAAGGCAAAAGACAAATTCGTCAGCTTTCTCAAGCTAATTTTCTGACAAAATGAACCAAATGGGTTGACTACATTGAAATTGTTAATTAAAGCATGCTGGGTGTGTTGAATAAAGCTTCAGGCAGTACCACACTTCAAAACAGCCTCACTAAATTGCTGAATTTATTTTAAATACCATGAGATGTCTTCCTTTATGTATTTATAAGGATTTTAAGTCCTGTAATCTTCAGCACAAAATAGTAACTAACTTGTACAAGGGCTGCAACAAGATGAATTTTCTGGGAAATCGCTGAATGAATTTTGAGAAGTTGATAAGTTTACGAACACAGTCACCAAATACTGCTGCAAAAATAGTCCCTTATCAATACAGGATTTATCTGGTTCTCACTATGTGCTACGAAAAGTTACAGTCTAACCAGAGGGGCAGAATAAACAGCTGTTTCCTCCAAACTAGACAAAAGGAGGCGGGGACAGACAGAAATGTGGAGTTGAGCCCACAGTCAGATCTACAACAACTGTATTGAATAGAACAGCAAGCCAAAAAGGCCAAGTGGCCTATCCTGCTCTTAATTTCGGTGTTTCTACTCACCAGTGTAAGCTACGCCTCACATCGCTCTGAGTCAGAAAGTCATTGGTTCAATTTCACCCGCAGAGATCAAGCATAATTCCAGGAGACTCTACGAGGGTCAGCACCGAGGGGGCGCCGCGCTGTCGGAGGGTCAGCACCGAGGGAGCATTGCATTGTCAGATGGTCAGTACTAAGTAAGCATTGCACTGTTGGAGATGTCATTTTTTCATATAAGATAATAAACAAAAGTCTAATCAGCTTTTTCAGGTGAGCATAAAACATCCCTTATTTACTATTTGAAGAGTAGAAGATTTTTTTCATGGTTTTCTAGTCAATATAGTCTCTGAGCAGACACCAATCTGATGATTATCACCTTTGTGGGATGGTGCTGTGCACAAATTGACAGCATTGCTTCCCACGTCAGTGGCTGAACAGCACTTGGTGGTGTGCTAAGCCACTGAACAGTCAACTTCATGTTAATAAGACAATGAGTTCATAAGCTGTCTGTTTAAATGGTTTTGTAGTTACAGTGCACAGGGCTGTCACATTGTACTCCTGTTCAATTTATAATTGATATTTCACAGCTGTTTATACAAATTAACAGAGACCTAAACTTCACTGCAGGAGGAAGATGAGGCCTAAACCTTCGTGAATTATTCAGAGCAGGGAGTTTACATGTGAGGAGAAGCAACTCAAAGTTCAGAAATTTTGAGTACGGGAGCAGTGTTTTCAACCATGAGTCACATACTTGTCTCCTTCTCTCAGTGGGAGACGGTCACCTTGGAGTCAGAAAGCTGTAATTTCAAAATCCCACTCCAGTATCGACACTGATACTGTGGGGAGTGGCATCTTTCTCTCGAGACTTTTAACCGTGGTCCAGCCTGTCCTCACCGGCAGATGTAAAAAAAATCCCATGCCAATAACTTTAAAGAGTGTTCCCCTTGAGGTCCTGGGTCATCAGTTATGCCCCCAACCACTATCACTGAAACTATCATCTAGTCATTACCACACTGCTGTTTATTTTTTGACAGCTTGTTGTATGTGAATTGGTTTCCTACATTACAACAGTGACCACACTTCCAAAATTCTTTTTCAATTCCTCCCACTTCCTACAGACAAAGGGGGTGGCCATGGGTACCTGCATGGGCCCAAGCTATGCCTGCCTCTTTGTAGGTTACGTGGAACAATCCCTCTTCCGTACCTATACTGGCCCTCAACCCCACCTCTTCCTCCGTTACATTGATGACTGCATCGGCGCCGCCTCGTGCTCCCACGAGGAGCTCGAACAGTTCATCCACTTCACCAACACCTTCCACCCCAACCTGAAGTTCACCTGGACCATCTCTAACACCTCTCTCACCTTCTTGGACCTCTCTGTCTCCATCTCGGGTAACCACCTAGAAACCGATGTCCATTTCAAGCCCACTGACTCCCACAGCTACCTGGAATACACCTCCTCCCACCCACCTTCCTGCAAAAATGCCATCCCCTATTCCCAATTCCTTCGTCTTCGCCGCATCTGCTCCCAGGATGAGACATTCCACTCCCGTACATCTCAGATGTCCTCATTCTTCAAGGACCGCAACTTCCCCCCCACAGTGGTCGAGAACGCCCTCGACCGTGTCTCCCGCATTTCCCGGAACACATCCCTCACGCCCCGTCCCCGCAATAATAACCAAAAAAGAATCCCCCTCGTCCTCACGTACCACCCCACCAACCTCCGGATCCAACGCATCATCCTCCGACACTTCCGCCATCTGCAATCAGACCCCACCACCAAAGACATTTTTCCCTCCCCACCCTTATCTGCCTTCCGAAGGGACCACTCCCTCCGCGACTCCCTTGTCCGCTCCACACTCCCCTCCAGCCCCACCACACCCGGCACTTTTCCCTGCAACCGCAGGAAGTGCTACACCTGCCCCCACACCTCCTCCCTCACCCCAATCCCAGGCCCCAAGAAGACTTTCCACATCAGGCAGATGTTCACCTGCACATCTGCCAATGTGGTATACTGCATCCGCTGTACCCGTTGTGGCTTCCTCTACATCGGGGAAACCAAGCGGAGGCTTGGGGACCGCTTTGCTGAACACCTGCGCTCAGTTCGCAACAAACAATTGCACCTCCCAGTCGCGAACCATTTCAACTCCCCCTCCCATTCCTCAGATGACATGTCCATCCTGGGCCTCCTGCAATGCCACAATGATGCCACCCGAAGCCTGCAGGAACAGCAAATCATATTCAGCCTGGGAACCCTGCAGCCCAATGGCATCAATGTGGATTTCACAAGCTTCAAAATCTCCCCTCCCCCAACCGCATCCCAAAACCAGCCCAGCTCATCTCCACCTCCCTAACCTGTTTTTCCTCTCACCTCAAGCCACACCCCCATCTCCTATCTACTAACATCATCCCGCTCCCTTGACCTGTCCGTCCTCCCTACCCCCCTACCTACACTCACCTTTACTGGCTCCACCCCCGCCTCTTCGACTTGTCTGCCTCCTCTCCACCTATCCTCTCCTCTATCCATCCTCTATCCGCCTCACCCCCTCTCCCTATTTATTTCAGAACCCTCTTCCCCTCCCCCATTTCTGATGAAGCGTCTCGGCCCGAAACGTCAAGTCTTCCTGCTCCTATGATGCTGCTTGACCTGCTGTGTTCATCCAGTCCCATGCTTGTTATCTCGGATTCTCCAGCATCTGCAGTACCTTTTATCTCTGATACACTTCCAAAAGTATTTAATTGACTGGAACACACTTCAGGACTTTCTGAAAACCAGTTGGCAGAGCATGTTAAACCCAGAATTTATCTTAGAACCTAGCATAATTGGTAAATTGAAAGCATAGTCAGACAAAGTGAGAGACAGAGATAATGGAAAACAAAGAGAGGGGGCAGGGTGGGACAGAGAGAGGGACAACAGGATGAGACATACACACGTTGAGAGAGGCAGAGCCAGCAAGAAACAAGGGTAACAGATAGACACAAACAGAGAGAGACAGAAGATCTCAGAAACAGAGATAGATGGAGACGAGGAGGGAGAAAAGAGAGGGGATGAGAAAAAGGGATGGATAGACAGGAAAAATGAAAAAGACAAACAAATGGGAAAACAGACAGACAAAGGCAGTGTGTTGGAGAGAGATAGAACAGAGACACAGAAGGAGAAAAGACATGACAGAGAGATTAGACAGAGAATGGGTGAGACAGACTGACAGGGCAGAGATAAAGGCAAGACAAACTAAAGGAAGGAAGGTGAGAAAGATACCAGGAAGGATATAAATAAGATTGAAGAAGTGCATTCAAAGGGAATTGTGTCACTAGAAATGCTGAGCTAAACACCCAGTAGGACTGCCAAAAACTAATAAATTTTTAAAAATATGTTCACCATTGTTTAGGATTGCAATTATGGTATATTTACAGCAAGATTAAAGTAGCTCATTTCAGAGTTTTCCAATCCACCACCAAGTATTTCACTGAATTGGACATTTCAGTCCCTTTGTCAGTTTGCTACTGTTCATGGGGTCATCAGCTCAAACATCAGATGACAGAGCATTTAACTGTGTGAAGTGGGGGAGGGGAACTGCAACACCTCAAGATCTCATCCAGACGTGTCATCCAACAGCCAGCACACCTTCCAATGGATTCAAGGGAAATGGGAGAAGAGAGGGAAGCAGAAATATCAGCTGGTGCAAAATCCTGCTGCTTGCATCCAAACTCAGACCAAGTCCCTTCACCCATCAGCCCTTGTGCCCTCTGACCTACACTGACTCCAAGTTCAGCAATGCTCAGAATTTAAAATTCCCTTGTACTCATTAGCCACTACCCCTCATCGCTGTAACCTCCTCCATCCCTCCAACTCTGTGACGTCTCTGATCTCCTCTGTTTCTGCCCTCTTGAGTGTCCATAATTTTAAGCATTCGACTACTGGCAATTTCCTGGATCCTAAGCCCCGGAATTCTCTCTCTACACCTCTGTGACTCAGTATCCTCCATTAAGATGCTTTTTACTTTCACCCAAGCTTCTGTCCACCTGTTCTCATACCTCCTGTTCTTTGGTGTCTCTTTTAGCACTTTGGGACATTAAAAGGGTCTATCAATACACATTGGGTTCTGTGGCACACTTGGAAGTCTCCTGACCAGAGGAACCAGGTTCAAGACTTACCTGTTCCTGAAAAGTGTCATAACATTTCTGAACAGGTTGATTAGAAAACATTTATAAATATATTGTTGGTTGATCGTTTTCTAGCCCATGGTTAAGTGAAGTTCTGACCAAGACCAGGTAATAGAGCCCAGAATCCAAATGAAACCCAGCTCCTTATGTCTACTCCAGCTCCATGCTGCACCCATCACTGCTCAGCGAGTGTTGCCGGACAATAATCAGAACTTGGAATGTTGACTGATATTCCTCCTGTCTGCTATGTGCAGCACTCTAAACCTCCCGCTGAACCACTTCAGACTTCAGCATGCATCTAAAAGGTTCAACTCATCCAACACGAGGCAGTGCTGCATTACTGGGGACGCTATCTCGTAGGTGAGATATTCAGCTGAGGCCCCATCTACATTCTCAACACAGCGTAAAAAGCATGGCATTATTTCAAAGCAAAATCAGCTATCCTGGACCAATGCCGATCCTCTGTCCAAAGTCAGTGAAAACAGATCATCCAGTCACTACCTGTGCTGCAGTTGGATTGCCTGCCCTGTTTACTATGCAACAACAGTGACTATGCTTCGTAAAAATGATTCAAACTTGCACCCTAAGGATGTACACCTATAGCTCTTTTTCCTTTACACGTACGTACACAGGGCAGGGTGAAAGTTGGAGGTACAAAATGGGACTCTGTCTGAAAGAGGACGGGTAGTTTCTGATCAGGTGCAAGGCCTCTCTGAAAGATGCTTCACTGAACGAGTTAACTCCAAGGGCAGGGAGCCTTCAGATCATCAGAACCCAAGGTAATTAAAAAAAAAAACACCAAAATGTGAACATGAAAGCAAAAGCCTCCTGATTATAAAAGGAAATAGTTGGAAACATTTCAAGGTTACAAACTAATGTGAAATGCTCAAGAGACTGCAATACCCGGACAGCTAGACAACAACAAAAAAAAAGCTTGGAGTTTATCCTTTACCAACTTACGCTTGAAGTTGTATGTTCCTGTTTTGTACAATACAGGGTTTCAATAACGCATTCTTTACCCACATCTAGAGTCGCTGGTGGATAGGAGTCATTCAGTCCATCAAGTCTATTTTCTTTGCGCTAACCAGAGACTTGCACTCCCCTGCTCTTATGCAACAGCCCTGTGACTGACCCCCTCTTCAATTATTTGGCCAATCCATTTGTAAAGTTACTGAAACTGGTTCCAACACCCAGTCAAGTTGCACACAGCTCATCAATAACACACTACATTAAAAAGCATTGCTACGTTACTTCTGGTTCTTATCACCAAATAGCTTAAGTCTGCATGCTCTGGTTATAGGTTTCTTCTGTCACTTGAAGCAATGTGTCCCTATTTACTCTAACAGAATCAAATCAAATGGCCAAAACCGCTTTGGTTTAACATCTCATCCAAAAGATGTCATCTCCAACCGTGCAGCATTCCAATCGAGACTCACACAACATGTCATATTTTTTTACAAGGGATGTGGGAATGAAGGTCAGTATTTTTTGCCCTTCCCTAGTTACCATTGAGAAGGTGGTAGTGAGCTGCCTTCTTGAACGGCTGTCGAGCGAGTGCCATAGGCAAATCCACAAAACTGTTGACGAGGAAATTTTAGGATTTTAACCAAGCAGCACTGAAGGAACAGCGATATCTTTCCAAGTCAGGATGGTAAGTGGCTTGGAGAGGAACTTGCAGCCGGTGCTGTTGCCACATATCTGCTGCCCTTGTCCTTCTCGATAGTAGGAGCCATGGGTTTGGGAGGCGCTGTCTGAGAAGCCTTGGGTGAGTTCTTGCTGTGCATTTTGAGAATGCACACAGTGTTACTGTGTACTTGAAACATCCAAAGTGTTTAGGGGAGTTGACATCTGAATGAGTTAAAACAGCTATACCCCCCAACTTTACCAGGCCCCTGCCAAGGGCTCATGATAATTTTCAAGCCTTAAAGTAGTATCACAGTAGAACAAAGTTTAGGAAGCGCTGACTTACTGAGTCCATAAATTCTGCCACTTGACTTATTTTCCAATTCTACTGCATTACAGGTGGTTTGTTCATCGAGAGCAATTCTCTTGGTGTGGGACTCATTGTGGGTGCAGCAATGTCATAGGAAGGTGTAGAGCTGGATGAACACAGCAGGCCAAGCAGCACCAGAGGAGCAGGAAAGCTGACTTCTGAAGAAGGGTCTAGATCCGAAATGGCAGCTTTCCTGCTCCTCTGATGCTGCTTGGCCTGCTGTATTCATCCAGCTCGACACCTTGTTATCTCAGATTCTCCAGCATCTGCAGTTCCTACTATCTCTGCAACGATGTTACAGCAGCTGTCTTTCAGGTGAGATGTTAAACCAAGGATACTTGTCACGGTAATATTTTGCAGAGGAGCTGGAGTGTTCTCCTGATACCTGAGACAATGTTTATTCCTCAACCCATAACATTAAAAAATAAGAATCTGGTTGTTTAACTCATGGAAACATAGAAGATAGTGCTACTGTCGACCATTCAGCACCTTAAGCCTGCTCTGCTATTCAGTATGATCATGGGAGATCATCCAACTCAGTACCCTATTCCCAGGCACTCCCATAGCCGCTTGTGGGAGCTTGCTGTGCACAAAGTGGGTACCATGCTCTCTAGCATGTCAAATACCAAGAGGCATACGTTTAAGGTGAGAGGGGAAAAGTTTAAGGGAGATGTGTGAGGAAAGCTTTTTTTTTAAAAACAGAGAGGGTGGTAAGTGCCTGGAATTCACTGCCAGAGGAGGTGGTAGAAGCAGATATGCTAGCAATATTTGAAGCATTTAAATAGATACATGAACAGGCAAGGAATACAGGGATACAGACCATATGCAGGCAGATGGGATTAGCTTGAAATGGCTTCATGATCAGTACAGACATGGTGGACCAAAAGGCCTGTTCCTGTGCTGTAGTGTTCTATGTTCTCTCTTACAGGTAGCACAAAATCACACTACAATGTGGAAACAGGCCCTTTGGCCCAATAAGTCCACACCAGCCTTTGGAGAATCCCACCCAGACCCATTCCCTGATAACCCACCAAAGCAACACATCCCTGAACACTACACGCAATTTAGCATGGCCAATCCATCTAGCCTGCACATCTGTGGACTGAGAGAGGAAACCGGAGCACCTGGAGGAAACCCGCGCAGACACAGGGAGGGTGTGCAAACTCCACACAGACAGTCACCCAAGGCTGGGATCAAACCTGGGTCCCTGGTGCTGTGAGGCAGCAGTGCTAACCACTGAGCCACTGTGTCGCCCCTCTGTGGCACTGGATCCTGCAGTAATGCTGACCTTGGGTAAGTATAAGCTTTAAGTAAACTGTTGCCATGTTAACGGATTGTCTGTATGTGTGCCAATAGATTGGGAGCAAGTTTGTGCTGCCCTACGTTGTCGATGGCGGAGGAAAGAGAGAGCAAGGCACCTTGGTACAGGAGACATTCATCATTTCAAAACAACACCCATCAGGCAGCACAGTAACATCAGGGTGTTTAGAGAGGATCCTGCCAAAAACACACATTCTTCGCTGCCACGTTCTCAGCACGAGATCCACATATTCCAGCCAGCAATTCTACTTGGTTCGCTGCTGAACGGCCTCTGGCTTTAAGAGATCATTTGGACTCAACTTAGCAAAGGTCCGCCTTTATTTTATTTGCTATGCCTCTTTCTCCTGCAGCCCCTCTTCCTGACATCCTCCTGAAGTATAACTCAGTGACATGAACTTGTCCCTCCTGGCGATTCAACTCAACTGGATGCTCCTCATCTTGTCTCCTCCCAACCCCTACCCAATGAGCCTTGGCCAGAATGTCAGAATGTGCAACAAAAACAAAAATCAGAAAGGATGGCTGTCCTGCTCGTGTGTGAGCATCACACGCTGGGTGCAGATCAGGAGCTGGAACCTGTCGGATGAGAAGCTGGTACTGAAAGGGTCAATGCTGAACACTGCATTGACCTCCATTCAATCTGAAGTCCTGGTGAGGAAGGAGGGAGAGCAGCTCTGGATGTAGAAAGGGATATCTACGTCCCCCAGTAGCAACAGTGTCTGACTAGCTCATGTAACTTTTATCTAACTGTTACCATGCAATAAACAGAACCTTGTTAAGGAAGAGCCTCTTCTCAAGGCTCCTCACTACTGGATGATCCTTGCCCACTGTAGCACTTAGACCCAATCAAGGGAAGAGGACTGGTGGCAAATCTTTCCACCCACGAGACCACAAAACCCTGGATTATTCCATTAGGAAGAGAGTACTAAATGGTCGTGCTACATAAAGGCTGGGACTCCTTTCCTGAGAAGGGGTGAACTCCTAAAGATTATGAAAAGAGCAAATAGGCTGGAAGAGGTTTCCTTTCATCAGACAGTCACTAAGAGGGGAGGTGATGGCCTAGCAGTATGATTGCTGGACTGTTAATCCAGCAACCCAGATAATGCTCTGGGGACCCGGGTTTGAATCCTGCCACAGCAGATGATGGAATCTGAATTCAATAAATATCTGGAATTAAGAATCTAATGATGACTGTGAATCCATTGTTGATTGTCAGGGGAAAAACCCATCTGGTTCACTAATGTCCTTAATGTGACTCCAGACCCACAGCAATGAGATTAACTCTGGGCAATTAGGGATCGGCAATAAATGCTGCCTAGCCAGCAACACCCTTATCCCCTGAATGAATAAAGGGGGAGAGGGGAAAAAAAAAACTCCCTCTGGAATTCAGGAGGAAAGACTTTACCCAGGGATTGGTGAGAAAGTGGAACTTAGAGTGACTGATATAAACAGTATAGAAACAAAGTAGGCCACCACTTTGAAATTCTCCATATGCAGTAGTTCCTGTACATTTATCAGGTTCAGTTTAGTTTTCGCAGGGAGTCGACTGAATTTAAAGTGCTTTCCACTCAGGCGGTGTTTAATACTTGTAGGATAGGTGAACTTTGATCAGGTGAATAACCACGGTCCGGAACATCATGAATAGAATGGCACTACCACACAGCCTTGCTTGACACCAGTTCGGATTTTGAAGATATGCGAGCCACTCTCAACCTCATCTATTCTGTTTAAAGAAGACCCGACTTGTCCTTGAATGTTGCCAGACAAAACTCAGATCAACCCAGACCTGGTCAGTCAAATAATCTCCTATACACATGTTGAAGCAGAGAACCGGGAATATGTTAACATACTTTGGCAGTCATCTCTCTCTCAAAAGGCTGCCAGTGATGAGGAGATCCAAAAGTGGTCAGCTGCACCAGCTTAGCCTTCTATACATTACAGCAGTGAGTGTTTGATGACAAAGACCACAACAAACTGACAGAAGTGTCAACGTACAGAGAAACTGTCATCACCACACACTGTATTGCAGTAAATCCTAGACAGTGTATCAGTCGGATATCAGAGCACTGGAGAAATCCTGCCAGCAATGTTTCCAGCACATTTTCTGGACTAGACGGGAGAACAATCAAAGACATGTTTGTGTCCTTCTTGAAGCTAGCTCTTCAGGCATTCAGTAAGAACTCCTGCTAAATCAGTTACTTTGGACCAGACACTGTTGGGAGGGCTGAAACTCATCTCCCCTGCCAGATCCAGTTTACTCAACTCTCAAAAGTCCATCACTGCAGGGCAGGACAAGGAGAAAACACGACAAAGAAACTCTGAGGCTCGACTTGAACTGCAACATCATTAATAACTGGGAAGAGCTCACAGCCAATCATTCAAAGCTTTGATGACTTGTCCAACAAGCTGTATGACTCTTCAAGTCCAAATTCCTTAACGATGAAGTAGAAAGGGAAAGAAAAGGAAACCAGTCCTGAATTCTGGACCCTACTGTCACATGGATACAGTGCCCCCATGCCCAACAATCCGTAGGTTGAAAACAGGAATGTGGGAGCAGGGGTAGACTATTCAGCCTGTTGGGCCTACCCCAAAATACAATATAATCATGGTGGATCAAAACATCAATGCCTTTTACCCACACTATTCCTGTAGCCATTTAGATCATTGGTCAGAAGAAATCTATCAACCTCTTCTTTGAATACACTCAAAGACTGAACTTCCACAGCCCTCTGGGGTAAGGGGTTCCAAATATTCACAGCCCTTTTAGTAAGAAAAACTTCCTCATTTTAGACCAAAGGGGCACTCCATATCCTTTTAAATTGTGCCCTCTGGTTCAAGACTCTTCTACCAGTGAAAAATTATTACCTGCATCTACACTGTCGGTCCTTTAAATAGTCTGTTGGTTTCAGAAGGATCACCTGTCAATCTTTGAAATGCAACAGAACACAGGTCCAGTTTTCCCCTTCACAACAGTCCTGTAATCCTTGGACTGACTAGTTCAGTCATATGAAGCCTCACAGCAGAAGCCTGCAATACTAAATAAATGCCATGGTCGAAGTGTGGGACAGCAGACAGTGATAACAGATACTGTGTAGAGAACGGGATAAGAAAATACAGTGATGACAATGAGTTAAGGAGCAACAGAGGGGAAGTTTGTTTCTGAATACCTGAATGGGCTATTTTAATATTTAATAAACATGACAATAAAGGATATTCTAATTCTAATTTGGTGCTGTAAGGTGATTTGAAATATCCATCTATCCTGGAAAGTGCTATATAAACTCAAAATGCATTTCCTTTTTAAATATTCTCCCTAAACTGCTCTGTTGCCATAATGTTAAGGGCTTGGATGGAGAGGAATTTGTTAAGTGTGTACAAGAAAATTTTCTGATTCAGTATGTGGATGTAACTTAGAGAAGGTGCAAACTTTGACCTACTCTTCAGTAATAAGGCAGAGCAAGTAACTGAGGTGTCAGTGAGGGAGTACTTTGGGGCCAGTGATCACAATTCTATTAGTTTCAAAATAGTGATTGCAAAGGATAGACCAGGTCTAAAAGGTAAAGTAGTAAACTGGAAGGCGGCCAATTTTGATGGCATTAGACAAGAACTTTCAAAAGTTGATTGGCAGCGGATATTCGCGGCAAAGGGATGGCTGGCAAGTTGGAAACCCTCAAAAATGAAATAACAAGAGTCCAGAGACAGTATGTTCCGGTTAGGGTGACACGCAAGGCTGGTAGGTGTAGGGACTGCTGGATGACGAGAGAAATTGAGGTTTTGGCCAAGAAAAAGAAGGAAACGTATGTCAGGTATAGACAGCAGGGATCGAGTGATTCCCTAGAAGAGCATAAAGGGCTTCAGATTGGTTTCACAGGTTGGCGCAACATCGAGGACTGTAATGTTCTATGTTCTATGAAAAGGTATAATTAAGAGGGAACTCAGGAGACCAAAAAGGGGACATGAGATAGCTTTGGCAAATAGGCTGAAGGAGAATCCAAAAGGATTCTACAAATACATTAAGGACAAAAGAGTAACTTGGGGGAGAATAGGGCCCCTTAAAGGTCAGCAAGGCTACCTATGTGCGGAACCACAGGAGATGGGGGAGATACTAAATGAGTATTTTGCATCAGTGCCTATTATGGAGAAGGATGTGGAGGCCAGTACTTGGGGAAACAAACACCAACATCTTGAAAGATGTACATTTTACAGAGGAGGTGCTGCTGGACATCTTAAAACACATAAAGATGGATAAATCCCCGGGACCCGATCAGGTGTACCTTACAGCTTTGTGTGAAGCTAGCGAAGTGATGGCTGGGCTCCTTGCTGAGATATTTGCATCATCGATAGCCACAGGGGAGGTGCTGGAAGACTGGAGGTTGGCTAATGTGGTGCCATTATTTAAGAAAGGTGGTAGGAAAAACTGGGAACTATAGACTGGTGAGCCTGACATCAGTGGTGGGCAAGTTGTTGGAGGGAATCCTGAAGGACAGGATTTACATGTATTTGAACAGACAAGGACTGATTAGGGATAGTCAACATGGCTTTGTGTCTGGGAAATCATGTCTCATGAACTAAATTGAGTTTTTTGAAGAAGAGGAGGATTGATGAGGGCAGCATGGTGAATGTGATCTATATGGACTACAGTGAGCTGTGTGACAAGGTTCTGCATGGTAGACTAGTTAGCCAGTTAGGTCACAGAATACAGGAGAATTAACCATTTTGATACAGAACTGGCTCAAACATAAGAGAAAGGGGGTGGTGGTGGAGGGATGCTTTTCAGACTGGAGGCCTATGATCAGTGGTGTGCCACAAGGATCACTGCTGGGTTCACTGCTTTTCATCATTTATATAACTGATTTGAATGTGAAGATAGGAGGTATGGTTGGTAAGTTTGTAGATGACACCAAAATTGGTGTCGTTGTGGACAACCAAGAATGTGGGTGGCACGGTGGCTCAGTGGTTAGCACTGCAGCCTCACAGCACCAGGGACCCAGGTTCAATTCCACCCTCGGGTAACTGTCTGTGTGGAGTTTGCACATTCTCCCTGTGTCTGCATGGGTCTCCTCTGGGTGATCTGGTTTTCTCCCACAGTCCAAACACGTGCAGGCTAGGTGGATTGGCTGTGCTAAATTACCCACAGTGTTCAGGGATGTAAAGATTGGGTGAGTTATAGGGGGATGGGTCTGAGTGGGATGCTTTGTGGGTGTGTTGGGCTGGAGGGCCCTTTTCCACACTGTAGGCATTCTATGATTACCTCAATGTATAACAGGGCCTTGATCAGATGGGCCAGTAGACTGAGGAGCGGCAGATCAAGTTTAATTTAGATAAATGTGAGTTGCTGCATTTTGGAAAGGCAAATCAGGGCAGGACTTGTACGCTTAACAGTCAGGTCCTGGGGAGTGTTGTTGAACAAAGCAACCTTGGAGTGCAGGTTCATAGTTCCTTGAAAGTGGACTCGCAAGTAGATAGGATAGTGAAGAAGGCATTTGGTACACTTGTCTTTATTGGTCAGTGCATTAGGTATAAGAGTTGGGAGGTTGTGTTGTGGCTGTACGGAACATTGGTTCAGCCACTTTTGGAATATTGTGTTTAGTTCTGGTCCCCCTCCTATAGGAAGGATGTTACGAAACTTGAAAAGGTTCACAAAAGATTTACAAGGGGTTGAGCTATAGAGAGAGGCTGATTAGGCTGGGGCTATTTTCCCTGGAGCATCGGATGCTGAGGGGTGACGTAATAGAGGTTTATAAAATCATGATGGGCATGGACAGGGTAAACAGACAAGGTCTTTTGGCCAGGTTAGGGAAATCCAAAACTAGAGGACATAGGTTTAAGGTGAGAGTGGAATGATTTAAAAGGGACCTAAGGAGCAACTCTTTCATATAGAGGGTGGTGTATGTATGGAATGAACTGCCAGAGAAAGTGGTGGAGGCTGATACAACAACTACAACATTGACTAGGTATCTGGGTGGTTATATGATGAGGAAGGTTGAGAGGAATATTGGCCAAATGCTGGCAAATGAGACTAGATTAATTTAGGTTAATTGTTTGATCTGGACAAGTTGGACTGAGGGGTCTGTTTCTATGCTGTACAGCTGTATGACTCTATGACCCTATGCATTATGACTTCTCTCCATGCTACAATGACTTCTCCAAAATGAGAGAGGTGCCAGAGTATAGCAGGCACCCTGCGAAACTATAGCCCTGATAAAGGTCTCTCTAGGGGGCAGGACATGGTCACTAAAAATAGAGTGAGCTTCCAGTTTCTTCCTTCTCGCACAGTGCAGATGTCGAGAATGGGAAAGAGCCATTTAACCAAAACCCATCCCTCAAGTCTTTAGGCACATGGTTGGGTGGTAGTAATCCCATTTAATGCTCTAGGAACATAACACCCGATGGAATTTAATTTAATGATTGAATCTTACATTGGAAGCTAGTCTCAGTGACAGTAACCATGAAACCATCATCAATTGTCGTAAGAACAAATCTAGCCTCGCCAATGTCCTTTAGGGAAAGACGTCTACCATCCTTATCCAATCTGGCCTACACACAACTTCAGACATATGGCAATGTGGCTGACTCTTTACCAATAGTTCTGCTAATTTTCAGTGCGTGGATCTCAAAGATCGATTCACAGCAGCAACTTCCAAAACTGAAAATTGATCAGCATAGAAACTTGGAGTGGCTTGAGGGAACAATGCTCTTAATGCCTTCTAACTTGGCATCTCAAGCCACTCAGGTCAAGGCCAATTAGCGATGGGCAACAAATGCTTCCCTGACCATTGATACCCACATTCCATGAGCGATTAAGGGAGAAAAAGCATCCTTAATCCAAACCAAGTGATGGTCTAGTGATATTTTTGCTTGGCTATTAATCCAGAGACCCACGTAACGTTCTGGCGACCTGGGTTCAAATCCTACCATGGCAAATGGTAAGTCTGAACTCAATACATATCTGTAATTAAGAGTCTAATGATGACCATGAATCCACTGTCAATTGTTTGGGGGGAAAACCCATCTGGTTCACTAATGTCCTTTGGGGAAGGAAACTGTCATCCTTACTTGGTCTGGCCTATGTGTGACTCCAGACACACAGCAATGTGGTTGACTTTTAACTGCCCTCTGGGTAATTAGGGGTGGGTCATAAATGCTGACTTAACTAGCAATGCCCTCATCCCATTAATGAATTTAAAAAAGGCCATCCCTCAACAATATTTGTACAACCAGCTCAAGTACATTCACTCGCCCATCACAAGCTGTTTCTACAGGGTGGTGGTTTTATTTTGGGTTCGGAGAAATTTAGACTACAAAGCCCAGTTTCCTTATCCTGGCGGCAGGCTCGGAGACCAGAGCCTGGGAGTCTGTCACTGGGATAAGGGATCCAGATTTAGCAACCTCAGTGAGCCAGATTCCCAGAGTCTGACCTGAACACATGCCAGCCGAACAGTGACTGGATGGTGCAGCTGCTTTTTCAAACTGTTCTAACGGTTTATGTCAAGGATTGTTCATAATGATAATGGTCACCCCTGGGGGGAGGACTGCAGATGGGGATGGGGGATAGGAGGTAAGATTAATTCATGTATTCTGCACTGCAATATCCTTGTTTCCCATGGTGAGAGGGAACCTCTATCTGTCCACCTCAGCCAATATTTTACTTCCTCTAAGAATCTCACTGATATTTGACCTTGAGTCTTACAGCGTGGAAACAGGGCCTTCGGCCCAACTCGTCCGTGCTGACCGGGTTTCCTAAACTGAGCTAGTCCCATTTGTGTGCAATAGGCACATATCCCTCTAAACCTTTCCTATCCACGTACCTGTCCAAATGTCTTTTAAATGTTGTAATTGTACCAGCCTCTACCACCTCCTCTGGCAGCTTGTGCCATACACACACCACCCTCTGCATGAAAAAATTGCCCCACCAGTCCTTTTTAAATCTTACCCCTCTCACCTTAAATGTATGCCCTCTAGTTTTGGTCTCCCCAATCCGGGGGGGGGAGAGCTTTGACTATTCACCTTACTTATACCCCTCATGATACCCCTTATAAACCTCTGTAAGGTCACCCCTCAGTCTCCTTTCACATGCACTTCTTTAACAAAAGCACCTGCAGCACCCTTAAACTGACCTTCCTACTCGGCATTTCAGCTCTAAGAATCATCTCAGCTCCTTCCTCCTGTCTCTTCTCCAATGGTGGTGAGACTCCAGACATTCAGTGTTGCAACATAGCACTTTCCAAAGATTCATCATTCACCGTAATTTGACTATCACCTATCTCCTCCCTTGTTTCGTTTGCCCCATCTGCTGTGGAAACACTGCCAATTGACCAACACGACACTGGCTACTCCTGTGACATTCCATTAGAATTCAACTCATTCCAGACCCTCCTGCCCTTAGCCTACCTCTCAAGTCCCCTACATACTGGTCTGAACTGGTTCTTGACCTGACAAAAACCTTAATCTTATCATCTTAGGTCCTTGTACAATTATCCCTGTGTGGTCTTGCTGCTCTGTATTGTGGTGATCTCCTCTAGCCCTACAACCCTCTGATATCTCTGTGCACCTCTAAATAGGCCTTTGCAAAATCCTCATTCTGAATGGCTCCACCATCAGAGGCCATGTCTTCAACTGTCTGGAGCCTAATCTCTGGAATTCCATTGCTAAATCTCTCTGTCTCACTCCTGCTTTCCAAAACTCTTTAAAAAAACTTCCCATTTTGACCAAGCTTTCAGTCGCCTGTTCCTCTGCGGTTAGATGTTTTGTCTGAAGATGCCCCTTTGGATGACTTTCACAGTTAAGGGTACTGTAGAAATGCAATTGCTGTTAATGTGTGCAGGAACACCTCTTGCATTAAGCGAAGAAAGGTCTGGAGACAAAATGACAACTGCACATGTAGAAAGCTTTTAAATAAGGATTCTTAACAGTTGTCCAGACAGTCTCAGAATCTTTCAAGCAGCCAGGATGTGCACAGGGAACTAAACATCAATTACCAAACAGTCAGGTCAGCATGGTCTTAGATGATGATTGGGCCGCTCTCTCATTACGGAAACAACTGGTGGTGATTTAACCTGAGGGTCAGCATATCTCAGGCAAGGGGAGAGGTTAAGAAGGAGAGTTCTTTATGCTAACCTCAGCTGGCGATGGGAATTAAACCTGTGCTGGTGGCATCGCATGTTTTGCGTGTCAACTGTCCAGCCAACTGAGCTAAACCAACTCCCAAACAGACAGCAGCAACGGAATGCAAAAAAAAAGAGACCAGATAGCCCTGTGGATACTGAAAATCTGAAATAAAAATAAAGGAAGCGCTAAAGAAATTCAGCACATCTGACAGCATCCGTGGAGAAACAGTTAATATTTTGAGTCTGATATGACTCTGGTTCTGAAGATTCAAAACGTTAGCTCTATTTCACTCTCCACAGATGCTGTCATTCCTGCTGACTTTCTCCAGCACTTTCAGGTTTTATTCCTCACATCCTCAGGTTAATTTAGGATTTTCAAAATGACACAGCCCATGAAGAGGCCATTCAGTTCAACGACCCTGTGCCAGCTCTTTGAAAGACTTAACCAACGAGTTCCACTCTCTTGCTCTTTTCCCAAACTTTTGCAACTTGTGTGCCACTTTTTCAAGTATTTTTCCAATTCCCTTTTTGAAATTTACCACTCAATCCATTTCCACTTCTTTGTTCGCCAGTGTATTCTGAATGACATCTGTTACGTCAATTAATAAAATTCATCTCCTAGTTCCTTTGTCAAAGCTGTGAAAGAACTTGAAACTGTGGCCACTGATTACAGACCACCAGCCAGTGGGAAAAGTTTCTCTTTATTTCATAGTCTTACTTTAGAACAGCTACCTGGGCAGGTCTTGTGGTGCAGTGTCCTAGCCTAAATGTCAAAAGTTTTGGGTTTGAGTCCCACCATGCCAGGATTTGGTGGCCATGAAAGATGCATTCATAGCATGGCCAAACAGACTGACTATTAACCTGCAAACACTTTCAACATACACCATTGGCAGGTGCTAAAGGGGGAGAGATTCCTGATTAGCTGTGCGTTGGAAAGAACATTGGATTCTCTACATTACTAGCATTGGTTCTGGATAACATGTCTGTAAAATGTTATATTGCCAGAGCAACTCAGTCATTTGTTGGAGGTGGAAAAGTTGGGGCAGTGCATGCTATTGGCTGGATGGTGTGGACAGGTATAGCGAATGACCTTTGCTGTTAGACCTTGCATTAACCAGGCTGAAAGTTGCAATCTTTGGATCTTTTTCTGACCCCAGTGCTGGTCGTGCAAATATGCCTGAAGGAAGGCCAAATTCTTCCTCGCCACAATTGAGATTGCAATCATCCTTTGTCAAGGTATTAGGTCAACTAAGCCTGCAGAACAATCCAAAGGAAGAAACTACAGAGAGCTGTGAACACAGCCCAGTCCATCATCCAAGCAAACCTCCCATCCATTGACTCCATCTACATTTCTCACTGCCTCAAAAGGGCAGTCAACCTCAAAGACCCCTCCCACCCCAGTTATAATCTCTTCCAACCTCTTCCATCAGGCAGAAGATACAAAAGCTTAAACACATGTTCCAACAGGTTCAAGAACAGCTTCTTCTCCACTATTATTAGACTTCTAGATGGACCTCTCAAATTTCAAATCTAATGTTGATCGTGCTTTTTGTGCTCCTTCTCTGTAGCCACAACTTTGTATTCCTCACTCTGTTCAATCACCCTATTATCTTTGTATGTTATGATCTGCCTGTACTGCACACGAAACAAAACTTTTCACTGTACCCAGCTACATGTGACAATGATAAATCAAATCAAATCAAAGCTCTGTTCTTTAGTATGTTGAGTCCCAAACAAGGGGAGGAAAATAAGTTTCACATTTAGGAAGGAAATTACAAAGCATCTTTTCAAACAACGGGTAGTGGAAACCTGGAACTCATTCACTCTTTCTCTCTCTGTTGATAGCCATGGATGTTGGGAGTCAATTGGAACTTTCAAGCCTGAGATCTTTGTTGGGCAAGGGCATGAAAGGATGTACAGTTAAGACAGGTAGGTAGAGTTGAGATGCAGCTTAGTCTTCATATGATTGTCTTGCAGGAAGGGCTGAATGGCCTCCTCCTATTCAGTCTGCACTGTAAAGGCAGATCATTGTTCTAGCACAACACCAGAAAGGGATTTTCAGTTGGAACATAGGAAATTTGAGATTCATTCAGCAAAGAATGGCCCCATCAGTACAGCTGGCCAACTATGATCCACGGAACAGCTTGACACCTGGCTCAAAATAAAACACACTTAAAAAGATCTGTTACGGTTGTGACTCAGTCCAACCATCACCGTGAAGCTGCATTGGGTTTCCATAATCATGAAGATAATAATTAAAGGCTGTAAATTTATCAAAGCCATAAAAAGTACGATCTAACACTTTTGGATATGTTTGGGGTGATTCAAATGTGTTGTTTATTCACAGGCAAAATAACTTTGAATGGATCAGCGTTTGCATGCTCTGGCCTGAGGAAAATGTGTCACTGATTTGCTTTAATTAGCTTCTTGCTGATTTGCTGCAAAGCATAATTAATATCATAATTAATATCACTCAATCATTTCAGATAAACTAGAATTCAGAGTTCACAATGTTCCAGGTATTAAAATATCAGCTTAACTTCGCATGACATTGTCAATCCATGGTGGAGGGTAAGCCTGGTTTTGCAGTTTAACATGGCAGGAATTGAAGATACAAAGCAGGACAGTCTGCAGTGAGAGTACAGTAAAACTTGGGGTTAAGGAGTAACATGGCAAGGGATAATCATCCAGGATTCCTGCTCTTGATCACAAGCAATTGCCCCAATATCTAGTCTGTCATCATCAAACCAAATCACGTGCTTGCTTTGAGTGGTGTTCCAGACGTTGCTGTGTGGATGGATGGCCAGTGTACAACAAGAACATACAGTCAGTATAACACACCCAACAGGTATCCCCCGCTCTGTGGCACAGGCCACAGGTCATCGTCCTACCTTGGATACACTGCAGGGACCCATCTTCTGCTCTGATGGTGAAGGTTTCTCCCGGATTAACCTGAACTAAAATAACCTGCAACAAAGAAATCAGAGTTAACTGCAGTACCAAGCACAGAAAGACAACTCTTCATATCTCAAAAGTCTGCGACTGAGAGCTTAAGGTTGAAACAATAGGATCAAAGACGTGCAGGGCTACTGGATTTCAGTTTATGCAGTGCTGTGCTATGCTACACACTGGACTCAGTACTTGGCACCCCCCTTCCCCTCCCCACCTCCCTTCCCCCACCGCACGAGGAAGAAACTACCGAGTATTCCTTCCTCTAATCAGTCTCCGGTAACCACACATCAGGATGCCAAGGGCTAATGGAGTGCCCAGCTATCCAGATTTCTAAAGACACAATGTAATGGTGGAAGCTGTCACTCATTCTTTGGGATGTCGCAGCTGCAGGCAAAGTCAGAACGTGCTGAATGGCATGTTCTCCGTTGCCCTGGAGGAGGTAGTGGCAAGCCATCTTTCTTGAACTGCTGCAGTCCACACAGTGTTTGCTACGACTGACTGACTTGTGCAGTCATGTCAGAACAGTTGGTGTGGGTCTGCGGTCACATAGCAGCCCAGAGCACAGCGGGGTAAGGATGGCTGGTTTGCTCACAAAGGATATTAACGAATCAGTTGGTTTTTTTTTTAAAAATTCCAATCCAAAGGTTGCATGGTCAACACCAGCTTGTTATGGTGCATTTTAAGTGGGTGTGGGTACAGTGTCTGTATAAAAATTGGTAGGGGTATTGTTCCAATGTACCATGTGATTCAGTCTTGGCTTGTTCTGCAGTAGCTGCCAAACTGCAATCACGCAAGCTCCCCAACTGCGTAACATTGCCACCCATTTCACAAATGCTTCATGAATGAAGCAATGTATTCTTCCATTAACCAATTGCTGATGTGTGGTCGGTGCCTTGATGTTTATCAGTAAACACAAGAAAAATATACACGACTCAGCTATTTTAGAAATTCCATGCTGCGACTGAAATCAGTCTACTAACTGGACCACTACAATCAACATGAAAAAGAAATAAACAATTAAATTCATTGTGATTTTAACTGAAATTGATTGTACACAGCATGTGATAAACTTGCAGGCCTATCAACTTTACCCTAAAAGAATCCAAACAGCTGCTCAACTCCAAGATTAACACCATGAGTTACAGGCTGCTATATTACTTCATGCAAATGTCTGCATCATAACAGAGATCAGGGTGAGGAAAACAAGCAGAGGAAGGTTACCTGATGTCATAAGTCAAATTTTGCCCCACAAATAACATTAACAAACAGATTGTCTGGTTATCATCTCATAGCTGTTTTCCAGATCTTGGAAGCTTCTTCGCGATGCAGACAGGCACAGATGGTGAAAGTTACCATCCCCTCCAATATACCAACTCAACCTTTGGCCAAATGAGCAGGACAGTATTTGTGGACCAGGGTCTCAAATCTGAGGCTAAAATCATGGCTTACCAGGCAGCTCCCTTAAGCTTAAAAACACTTTACAGCCACTATGTTGCAAGACCCTCCAAATCTGCAGCAAGGAAGACTGCCCAACAGTAATATCCTCTCGCAAGCTTGAAATAACTGCACAGAGGCCAGTATTTCCTCACCAAGTCACCCCTTTATTTACATGTGCCCAATACATGGGCTTTTAGCCAGCTCAAAGTCAGTCCCTAGAAAGCAGAGGCTTGCTGAATCTCCCGTTTATATCTGTCACCAGGGGTCCTTGATTGGCTCTGGTTAACAACCCCAATTAGGGATCTGATTGTCAGTGAGATCCACTGGGCTCTTGTTCCAATCACTACAAGCCAAACTGAATTGGGATAATCTGAGATGATGAAAGGTGTTATAGAAATTAAAGCTTTTGCTTCAATAGGCAGAGATGAGTCAAGGCAGCTTTCAATGTAAGAGGCTGTTACATCTATGTAGATATGAAACAATCTCCCATCTTTCTTCTTTAGGATCTTGTCTGAGCAGACGTTCATTCATTTGGAATAAAATATTTTCACCTTCACCCCTCAAGGTTTGAGTGAGAAATAAACAGCTTGTTTTATTACTGTACCTTTTCTGGCCTCAGGACAACTCAAGGTGCTCTACAGCCAATGAAGTAGGAAACATGGCAGTCATTTTATGAATGGCAAGTTCCCACAGATTGAAATGCAATAATGATCAGAGAATTTGGTTTAGATTTTCGTTGACTATTAAATATGGACCAGGATCAAGGTAAGAGTTCATTGTGTTGAGGGTAAAATATAAACAATGGATAGAGGATTGGCTCACAAACAGAAAACAGAGAGATGGGATATACATATAATCATAACTAGGGGAGTGCTACGGGGATCAGTGCTAGGGCTTCAATTATTTACAATATACTGTAGATGTCAGTATGTATGTTGAACTTGCAGCTTTGAAAATTCCCTACAAAAACAAGTATGTGGGTGGTTAGCATTTTAAAATGCTATTGACATCGACACAAAGAATCGGCAAGTCTTAAAGTCCTGCATGCCTTCAGGACACAGCTCATGTCGTCTGCTTGATCCCTTTTGCTCAGTTGTAAGGTATTGGCAGGTAAAATGTTCCTTTGTGGGTGAAAAATTAAGGCTGACGACGAATGCAAATTAGGGGTGGGAAGGTGGGGGAACAATCTACATGTTGAGTAAAAACATGATTTTTAAGGACAGAGAAAGTAATACCTCATATAATTTGGGCCAATTTATACGCTGCAATTTATGGTATATTAGCAACTGTAATGAAAAAACTAACGACACTGTGGCTAAATTTGCTGACAATTCAAATGTAAGTAGGAAAGCAAGTTGTGAGGAAAATAGAGTCTATAATAGGGAAATATATATACATGTTAAGTGAATGATCATGATCAAATGGAATGTAATGTGTGAAAATGTTAGATTATCCTCTTTGTCAGAAAGAATAGAAAGGCAGCATATCATTTAAAATGAGAGAGATTCCAGAACACTGATGTAGAGGGACCTGGGTGACTTTATGCATGAATCACAAAAAGGTACCATACAGCAAATGATTCGAAAAGCAAATGGAATATTGGCCTTTAATGCAATAGGAATGGGAATTAGAAGTAGGGGGACGCTAGCTACAAATGTATGGCACTTTATTGTGACTACACTTGGAGTAGTGTGCAAAACTCTGACCTCCTTACTTAAGGAGGGATGGACTTGAATTGGAGACAGTTCGGAGAAGTTTGACTGGGATGATTCCTGGGATGAAGGAATTGTCTTTTGAGGGATTGTTGAGCAGGTGGGAAATACATTTGCCGATATGTGCACAGCAAGCTCTCACAAACGTCACAGGGGTGTGGGTTCCTTGAAAGAATGCAAAGTGATCATATATATAAGATTTATAAATCCATCATGGGATGTGGGCATCTCTGGCTAGGTCAACATTTATTGCTTGCAATTGTCCAGCAGTAGTTAAGAGTCAACTACATTGCTGTGTGTCGTGGGTCACATGCATAAGGATGGCTGATTTCCTTCCCTAAAGGACATTTGTAAAGCAAATGGGTTTTTATGGCAAACAACAATGGTTATTACAAGGTCACCATTAGACTGGTTTTTAATTCCAGATCTTAATTGAGTTCAAATTTCACCATCTGCCAGTCCCAATTCACCAGTCCCCAGAACACTAGCCTGGGGATCTGGACTATTTAATGCAGCAACATTACAACGAAGCCACTGCCTCCCCAAATAGAAATACCATATAAACAGATCCAAATATAACAGACGGGATATTAAAAGTACCGGATTATAATAGGGAGTAAGCTTTATAACAAAAGTGCTTTATTCATTTCAAAGTGCTTTGGTACATTGTGATGTTGAGCGAAATTATAAGAGAAAGTCCTAATGCTGATGGGAAAGTTAAATTGGCTTTATTTGGGATGCTTCCCTTAGTCTCGATATCTCACTGGTAACATCTCTCGGGTCACGGAAGATGCTAATCAGCAGCGTAGACAATCAGTGAGTGGGACCAGAGCAATTTAACCCTCCTACATTGCAGAAACAAATTTAATTGAACATTCTGCCTTCAGTGAACTTTCTCCCACATGCAAAGTCAATGAGCTAAATGCCCATTCTGCAAAGGCTGACAATGCCAAGTGTCTAATAACATTTGGTTGCCAGGACAACAACCAGCTGCTGTCTGCCCACTATTTATGGAGAGGTAACTTCAGTTCACTTGTTGAGCAGAGGGGGATTCAATGCCATTCTTATCCACCTAATCATAGTCAGCGAGTAGGTTTCTTGTCCTGGTCCCTCACAGTTCCCTTGCGTATCCCCGAATGTTCATCTGAATGACACTGGGAAGCTCAACACAGCTCAATCGGCATGCCACCCTCAACAATATCATCCACAAACAGTGTGTATTTATTTAAACATACACTGCCAACTTCCAGCTCCACCTCACCATCTTTCTTCAACACTCCATGCGCTATAAATTGTCAGACTGATTAGCTGACACCCAGTACTGGATGAATAGGGACTTCCTTCAACTAAATACTAGGACGTCTAAGGTCACTGTCTCTGGTCCCCACCACCAACTTCGCTCCTCAGCCACCATCTCCGTTCTTCAATAAGACGACAATCGGAGATTCATCCAATCATATTTGACATTGAGGTAAAGACCTGAAACAAAACAGATGCTGCTTGACCTGCTGTGTTCATCCAGCCCCATGCTTGTTACCTCAAGGTTTAACGTTTTTATTCACTCATGGGATGTGGGCATCGTTGACTGGGTCTATATTTATTGCCAATCCCGAGTTACTTTTGGATACAATGGCTTGCTAGGCCATTTCAGACCAGTTAAGAGTCAACCATACTTCTGAGCACCACACATTGGCCAGACCAAGAAAGGATGGCAGATTTCCTTCCCTAAAAGAGATTAGTGAATCAAACTGGTTTTATGACAATCGACAGTGGTTTCATGGTCACCATTAGATTTGTCAATTCCAGACTGTTATGGTACAATTTAAACCCATGTCCCAAGAATATTATCTGTCTCCAGTCTAGCGACAATACCATCACGCCATCGTCTCCTTCCATAAAGTCACTATGACTCTTCGCTTACCTCTGTTGATCTGCTGCTTAAACCCTCAACAAAAACTCAGAAAGACTCGAATTAATGCCACATTTTCCACATGGATAATACTCTTATGGGGCCTGACAGCCAATTAAGTACTTGTTAGTGTAGTCACTGTTGAAAACATGCACGCCTTTAATATCTCTAGACTCGATTATATCAATACATTCCTGACAGGCCTCTCTTATCCTCTTCTCACATGAAACTGAGCTCCCTAAACCTCACTGCACATATCCCCACTCACAAAGAGTCCCATTCACCTATCATAAACTCTATGTTTGCTGATTGCATTGGCTTCAAATTTAACAAAACTTTCAATTTTAAGTCTCCATTGTTACCTTTCTCCTTATTGCTGTAACTTCCTCCACCCCCTCCCCCCACCCCGAACCCTCCAAGATCAGTACATTCCTCCAATTCTGGCCACTTGAACATCTCTGATTTTAACCCATCCACCATTGGCTGTGCTTTCATTGCCATGGCCTGAAGCTCTGGAATTCTTTTGCTGCATCTCTCGCCCTCTCTATATATCTTTCCTCCTTTAAGACAGCCCTTAAAACCTAACTCTTTGACCAATCTTTTGGTCATCTGTCTCAATATTTCCTTAAATTGCACATTTCTCTTTGATTAAGTGCCTCAGTAAGGCATCTTTGAACATGTTTACCGTGTCAAAGGAAATGGAAGTTTTTGTTGTTGTTGTCGAAGTCGTGAGTGTGGTGTCTCTGCTAAGGAGAAAGTCTGCAATTCACCTGAAGAAGGAGCAGCGCTCTGAAAGCTTGTGATTCCAAATAATCCTGGTGGATTATAACCTGATGTCATGTGACTTCTAACTCTGTCCACAGGGTTTACAGCAGAGAAACAGGCCAATTGGTCCATCCTACTCTATGTTGGTGTTTATACTCCACCTGAGCCTTCAACCAGCCCTCTTCATCTCATGCCATTGGCATATCCTTCCATCCCTTTCTTCCTTATGAGTTCATTGAGTTTCCCCTTCAATGTGTCAATATTAACTTAAAAACCTCAACGTTCTTTGGACCTGGACTGTTACTAATCATTCATTCTCCTCTATCTTTTATTTGGTCCAAAATTTATCACATAAGTTGCCACAGTTTTGTATGTTGATTTAATCTATTGATATTTCTCTGTAATTTTATATTTCCATCTGCACTACGGTACCATGCTACCTAAATTTTTATCATCAGTAAATGTGGACGTACACAACCAATGTAGTTGAGTACTGTGAGGCCTCAACACAGATCCTATGGGACATCATGAAAAACATCCTGCCAATTACAATACCTGCCTATTATGCCAACTCTCCGTCCCCTGCCACTCAATTAGTTTCCTCTCAAGGCCAATAATTTACTGTTAATTCCATTAACTGCAATTTTAATGAACAGTCTCTTGGAGACCTCAACACATGCCTTCTGGAAATCCATATTAGTAATATCCTTGACATTCTCTTGTTCTCTCGAAGACCACACCTGAAATACTGTGAACAGACTTAGTCCTCTTTGAGAGGATGAATGGAGTCTCTAACATCAAATGGTGCTGATCTTGCTAATGTTGATCTTGCCTAGCGCATGGACCGTGAGACATAACCTGTATAAGTTTCTTTTTTCACCCTATGATCGGTATGTCCTTGCTTACAATGATCTGCCTGCACTTCTCGTAAACAAAGCTTTTCACTGTACTTCGGTACACATGACAATAAATAAATCAAATCAAATCCTGTATTATCTCTTCTACTGGCATTGAATGCAGTACAGAGAAGGTTCATTAATTTGATTTTCTAATGAGGACTGTTTAAATAGACCGGGCTTGTACTTTTGGGTTTAGAAGAATGAGAGAGGTCTTACTGAATCAAACATTCTTAGGGGCTTTAACAGGGTAAGTGCAGAAAGGCTGTTTCTTGTTCTGGGAGAGTCAAGGACCAGGTGGCATAATCTCAGAGTAAGTGGTCAGAGCTAGGACAGAGATGAAGAGGAATGTCTTCTCTCATAGGGTAGTGAATCTGTGGAATTCTTTCCCACAGAGGGCTATAAGAGGCTGGGTAATTCGAGTCCATTCAAGGCTGAGATAAACAGATTTTCAATCAGTAAGTGAATTAAGGGTTATGGGGAAGATAGTGATTGTAATGAGGTCAGCCAGGTGGACATCATTGAATATGAGTGCCCTGGTTGGGGCTATTAACCTGGTCCAATCAGGGAGCCCTGGCTGACAGATATAAACAGGAGTGTCAGAGGTCCTGCTTACTCTGAGAGTTGGCTCTGAGAAAGCTGGACCAATGTCAAGTACTATGCATGTGTCAATCCAGGGTGACTTGATGATGGGATACTGGTTTCTGTGGAGCAATTTCAGTGAAAAGACAAGAAAGTGGAGTTGAGGATTATCAGATCAACCATGATCTCATTGAGTGGTGGAGCAAACTCAATGGATCAAATGGCCTGCTTCTGTTCCAAGATCTATTGATGTAAATTTCCATCAGATTCGCCAGGCACGACCCACCTTGTCTCTCTCTGATCAGCTGGAAATTCACAAGGTGCTCAGTCACAGTAAGCTTAGTTATAGACCCCAGGAATTTCCACCAAGAAGCATGCAGATAACTCATCTAAAATTCCCTATCACCTCTCCCTCGACTTTCTTTAAGCTCTAGGTTACTCGCGCTAATATCTCTGTGTGCTGCTGGGTGTCAAATTTTGTTTGATAACACTGCTGTGCATTTTGCTCTGGGTTCATCTGCTCTTCAGACTCAGATCTGACCTCAAGGTGTTTCTTTAAGTAATATTTCTTCACAAACTATGTATGCTCTAATCTGTCAGCAGGAACACTCATTCTGGAGCTGTTTTAGTTTCCAACCTTCTAGCAGAGTCTCTCTCTCATGACTGCTGAGGACACAGTTACATCACAGCATACAACACAAGCTTATCTGCATATTCATTAAACTCCGTCTCTACACTGTAAAGCACTTAGGGCATCTTTTAAAGGTGGGATATAAATATACTTGTTGTTCGTGCTGATACTATCATAAATGAATGTTTTCAATTTGAACACCAGTTTGAAACCCCAATATTTAAAGACCCAGATGATTATTCTTTCCAGGATTTCCTCACAGCTCTGTCCAAGGAAATGCCAGCACAGTCCTGGAGGATACGTGGCAACCTGAATCTTCCCACCCCATCATCTTGTGCCAAAATACACTTTTTCTTCTGTGACCTGTGGCTGCTTTGGTTCCATTAGTTACTTGGCAACCTGACTCACACCATGTTGTTGTTGTCATAGGGACTGATAGTTACCATGGTAACATGTCTGGATGCTTTGAACGGCATGTTGGGAGTTGTAGTTTCATTGCCAGGGCTTAGGCTTTAGCCTTTCAGTCAAATCTATAACCTCCCAATCCCTACTGCTGCATTAATTCATAATAGGAATGCAATACATCTCTGAAAGTTTACCTCCAGTGCTAGGCTTTGTTCAAAAAACCTCTTCCGTTATGTAAATAAAATCCAGTGGATCCCTATTTTGCTCTGCTAGTGAAAGGGTTGTTGCCTAGGCGCTAGATGTGGTGATCTGATATAATACCTAAAATAAGTCAAAGAATAATTTGGGTCTTGTTGTTCAGCCATAGAAGCTGAATAATGGGCATAATCATGTTAGGCATAAATATCATAACCCCTGAGACATACTCCTGAAAAATCAGCAGTTACCGCTCCCTTTCCTGTTACCATAGGAACACTCTAAATGACCTCATTCTCAGGCCTTTAGCCTAGTGATACTTTCTCTCATTCCCTCTGCACTAGTCCACACAATGTTCCGTTCATTTAGACATTGCATTGAGGTCAAATGTCTCAATGCTTTCCTCACGACAACTTAATCAAACACTCTAAGCTTTACTCTGTATATAAGCCTATACTGTACCTGTCCTGGGAGCATTTGCTGGGGACAAAGTAGAGGAAGATTTACTGTGTACTTCACACCATGCAGTCATGGGAATGTTTGCTAGAGACAAGGGAGAGGTAGCTTTACTCTGTATCTAAGGTGATGCTGTCCCTGTCCTGGGAATGGTTGATGAGGTCAGGGTACAGTAGGCATTACTCTGTATCTAACCCCGTGCTGTATCTGTCCTGTGAGTGTTTGATGGGGACAGTCTAGAGAGACCTTTACTATCAGTTTAAAAGAGTCAGAGTCATACAGCATGGAAACAGATCCTTTGGTCCAAATTGTCCATGCCGACAGCGTTCCCGAACTAAACAACTCCCGTTTGCCTGGATTTGGCCCATATCCCTCTAAACTTTTTCTATTCATGTAACTGTCCAAATGTGTTTTAAATGTAGTAACTATACCTGCATCTACCACTTCCTCTGGTAGTTCACTCCCCATCTGGACCACTCTGTAAAAAAACTTGCCTCTCATGTCCTTTTCAAAAATTTTCCCTCTCTCCTTAAAAATATGCCCCTTAATTTTGAACTCCTCCATCTTCGGAAAAATACTTCTGCTGTTCACCTTACTTATGGACCTCAGGAGGGTCAAGAGAGCTTTACTTTAGTTTTCGAAGAGTAGAAAGAGCTTTACCATCTGGGTCTGTGCTATCCCTGTCCTGGGAGCACTTAATGGAGGCAATGTAGAGGCAGCTTTACTCTATATCGAACCTCATTCTATTCCCTTCCTGGCTGGCAAAGATTGCTCTGTTATTTAACCTTCTGTACACTTAAACATAATATTGAAAAGAGATGTCGAGAGCAGGATGAGATATGCATGAGTATGCTATTCAGAAGTTATATTTGAATGACAGCAGTAACAGGGCCCAAAGTTCATAGAAAGCAAATAGCTCTCCACTTGAAACTCTTGGTCTGAGTGACCTCTCAAAGCCAGTTCCCTGCCCTCTGATGTAAAACACAGTGACAGTGAGTAAAACCCAGAACCATAATGTATTACATCGCTACAAACAGCTCCCTGAGGTGCACAGACACTGACAGAAGAACTTTCTATTCCTGCAGCCCCTGTAGAACTATCGAATTAGCACCCGCCAATAACTAGCCCAGCAGACCCAGTGTACCACCGTCTTGCTGCAGGAAAACTCATTAGGTTTTCAGTCTGTCGTCTGTACAAGAATTTAACCCCCGTCAATTTAGCCTGCTTGTTAATGACTGCCTGAAGTGCTGGTCTTTCAGCGAGGGTTCTCTTACTGACTGCAGAGCTCACTGCTGATACCCAAAAATGGAGACACCCTGCTCCCCCCCACCTCACTAAGAAGAATAAACAAGATAAAAAGAGACTAAGACCACCCTTCATAGAATTCCCACAATTTGGAAGCTGGCTATTCAATCCATCGAATGCACACCAACCCTCTGATGAGCATCTCATCCAGACCCACCCCTCTACCCTATCCTATCCCTGTAATCCTGCATTTCCCATGGCTAGTTCACCTAACCCACCCAATCTCTGGACACAATGGGCAACGTAGCATGGCCAATCTACCTAACTTGCATATCTTTGGACTGTGGGAGGAAACCAGAGCACTCACAGCAAACCCACACAGACACAGGGAGAATGTGCAAACTCCACACAGACAGTTGTCCAAGGTTAGAATCGAACCTGGGTCCCTGGTGCTGTGAGGCAGCAGTGCTAACCACTGAGGCACTGAGCCACAGTGCCATCCTTCCATAACCTCCAAAGTGCTTTCCAGCCCATTGCATGCTTTTTTTGAAATGTAGTAGTCACTGATACAATGCAAGAAACACAGCTGCCAATTTGCACACTGCAAACTTCCTCAAACAGAAATGAAATGAAGACCACAGTAATTTGCTTTTATGGTGTTGATTACAGTAAAACCCTGCACGGTTCTTCAAAACAAGGCCACAGGATCATTGACGTTCATTGGCAAGAGCAGACAGGACCTCAGACTGATACACAACCAAGTTCTATCAGCTCCGTGCTCAGCATTCGGGCCTCCAGGTTCCAGGATTTTGGGTTCAAGACACCTCCCGAGGTTTTAACAGAAAATCCAGACAATTGCAGTCCTGAGGGAGTGAGGCACAGTTAGAGGTACTGTGGCTGGGATGGGAAATTAAATGGAGGCCCTCCTCCTCTCCACCTCTCCTCTCCTCAGCCTCTTTTATCATCAATCTGACTTAGATGTGTTGCCTCTTGTAGTTGAATGGCTATTAATACTGATGCTCTAAGCTCATGGGTTAATACTTGTTGAGGTGGCAGCTACGTACGGAACACTAACCCAGTGAATAGTCGATGCAGTCAGGGGTAATTTGTTGCTTTTAAGTTGGGAATTAATACAAATTACTTAGTTTTGGTGGTGGTCTATACATAAAAGACCACCTGAATTGCCTCAGATATGGGGGATCCTTCTGTGCTTTTGTCAGGAAACCAAAGGACTTGCATTTCTGTCGCACTCTTTATAACTTTGAGATGCACTGTCGTATTTTAGCGACAATGAAGTATTTGTTTTAAGCATCATCCCTGTTACAATGTAGGAAACACGGCAGCTAATTCACACACAACAAGCTCCCTCAAACATTAATGGAACAGATCAGCTGTCTTTACTTGTCCCCCACCCCCATCTCTGCTCTGAAATAGTGGCTTTGGGATTTTACAAATCCATTTGGGTGTGAGCAGTCAAGGCTTTGGTTTGGAGTCGGTACCTCCAACAATGCAGCACTCCCTCAGTGAGGGAACCAAGAACATCACTGGATGCAGAGAGTCTGAATGGAACACCAATGTCAAAATGTGTCACTTGGGGTGGCACGGAGGGTCAGTGGTTAGCACTGCTGCCTCAGAGTGCCAGGGACCCAGGTTTGATACTACCCTCTGGCAACTCTGTGTGTGTACGGAGTTTGCACATTCTCCCCGTGTCTGTGTGGGTTTCCTGTGGGTGCTCCCACAGCCCCAGGATGTGCAGGTTAGGTGAATTGACCATGCTGAATTACCCCGCACTGTCCAGGGATGTGCTGACTAGATGGATTAGCCATGGTAAATACAGGGTTGAGTGGGTCTGGTTGGGATGCTATCCAGGGGCTGGTGCATCTCAATGGGCCGAATGGTCTCTGTCTGCATACTGCAGAGATTCTATGAGAAGTCTACATGATGATCAACCCGCTCCAGCAATCCATGGTAAGGAACACTATTCTTCATGAAGGCAGCAGAGGAAGTGTTAAATTATGTGTGAACAGTAAACAAGGAGCTCTGGCGAATTGAACACCTCTTTAAGTCGAGATCAGTGAGAGCCTTTGGCCGTGATGGCGAGTGAGCCACAATCTAACACCAGCGAGGGGGTTTCCCAACCCCAGTCCCCCAACAGCTTTGTAATGTTTAAAATGAATAAGCACACACCCTCACCACTTCCCCCCTCTGTCCTCCTGGACTCAAACATCACTTGGTATTCTTAGCAAAAAGACCCAAGTTCTAACAGATACAGCCAGATGTTCTGGCAAAGATGTTTGGAAACCAGTTTCACAAGTATGCAGGAAGCTCACAGGCAGGAGGTGAGGAGTTACTGCATGTCTACCGAGACACTAACTCCACATTGAAACAGTTCAGGATCCCTGCGGCAATAATCTGCAGATCAGTGCTGCAAGCAACACTGGGAAATACCAGCACCATTCGATCATTGCTTGAAACAATTTGGAGTTCTGGCAGCTTGTGGCATTCCTCAGTTTGCATTCCTCCCTCTCTCTCCTTCATCAAACATTGTTCCTCCTCCCTCCCTCCCTTCAACAAAAGAGAACAGACGAACAAAAAGCCCCGCTCACATCTTCAGGATGTTGTCAGAACATTTTAAGTCAAAGCCGTTTACAGAAGCGTAGTCACTTTTCTACTAGCCTAAACATAGTGTCCAATTTATACACAGCAAGCTCCCACAAACAGCAATGTCATAATGGCCAGATAATCCTTTTTTTTTGTTGTAGCTTTTTTTTTATCAAGAAGTCTTTCTCTGGATGTGGGCATCACTGACAAGGTTAGCATTTGTTGCCCATTCCTATTTGCTTTTGAGCGCAATACTTGGTGATTTCGGAGGGCAGTTTTGAGATAACTACATTGCTGTGGGTCCGGAGTCACATGTAGGCCAGACAAAGGAAGGATGGCAGATTTCCTTCCCAAGAGATATTAGTGAACCATATGGGTTTTTACAAAATTCAGCGATGGTGATGCATTGATTGAGGGATGCATATTGGATAGGTCACTGGGGAGTATTCCTGAGTCCCTGTTCAAGTGGCTCTGATAAATTGCACATCCACATAAGAGGGCAGACAGAAACCTCTGTTTAATGCCTCATGCACTGGATGGCATCTCTGACAATGTCGCATTCCCTCTGTACTGAATGGGAAACATTGTCCTGCTCCTAATTCATACATTTCTCTAACTACCTGGAACACATCAATCTTGAATTTTACATCAAAGCTTGGTGGAAAGGCTTGTAAGACAAGTTATCAGAGAGCAAGACAGGGCATCAGACTAACTTGTATTTAGGCCTGAAGGCAAAAGGCATAGAAATCTACATTTGCCTATTACTTTGGGATGCTTACATATATGAACAGACATATAAATGCAGGCCACATCACCAAATCCACTGCCCTGATGTTCGGCAAAGCGGTCACCCAGTCTACGCTTCGTTTCCCCAGATCTTTGTCAACTCCTTTGTCTAGCCAACTGCTCTTCTCTGTCTTCAGCCTCCATCCTATCGTTTACTCCCTACCCCATCCCCCTCCCTATTTTCTGCATACAAACCGATGTTTTCCCAGCCACCATCAGTTCTAAGGGAGGGTCACCAGACCCGAAACGTTAACTTTGTTTTTTTTTCTTCTTCACAGATGCTGCCGGACCAGCTGAGCTTTTCCAGCAACTTCTGTTTTTGTTCCTGATTTACAGCATCTGCAGTTATTTCCGTTTTTATTTGTGATAAAGGGTGCTCACAGCTGACAGCCATGTGTACCCATGCTCCCTGAGCCCAGCTAAAATGACATTACTTCCCCGCGGTCTTCGCCAGTCACCTGACTCACCTGCTGCGAACCGTCCCCATTCACCAAGTGAGGCATCATGGGGAGCTCCCCATTGAGTAAAGGTGGCAGTTCCAAAGGAATCTGATCTGTCATCATCATTGTGACATACATTCATTGGGTTCTCGGCTCACTGCCGTCCTGCAAACAATAGACAAAATGAACAAGACATTAAGACAGACTTAATTATTAATAGCATCTGATCACAGCTCTCTGAATTGAGCCAAAAATACATCATGCATAGACCATTTGTATTTATAAAAAAAAAACACTCCTGGAATGTAGCCACTGTTAGCACCGGGGCAACACAGCCATCATTTCCTGCACAGTAAGATCCCCTAATCAAAGATCCACAGACCTGCATTTCTATAGCACCTTTCATATTGTCATAATTCCAGCAGACATTAATGCAAGTCAATCTGCTGAGTAAAAGGCAGGAAAGTGGAATTCAGGATTATCAGCTCAGCCATGATCTTATTGAATAGTGGAGTAGACTCAATGGGCTGAATGGATAACTTCAGTTCCTACGTCTTATAATCTTACATCCCAGAGTCAAACCTGGCTTGACAGATCCTGACATTTTTTTTTACTGTGGGGGCAGTTACTGAACATGTTCACAAGAGTCTGTTAGCGCAGTTTTGACACAAAGAACTAAACATTTATATGAGCTGTTTTACACTCGACATAGAAGTTGGAAAGATTTCATTGCAAAACCTAGAAACTGATTCAATCTCATCCTAGATAACAAGCGTGGGGCTGGATGAACACAGCAGGTCAAGCAGCATCATAGGAGCAGGAAAGCTTGACGTTTCGGGCCTAGACCCTTCATCAGAAATGA
>JAHRHZ010000017.1:34727441-34762180 GCA_024137785.1 Ginglymostoma cirratum | reverse complement strand
GGCCTAGACCCTTCATCAGAAGGGTCTAGGCCCAAAACGTCAAGTTTTCCTGCTCCTATGATGCTGCTTGACCTGCTGTGTTCATCCAGCCCCACGCTTGTTATCTCGGATTCTCCAGCATCTGCAGTACCTTTTATCTTTGGTTTAACTTCCTTTCTGGAGGACAGCCTGTTGGTTAATGTAACTTAACAAAGACCAGTAGCAAGATCCCTTCTCTCATAACCTCTTGTGCACAATCTTTTGCAGCAGTAAACCCAAACTAACCTTCAGCAAACGTCTCCCAGCCTGCAGAAAAGTTTAGTCTTGAGCAAAAGCTCTCCTAAACACAGTTTTCCAAGGACAAAAACAAAGTTGCTGGAAAAGCTCAGCAGGTCTGGCAGCAACTGTGAAGGAGAAAATAGAGTTAACGTTTCGGGTCCAGTGACCCTTCCTCAGAACTGATGGTGGCTGGGAAAACATCAGTTTATATGCAGAAAATAGGGATGTGGGTGGGGTATGGAGTAAACAACAGGATAGAGCCCAAAGAGACAGAAAGACAGTTGGACAGACAAAGGAGTTGCTAACGATCAGGCTGGGAGGGTGAATAGCTGTTAATGGGGACTGTTAGTGACTAACAACAGGGAGTGTGTAGTGGCAGGCTATGTGGTAACAAGGCCTGGTGTGTGCGGTAGGGGGCTGGGACGTGGGAGAGTTTAGGCCCTAAAATTATTGAACTCAATATTGAGTCCAGAGGGCTGTAGGGTCCCCAAGCGGAAAATGAGGTGTTGTTCCTCCAGCTTGCGTTGGGCTTCACTGAAACACTGTAGCAAGCCAGAGACAATGTTGTCCAGGGAGCAGAGTGGTGCATTGAAGTGGCAGGCAACAGGTAGTTCAGGGTCTTTTTTTGGGAGCAGAACGTAGATGTTCTGCAAAGTGGTCACCCACTCTGTACTTTGTTTCTCCAGTGTAGAGGAGACCACATTGTGAGCAGCGAATGCAGTAGACTAGATTCTGGGAAGTGCAGGTGAAGTGTTCACCTGGAAGGTATTTTGGGCCCTTGGATACTGGGGAGGAAGGAGGTAAATGGGCGGGTGTTGCACCTTTGCCGATTACAGGGGAAGGTGCCGTAGGGCTGTGGCGAGGTGTCGGGGGTGAAGGAAGAGTGGACCAGGGTGTCCTGGAGGGAATGGTCCCCGTGGAAGACGGACAAGGGAGGGGAGGGGAATATATGTCTGGTGGTGGCATCTTGCTGGAGGTGGCAGAAAAAGCATGTGATGATCTTCTGGATGTGGATGCTGGTGGGATGGTAGGTGAGGATAAGGGGAACTCTATCGCTGTTGCAGGAGGGAACAGAAGGGGTGAGGGCGGAAGTGCAGGAGATGGGTCGGACCTGGTTGAGGGCCCTGTCGACAACGGAGCTGGGGAACCCTCAGTTGAGGAAGAAGGTGGACATTTCGGAGGCTCCCTTGTTGAAGTTGGCCTCATCTGAATATATGTGACGAAGACAGAGGAACTGAGAGGATGGGACGGAGTCTTTACAGGAAGTGGGGTGTGAGGATGTATAGTCCAGGTAGCTGTGGGAGTCAGTGGGTTTGTAGTAGATATCAGTGGCCAGTCTATCCCCAGAAATGGAAACAGAGATGTTGAGGAAGGGAAGGGAGGAGTCAGAGATAGACCAGGTGAAATTGAGGGCAGGGTGGAAATTGGAGGCGCAATTGATGAAGTTTTCCAATTCCAGACGAGAGAGGGAAGCAGCACCGACGATATCATCGTTGTACTGGAGAAAGAGTTGTGGGTGGGGGACAGAATAGGACTGGATCAAGGAATGTTCCACATACCCCACGAAGAGACAGGCATAACTAGGGCCCACGCGAGTACCCATGGCAACCCCTCTTACCTGAAGAAAATGAGAGGAGTTGGAAGAGAAGTTGTTGAGGGTGAGGACAAGCTCGGCCAAGCAGAGGAAGGTGGGGGTGGGTGGGGATTGTTCAGGTCTTCGCTCCAGGAAGAAGCAGAGAGCCCTTAGACCCTCCTGGTGGGGAATGGATGCGTAAAGGGATTGCACATCCATGGTAAAGAGGAGGTGGCTGGAGCCAGCAAACTGTAAGTTTTGAAACCAGCGTGAGGCGTCAGATGAATCATGGATGGATGTGAGTAAGGATTAGACCAGGTGGAAGAAAACTGAGTCAAGATAAGAAGAGATGAGTTCTGTGGGGCACAAGGAGGCTGAAACAATGGTCTGCCTGGACAGTCCTGTTTGTAGATTTTTGGCAGGAGGTAGAAATGAGCTGTGCGGGGTTGGGGGACTATTAGCTTGGAAGCAGAAGGAGGGAGATCACCGGATGAAACGAGATCCGTAACTGTAGTGGATACAATGGCCTGATGTGCCATGGAGTGATTTTAGGACAGTTCTACTTGTGTCCAGGCCTGATTGGATATGACTCCAGTCCCATGCTAGATTACTGAAGCTATTTAAAACGTAGGTAGATAGATTTTTGAAACCCTGGGGAGTTGAGGGCTTGGATGAGCTGGTTCGAAAGCAGAGCTGAGACCTGGGACAGACCCGCCATGCATTTTCCACTCAGGGACGCCACAGCCTTCAGCACTCAATATCTAGTCCAATAATTTCAGGGTAGGAGTACCTTCTCCCATGTCCTTACCCACACGCACCAGACCTTGTCATCACATGGGCGTCTATCACATACAACCCACTGTCAATGACAAACGGTCCCCATTAGCAGCTACTGGTTCTCCCAGGCTGACCTTTACCCACACTTTTGTCTGCCCAATTGTTTCTCTCTCTCTCTCTCTCTCTCTCTCTGGGCTCCATCTCCACCTATTGTCTACTCCTCTCCCCTCCCCCCACCGCTTTTTCAGCATATACACCAACATTTTCCTCCTTACAAAAACAGAAGTTGCTAGAAAAGCTCAGCAGGTCTGGCAGCATCTGTGAAGAAAACAAAAATCAGAGTTAACGTTTCGGGTCCAGTGACCCTTCCTTATAACTTCAGAAAGGTCACCGGACCCGAAACGTTGACTCTGACCTTTTCTTCACAGATGCTGCCAGACCTGCTGAGCTTTTCCAGCAACCTCTGTTTTTGTGTTTTGTTCCTGATTTATAGCATCCACAGCTCTTTCGGTTTTCATTTTCCTAGTTACAATCAGTTCTGAAGAAAGGTCACTGGACCTGAAATGTTAACTCTGCTTTCCCTCCACAGATGCTGCCAGACTTAGAGTTTCTCCAGCTATTTCTCTTTCTGCCATGGTCTTGCTGAATGGCAGGGTGTAGCTGAGGGGCCAAGTGGCCAACTGCTGCTCCTAATTTCTCATGTACACCAAAGAGATTGACTCTTAGCTGCCCTCAGAAGTGATTGGGCAACACCAGCTTGCAATTGCGCAGCATCTTTAACATCTCAAGGTGCTCCACAGGAGCGTGAATCGAACAAAATTTGACACAAAGCCACCTCAGGTGCCGTTGGAAATAAAAACAGAAAATGCTGGAGAAACTCAGCAGGTAAGGCAGCATCCATGGAAACAGAAACAATTAATGCTTCAAATGTAATATTAGGCCAGGTGACGAAAATTTGGTTATGGGTTTTCGGGAATGACTTAGAGGAGGGAGGGAAACATGGATCTGTAGCGAGGGTCTTCCAGGGTTTAGGTCTCAGGTTGAAGACACAGCTTACAATAGAGGACGCTCAAGAGGCCAGAATTTGAGGAGCGCAGCGATCATGGATAATTTTGGGGCTGGAGAAGGTTCTAGAGATATGGAGGCTGTGGGGGGATCCGTTAAGCAAAACCAAGGATAAGAGTTATAAAAACAGGGCATCCTGAATATAGCTAACCAAACCATCATTGCTTTAAGATAAACGTCATGGCCATGTTCCCTGGGGAATGTGAGGAAGGACAGTAAATGCCAGCAACACCCACATTTAAGTTTGGAGTGAAGACGTTGTTCAAAGGGGCTGGCTGTGCGGAGCACACCAGTTGTTTAAACAATCCCTTTGAGGGTGTAGAAAAATATTAAATTTAGAATGTTCGGGTAAAAAAAACCCAACTGCAACCATCATTCGATATACTGCACGATTTTCACACTGATCAAATGTGAACAAGGCCGGTCTTTATGAACAGGTCCACGGGCCTTTCACACTGGAATGGGTGGAGAGATGAGAAAATCCCCATGATAACAACACTCAGCTGAGCGAAATGTAGAGCGAACGTTGAGGGAGAACTACCTCCATCAACCAGCAGGAGGAGCAGTCAGTTGTCTGCCCCACCCCTGGCTGAATCTCAGAATCACCCAGAGCAGCAGACCATTCAGGCCATCACACTGGTGCTGTCACTTTCTAAGAGGCTGCGCTACTAGTTGTGCTCACTTCCTCTTGCCTGTATGACCTTGCAGCTCTCTCCTCCTCGAGTATTTGTCCAAATCTCAGTTGAATATTACAATGGAACCTGCTACCTTTCAGGCAGCACAACAATTGCTGCAGTAACATAGTTCTCCTCTTCTCTGCACAGGAAGCCTCGGGGCCCCTCACAAACACTTACACACACAATAGTTAACTGTTGTATTCTAGGCAGCACAGCAGCAGGTTTGTGCACAGCAAGCTCCCACGAGCAGCAATGGCCAAATTATCTGTACGAAATATAGACTAAGGAATCAATAGTGCCGTGAAACGTCTTCAAAACACAGTGTCCCTCGGATCTGTTAGAGACACCCAAAGGAGGCAGAAGGGCCCCTTGGTGTGATATCCCACCCAAAAAATCAGCATGTCCCTTGGCCTCGCACTGGGAGCACCAGCCAGGAATACATACTCCAAATTTTTAGAAAGGGGCACTGTGACCCAGTGATCATTCCTTTCAGTCAGGACTCGCTGGCCAGCAATCTTTTTCTGCTAATTTAGAAGGTCCTGGACTCAAGTTTTATTTTATTCACTCACCGGGATGTGGGCGTTGCAGACAGGACCAGTATTTAGTGCCCATGTCTGGCAGCTCACCACCGCCTTCTCAAGGGTAACCGCACCTGCATTTATGTACTTTTAGCCTTATGTACCTTCACACTTTTACCTCAGAAAAATATCCCACGGTGCTTCCCAGGAGGACTAACAAACTGTGTTTGAAACAGAGTCTCACAGGGTGGCGTTAGATTGGGGGAGAAAAATGTTCGGTGAGAGAGGTAAGGATACAGGGTGGCACGGTGGCTCAGTGGTTAGCACTACTGCCTCACAGGACCAGGGACCTGGGTTTGATTCCACCCTCAGGCAACTATCTGTGTGGAGTTTGCACATTCTCCCTGTGTCTGTGTGGGTTTCCTCCGGTTTCCTCCCACAGTCCAAAGATGTGCAGGCTAGGTGGATTGGCCATGCTAAATTGTCCATAGTGCCCAGGGGTGTGTGGGTTAGACATGGGAAGTGCAGGGGTAAGGGAACAAGTCTGGGTGGGATGCTCTTCAGAGGGGCAGTGTGGACTTGTTGGGCCGAATGGCCTGTTCCCACACTGTGGGGATTCTTTGATAAAGAGAGATGGAGAGGTTTAAGAAGGGAACTCCTAAGTTTTCAGCCAAGGCAGCTGGAAGTATGGCCACTAACAGTGCAGCAATGGAAAACAAGGGAAGATAAACAGCAGATAACCCAGCACAGGATCCTCAGGGAAAAGTCACAGTGAAATAATCCAAATTAACAATCAGCATTGACATTAATTAGACTTTTGCTGCAACTGGGATTTGCGCAGAGGATAAAATAGTAATTTTAAGGATTACCAGTTAAATAGTGATTGAAAGGGGGACCACTTCTGCACACTGAATTGCAGTATGTAGGACAGGCTCTAATTATCGAAATCCTGGCTCACTCCCACTACAGGGTCAATGAAAGCCCTGGGTGCAACACCAGCAAGGGTCCAAAACTGGAGGAACTCAGAGATTTCCGAGGGTTATAGAGGCTGCCGGAGGGTTATAGAGACTGTGGAAGGGTCATAGAGGCAGCAGGAGGGTTATAGAAACTGCAGAGGGTTATAGAAGCTATGGAGAGTTATAGAGGCTGTGGGAGGGTTATAGAGGCTGCGGGGGGGGGGGGTTACAGAAGCTGCAGGAGGGTTATAGAGGCTGTGGGAGGGTCATAAAGACAGGGAAGGGTGAGGCGATGGACAGATTTGAAAGCAAGGGTGAGAATTTTGGCATGGAGGCTTTGCCAGCTTGGAATCTTGAGGAGGTTCACAAGCCCAGGGGGTGACAGGTGAACAGTTCTTGGTGTGAGTTGGACCAGAGGAGCAGAGCAATAGGTCAGCTCTTATTTGTTGGAGGATGGTGAATATGGGGACCAGGCAGGAGAGTGTTGGGATATTCAAGCCTGTAGTTAATAAAAAAACAGCGCAGATTCAGCAGAATGAGTCCAAAACTAAAAAGGTTAAGTTACTAGAATGGGGTTCCCTGTTAGAAGCTGATTCTCTGTGTACAGGAGATTAAAGTCGAGGTACTTCAGAGGATGTAAGAAGTTGATAGATAATGAGAAGCTATTTGCTCTGGGTGGAGTTACAGGGTGTCAAAACCTTCAAACCTGAGTGAGATTGCTCTTGGTGTGATATCAGGAAGTATCTTTTATTTAAAAAGGGCAATGGAAATCAGGAATTGCCCTCACCTACCCCATCTCATTCTCCAACAAATGCTTGTGGATGCTGGTATCAATCAGAGCTTTAAAGAATGAGATCTATCAATGTTTGTTGGTTAGAAGTGTTTTGTTTACAAAACAAAATGAATAGTGCTGCAGGCCTGAATGGCCTCCTTCTCATTTGCTAATGTCTTCGGGCTATATTTACCCTCTGCTATCCCAGCTGAGGACAAGGTATAAAACTGCCAGAAATACTCCTGATTAAGTGCCCCCATCTCCCATTGGCGGGTGTGAATCAGGCTTCCCCCTGTGGTAGAACAGCCTTTTGGAGCTCCTGTGAAATCAATCACCTTTCCTTGGATCTCCCAATTCTCTCAATCCTACCCTTCCCGCTAAGATGAAATGTAAAAGCAAAATACTGCAGATACTGTAAAGCTGAAGTAAAATCAGAAACTCAGCAGGTCTGGCAGCATTTGTAGAGAGAGAAACCGAGTTAATGTTTCGAATCCAGTAGGACTTTTCTACCAACTAAATCAGATGTGTTTGGGTAAGAGACAATCACAGAATGGAGGAGGAGGAGCACTATTTTCGAGTTGATGCTTCACCTGCCTCAAAATATGATGTAGGAGCAGAAGTTGGCCATTCAGCCCATTGAGTCTTCCTCGCCATTCAGTGGATGACCTGACAATCCTTAACTCCCCTTTCTTGCTTTTTCCTTACAACCTTTGATTCTCTTTCTGTTTTCTTTTTTCTATCTCAGCCTCGAATATTCCTAATGACACAGCCTACAGCCATCTGTGGTAGAGAATCCACAGATCATCTTCTGAGAGAAGAAATTCCTCCTCATCTTTGTCATAACTGGATGACGCCTCATTCTGGGATTATGCCCTTTGGTCCTAGACCCTCCCAAAAGGTGAAACAACTTCTCTCCATCTACCTTGTTAAGACCCCTGAGAACCTTGTATGCTTCACTTGTTATTTACCTAACATTTAGAGCCAAAAGCGCAGCAACATACACAGAGGAAATAGAATGTTTTCTGTGAAGCTAAGAGGGTTAAAAGGAAGTTGGAGTTAATTTAATGGTTTGGAGAAACAAAATGTTACATTAAACATATTTTGGACTAATGTTTAGACCGGAAACAAAAACAAAAATTGCTGTAAAATCTCAGCAGGTCTGGCAGCATCTGTGGAGAGAAATCAGAGTTAACATCTTGGGTCCAGTGACTCTTCTTCTGAGCTTCAGTTAAAATTAGCTCTGATTTCTCTCTGCAGATGCTGCCAGACCTGTTGAGATTTTCCAGCAATTTCTGTTTTTGTGTCTGATTTCCAGCATCCGCGATTCTTTCGGCTTTTAACGCAGAGACGATACTTGAAGTATTGTGTACAGTTCTGATCTCTACATAGTAAAAAAGATAAAACGATGGAAAAAAGGTATTTTTTAAAAACTGTACGAATAAGCTGAAATGAGAAGTGATAACTATCCGGAAAGGCAGAATGTGTGGGATTCTATTCTTGTGGAAATGGAAAACTGAGAGGTAACCTGATAGAAGTCTTAAAGATTCTGAAAAGTTGATAGGCTGGACGTGGAGAGGTTGCTTCTGCTTGTTTGGAGGCCAGAACTAAGGGTCATAAATATAAGGTGGTCACAAATAAATCCAATACAGAATTCAACAGAAACATCTTTACTGAGATAGTGGTGAGAATGGGGAACTCACCAGCTTATGAAGTTGTTAAGGCGAACAGAACAGCTGCAGTTCAGGGAGAAGGCGAATAAACCTGTGGTACAGTGGCTCAGTGATTAGCACCGCTGCCTCACAGCATCAGAGACCTCGGTTCAATACTACCTTCAGCAATGGTCCATGTGGAGCTGGCATGTTTTCCCCGTATCTTTGTGGGTTTCCCCTGGGTGCACTGGTTTCTTCCCACAGTCCAAACGTGCAAGTTTGGTGGACTGGCCATGTTAAATAGAGTAAGCTAGGTGGATTAGCCATGGGAAACACAGGGTGGGATGCTCTGCAGTGGGTCGTTTTGGACTTCATGGGCCGAATGGCCTGCTTCCACACTGTAGCAATTCCAAGAAACCTTGAGGGTGAAAGGGGGTGTTGATCCCAATATGAGAAGGCTCAAGCTAAGTATAAGCATAAGCATGGATTGGCTTGGTGAGCCGAATGGCCTATTTATCATGCTGTACCTTCTAGGTAGGTGGGTTTGGGGGATGGGTCTGGGTGGAATGCTCTGAGGGTCATTGTGGGACCTGTTGGGCTGAAGAGCCTGTTTCCACACTGTAGGGATTCCATGGATCTATTGGTAAATGCGTGAATTAATAAGTATTTAAAACTTGAACGGTTCTGATAACGTAAGTAAAGAAAATTGTTTCCACGGGCAGGAGCATACCAGCGGACACATTGAGGACAATTCACTCAGCCAGTGCTGTCTGACAGGGCAGTGCAAGCAGTTTCGAGAACAACTTTCAAAGCAGAGTTCCAGAAATACTTGATGGGGGTGGTGATTAAAAAATAAGGCCGTGGGAATAGACTTGGTGAAGTAAACGCAGAGCTCTTTCAAAGATCTGGCACAAGCATGATAGGCTGAATGGCCTCTTTCAGCATCACAGGATTTTGAATCAAAACACAGGCCCTAAGCACTACTTCCGAGTTCAGAGTTAGCAGGAGCCTATCGATGTTGCAGAATTGTTGGGTTCCAGTGCTGCTTCCTGTTCGGAATACGGACATGTCCCTGTGCAGTCACTAAGCAAAAGGATTTGGTATTGGTCAAAGTTCTTTTCTTCCAAAAACAGCTTCAATGTTTAATTCTGTAATGTTTGGAAGCCTGCCCATTTGTGTTATATATATTAATATGACAAATTTCTAGTTCCAGCCCAAACTCATTATAAAGGAAATGAGTAAATTCTGAAAATCAAATTTGTTCAAATTTGCTTCAGTCTAATCCCTTAATACAGATAGATAAGATTGAAAAAGAGAGAGATAAATACACAACACTCATTGAAGTTGGCTCTGAAAGCAGCACAGAGAGGGGAGGGGCTGCACAGTTACAGTGGGTCAGAAAGAACCTCTCTCAAGTGTCAGCGTTAGAAATGCCAGTGTCTCTAATGGTAAATCAGAGCTGATTGAGCTATGAGTCCATTCAGAGGCTCCGCCCACACCCATCGGCACGCTGGCGCATTCGCTTCTGCTTTCAGAAGCTGCTGTTGTCCAAACAATGGCATAAATGGTTAGAGAGAACATTTCAGGATGCATCAGCATCCCACCCGGACCCATTCCCCAAACCCACCTACCTAGAAGGTACAGCATGATAAACAGGCCATTTGGCTCACCAAATTAATCTCATTGGGGATTGTATTTAAGAGCTGCGATCTTGCACGGATGGTCTGGTGTTGGTTAATGGTTATCAAAATACAAAAAAAAATCTCGGTGATTTGGTGGTGGGAAAGTCGCTTGGTTGTGTGCGATAACACTTCCAGGCAACGCAAAACAAAAACAAAATAAAAAGGAGCTGGGATCCTTCCCACTGTCCCTACCCCAGCACCACACCCCCCTCATTTTTGATGGTTCGCATTGGCCATAATGGGCTTTCCTCATAAAGTTCTAATTGGCTGCAAGGATGATGGTCAATAGTTAGTATAACAAAAAAAAGGTCACGGTTTGGTTCTGTTTGTTAACACTTCTGGATACGAGAATAAAACTGAGCAAAGAGTTAGGACTTTGGATTCTTGTGGTACCGTGATAGTGTCCCTAATTCTGAGCCAGGGAGCATAGGTTCAGATCCCCATCTGTTCCAGACGTATGTAATAACATCTCCGCACAGATTGATTAGAAGATTTCAAAAAAAAGAGCTGAGATGTAAGAGGGCTTTTGTGGTGTAGAGATATTGTCCTTACCTCTGAGCCAGGGAATGTGGGTCCAAGTCCCATCTGCTCCAAAGGTATATAATAACATCTCTGAATAGGTTGATAAGGAAAAATAAGCTTCACAGCTGGGATGTATATTGCAGAAATTTTTATCTCCCCTTCAAATTGCATTTTGATCTGTATTGCCCTTAAGCTTTGCTTGTAACTTAATCAATTGGAAAACACAGGTAATTGGTAATGGGGGGAAAGAAAACATTCAGTTGTGTGTGAAAGCATATCTGGGTACAAAAATAAAGCTGGGTGCTAAGGGCTTTTGTGGTGCGGTGGTATTGTCCCCACCTCTGAGCTTGGAGGCCCAGATACAAGTCCCACCTGCTTCACTGATGTTTAACAGTAAGTCTGAACAGGTCGATTAGAAAATATCAAGATCTTGCATCTGCTGCCCCTGGTGGGCAGTGATTGTAATTTGGTTATTTGGGTGATTTTATTGTCTTGGTGGTCAACATTAAAACAGAAAATTAAACCAGGATCTGAGCTCTTCCCCAGTTGGGACCAGGGGTTGGCATATGGACAGGGAATGGATCCAGAAGGGAAAGGTGGAAACCAGTGTTTTCGCTAAACTATAGATTTACAATAAGATGCTTATAAATCACTGAAAGTCTTCTGGCTGCCTAATTCAATGCATTGATATGGGTTTGTTAAAAATCCAATTCCTTACAACTCAGTAATGTTCATGCAGGAACATATGAAAACTTATATGCAGCAGCAGAGGTGATGGCCTCCTGGTATTATCGCTGGACTGTTAATCCAGAGATCCAAATAATGTTCTGGGCACCTGGGCTCAAATCCTGCCATTGCAGATGGTGGAACTCGAATTCAATAAGTATCTGGAATTGACAGTCTAATGATTACCTTGGATCCATCACCAACGGTTGGAGGAAAAACCCATTTGGTTCACAAATGTCCTGTAAGAAAGGAAACTGCCATCCTTACCTGGCCTATATGACTCTAGACACACAGCAATGTGGTTGACTCTGAACTGCTCTCTGCAATTAGAGATGGGCAATAACTGCTGGCCTAGCCAGCAATGCCCTCATCCTGTGAATGAATACAAAACAAGGATGGCTGTCCATGGAGATCAGATGAGTTCTGCCAAGCTAGTCGCCCAATTCCTTCACTTTTAGTCTCTGCATTGGAAACGAGAGAAGACGACACTTCCTCCTTCCTCATCCTAAGGTGATGCACCGATCCTTCTCAAAACAGTTCAATATTCCTATGCTGCATTACATAAACTCGTGCAGCACTGAAGGAGTCATTTCAGCCTATCATGTTTGCATGAGAGCTATCCACTCATACTGTCATTCTGTAGATATTTACACACAAGTTCCCTTTCTGAAAGTTATGATTGAATCTGCTTCCATAGCGCATTCTAGATCACAACAACTCAATGCAGAACAAAAAAATCTCCTCATCTCCCTCTCTGATTCTTTTTCCAACTATCACAAATCTCTGTCCCTCTGGTTGCCAACCGTCCCATCAGGGGAGATAGTTTCTCCTCATTTATCTGTTAAATCAAGTCCCTGCCTGCCCTGTGAAGTTAATGTCAAAGATCCCATGGCACTATTTTGAAGAGGAACAGGATGTTTTCCAGGAGCCACACCCAACTTGCAATTGTAAAGAAAATAGCTCATAGCTTGTTGCGTTGTTTCTGGGATTTTGCAGAGCACAAACTGGCTGCCATGTTTCCTGAATTCCACCAACTACAATTCAAAAATGATTTCAATGGATGTAAAACACATCCAAATGTTGTAGAAATCCAACTTCTTTCAAAGGGGATTCTCACTCTGCCTGAGCCGAGTCCACAGTGGGAACACACCATGGGGAGACATGGCTACCAGCAGGAATTAACAGGGAGCAACAGAGACTTGAAGTCTGTTTAAGGTTGATAAGAAATCTGCCAGAATTGCTTTGCATGCACTTGAGCCTGGGTCTGAAACTGCATGAGAGTAACTTCCTGCTTGAGTGGAAAGAGGGGGACAGGTGATTCTGGCAGTCACCAGCAGGAATTCTGCAGGAATGCGAGTCTCCCATTCAGCTAGCTCCTGGAATCTCACTCAGAGCAAGCACAGACAAAACAAGTGTCCTAAAGGATTACACAGTGGCTGCATCAGGTATCCCAACAAATCAGCTCATAGAATATCAGCTTCCATAGACCCTGACGCCTCAGCTTGTCCACAAAATTCATGGGTTTATTAGCAACACGTCCCAATTTCATTCTCGACATTTCTGCCTCCACACTCAACACTTCAGTCAAAGATAATTTCATGTGTATTCAGCCACCCGCTGTTACCATCACATGAGCCTGGACATGGAGTGTAGCCAGATATTTGCCTGTAGAAGGCTTTCCAGAGAGCCTGGTCTTGTCTTCACCTGGTTGGCATGTGATGAAAGTAGAACTGAGGGGCACAGTCTCTAAATAAGGGTTCAGTTGTTTCCGACTGAGGTAAAGAGAAATTTCTTCTCTCGGAACTGCGAGCATTTGGAATTCTCTACACAGGACAGGAACGAATGCTCAGTCAATATGCTCAAGACTAAGACTGATAGATTTTTGGACACAACTCAAGATATTTGGGATAAAGCAGGAAAGTGGACTCGCTGTTGAAGGTCATCCATGATCTTCTGGAGTGGCACTGCAAGCTCAAAGGGTTAAATGGTTCACTGCTGAACCTTTTGAAGGCAATGGGAATCCACGGGAACATTCTCTGCTGGTTAGAGTCATACAGAGCACAAGAAAAGATGAAGGCAGAAGTCACACAACACCAGGTTATAATCCAACAGGTTTATTTCAAATCACAGGCTTTCGAAGCGTAGCCCGTTCATCAGGTAAAGTGAGAGAGAGCACACAGGCACAAAATTTATGGGCAGAGAGGGATCAAGGGCAGAGAGATCAAAAGACAAGACAAATGGTGTGAGTGGAGTGTCGATTAATAAGTCTCTTCAGGAGATCAAAAGTGTCAGATAGTGTAAGTAAAGTGTCAACAGCTGAATAACAAGTAAAGGGATGACCTATAATCCGATTAATTGAGGAAGAGAGATAATTACAAAAAATTAAAAATAAGGTGGTGCTAGAGACAAACTAAATGACTGGAATCACATGATAAGTCTAACAGCCACATGTCAAACATCTAACCAAAGTAATAAGTAATTCAAAACTGTACAAACTAATTAAGGTGTAGAGATAGAACACAGAACACAGAACATAGAACAGTACAGCACAGTACAGGCCCTACGGCCCATGATTTTGTGCCGAACTTTTACCCTAAACCTAATGTCTATCTAACCTCCACCCCCTACCTTATACTATCGTCCATATGCCTATCTAATAGCTGCTTAAATGCCCCTAATGAGGCGCACTCCACTACGCTCTCCGGCAATGCATTCCACGCCCCTACCACTCTCTGGGCAAAAAACCTACCTCTGACGTCTTCCCTATATCTACCTCCACTCGCTTTAAAACTATGCCCCCTCGTAATAGCTACCTCCACCCTAGGAAAAAGTCTCTGGCTGTCCACTCTATCCATACCTCTGGTCATTTTGTACACCTCTATCAAGTCACCTCTCATCCTTCGTCGTTCTAAAGAGAAAAGCCCTAGCTCTCTCAACCTGTCCTCATAGGGCCTTCCCTCCATTCCAGGCAACATCCTGGTAAATCTCCTTTGCACCTTTTCCAACGCTTCCACATCTTTCCTGTAATGAGGCGACCAGAACTGGACACAATATTCCAGACATGGCTGAACCAGGGTTTTGTACAGATCATAACTATTTATTAAGGTGATGGTGTCAAAACAGGGCAATAAGGAAGATCTTACAGATATAAAACAATGTAGTGGGGTCACATATCATGCAACATGAATCCAAGATCACAGTTGATGCCATCCTCATAGGCACATAACTTGGCTATCAGTTTCTGCTTGGCGACTCTGCGTTGTTATGTATCTTGAAGGCCGCCTTGGAAGGACGCTTACCCGAAGATCGGAGGCTGAATGCCCTTTACCGCTCAAGTGTTATTGGGAGGGAACATTCCTGTCTGGCGATTGTCACACGGTGTCCATTCATCTGTTGTCGCAGCGTCAGCACGGTTTCGCCAATGTACAATGCCTCGGGGCATCCTTGCCTGCAGCGTACGAGATAGACAACACTGGCCGAGTCACATGCGTATCTGCCGTGCACATGGCGGGTGGTGTTCCCATGTGTGACAGTGGGATCCACATTGCTGATCTGACATATCTTGCAGAGGTTGCCATGGCAGGTTGTGTGGTGTTGTGGCAGATGTTATCCTGAAAGCTGGGTAGTTTGCTGCGAACAATGGGTCTGTTGAAGGTTTGGCGGTTTTTTTGAAGGTGAGAAGTGGGTGAGATGCTCATTGTCATCTATGAATGCTGAAGGCTGCAAAGAACATGGCGTAGTCTCTCCACTCGGGGAATTAATGGATGATGAAGGGTACCCTATCAGTCGTATCCTGTGTCTGTCTTCTGTCTGTTACTCAGTTGTTGACACTTTACTCACACCATCTGACACCTTTGATCACCTGCAGAGACTTATTATTTGACACTCCATTCACACCAATTGTATAATCTTTTGATCTCTCTGCCCATAAATTCTGTGTCTGTGTGCTTCTCTCTCACGTCATTTGACAAAAGGGGCTATGCTGTGAAAGCCTGTGTTTTCAAATAAACTTGTTGGACTATAACCTGGTGTCATGTAACTTCTGACTTTGTCTACCCCAGTTCAATACTGGCACGTCCACATCAAAGAAAGATGGTTGTAGTTGTTGGAATTACGACATAACTGCTCCAGGTCATCTCGACAGTAGTTCCTCAGGATAGTGTCCGAGGCCCATCTTCAGCTGCTTCATCAATGATCTTCCCTCCATTATAATGTCAAAAGTGGTGATGATCACTGACAATGTTCAGCTTCACTCACACCTCCTCAGAAACTGAAGCAGTCCATGTCCAAATGCAACAAGGTGTGGACAATATCGACATGTGGGCTGAAAAAAGCAAGGAACATCTGTTTTTAATTCTCTTGTGGGATGTGGGCCTTGCTGCTGAGATTGGTGTTTATTGGTCAGCATAGACACAGTGGGCCAAAGGGCCTGTGTTTGTGACTCTATGACATTTACGGCCTGTCCCTAGTTACCTTTGAGAATGTGGTGGTGATTCGTCTTCTTGAACGACTGCAGTCCATGTGCTGTAGGTTGACCCACAACACCTTTAAGGAGGGAATTCCAGGATTTTGACTGAAGGAATGACAGTATATTTCCAAGTCAGGATGATGAGTGGTTTGGAGGTAAACTTGCAGATGGCGGTGTCTCATGTATCTCTATTGCCCTTGTCCTTCTAAATGGAAGTAATTATGGATTTGGAAGGTGCTGCCTTAAGGATCTTCATTGAATTTCTGCAGTGCATCTCATAGATAGTATGCTACTGAGCATGGGTGGTGAATGGAGTGAATACTTGTGGATGTAGTGCCGATCAAGTGGGCTGCTTTGTCCTGGACGGTGTCAAGCTTCTTGAGTGTTGTTGGAGCTGTACTTATCTAGGCAAGACTCATTCATCTGCACCATATAAATGCCAGGTGATGACATCTCCAACAAGTGACAAACTAACCACACCCCTTTGACATTCAATTATGTTACCATCACTGAATCACTCACAATCAACATCCCAGGGATTACAGTTAACAAGAAACTGAACTGGATCAGCCATATAAATACAGTGACTACAAAGGCAAGCCAGAGGCGAGGAACTCTGCAGTGAGTAATTCGCCTTCCAACTTTCCAAAGCCTGTCCACCATCTGCAAGGCATAAGTCAGGAGTGTGATGGAAAACTCCCCAGTTGCCTGCATGGGGAGTATTCCATCACACACCTGGATGAGTGCAGCCCCAACAACACTCAAAAAGCTTGATATCATCCAGGACAAAGCAGCCCGCTTGATTGGAACCACACCCACTATATGAGGATGCACTGCACTATCGGAGGCGCTGTCGAACAGGTGAAACATCAATCTGTCTTTCCTTTTTGTGCACACATAATCTTCACACAGCAAGAATCTACAACAAATGATCTAGTGATAAATTTCTCAGAGATAAAAGGTACTGCAGATGCTGGAGAATCCGAGATAACAAGCATGGGGCGGGATGAACACAGCAGGTCAAGCAGCATCATAGGAGCAGGAAAACTTGACGTTTCGGGCCTAGACCCTTCATCAGAAATGGGGGAGGGGGAAAGGGTTCTGAAATAAATAGGGAGAGAGGGGGAGGTGGATAGAGGATGGATAGAGGAGAGGATAGGTGGAGAGGAGGCAGACAAGTTGAAGAGGCGGGGATGGAGCCAGTAAACGTGAGTGTAGGTAAGGGGGGAGGGAGGAGATAGGTCAGTCCAGGGAGGACGGACAGGTCAAGGGGGCGGGATGATGTTAGTAGATAGGAGATGGGGGTGTGGCTTGAGGTGGGAGGAGGGGATAGGTGAGAGGAAAAACAGGTTAGGGAGGTGGAGATGAGCTGGGCTGGTTTTGGGATGTGGTTGGGGGAGGGGAGATTTTGAAGCTTGTGAAATCCCCCTCGTCCTCACATACCACCCCACCAACCTCCGGATCCAACGCATCATCCTCCGACACTTCCGCCATCTGCAATCAGACCCCACCACCAAAGACATTTTTCCCTCCCCACCCTTATCTGCCTTCCGGAGGGACCACTCCCTCCGCGACTCCCTTGTCTGCTCCACACTCCCCTCCAGCCCCACCACACCCGGCACTTTTCCCTGTAACCGCAGGAAGTGCTACACCTGCCCCCACACCTCCTCCCTCACCCCAATCCCAGGCCCCAAGAAGACTTTCCACATCAGGCAGATGTTCACCTGCACATCTGCCAATGTGGTATACTGAATCTGCTGTACCCGTTGTGGCTTCCTCTACATCGGGGAAACCAAGCGGAGGCTTGGGGACCGCTTTGCAGAACACCTGCACTCAGTTCGCAACAAACAACTGCACCTCCCAGTCGCGAACCATTTCAACTCCCCCTCCCATTCCTCAGATGACATGTCCATCCTGGGCCTCCTGCAATGCCACAGTGATGCCACCCGAAGGCTGCAGGAACAGCAAATCATATTCAGCCTGGGAACCCTGCAGCCCAATGGCATCAATGTAGACTTCTCAAGCTTCAAAATCTCCCCTCCCCCAACCGCATCCCAAAACCAGCCCAGCTCATCTCCACCTCCCTGACCTGTTTTTCCTCTCACCTATCCCCTCCTCCCACCTCAAGCCACACCCCCATCTCCTATCTACTAACATCATCCCGCCCCCTTGACCTGTCCGTCCTCCATGGACTGACCTATCTCCTCCCTACCCCCCTACCTACACTCACGTTTACTGGCTCCATCCCCGCCTCTTCGACTTGTCTGCCTCCTCTCCACCTATCCTCTCCTCTATCCATCCTCTATCCGCCTCCCCCTCTCTCCCTATCTATTTCAGAACCCTCTTCCCCTCCCCCATTTCTGATGAAGGGTTTAGGCCCGAAACGTCAAGTTTTCCTGCTCCTATGATGCTGCTTGACCTGCTCTGTTCATCCAGCCCCATGCTTGTTGTAGTGATAAATTTCATTTGTTTTAGATTCTTGTTGTGTGGAAATTGACTGCTGGTTTTCCTACATTACAACAGTGGCTACACCAGCTGTACAATGGTTTGGGATAGCTTGAGGTAATGAAAGAGTCTGTGATGGGGGGAAGAGAGAGAGACAGAGAGACAGACAGAGTGAGAGTGAGTGAGTGTGTCTGTACGTGTGTGTGTGTGTGTGTCTCTGTCTGTCTGCGTGGGTGTCACTATCTCTTTCACTGACACAATATGACAAGGTCCCTTTAATATTTGTGTCTTTGGAACTTCGAGCTGGCAAGCAGTAGTTTAACGGATTAACTGGTTGGTCAATGCAAAGGCTGGAATGTGAACCAAGATTAGAGGCAGCCAGATAAACAGGGGCAGTATTAACTGGGAGAAACCTGAAACCATGATAAGTCAACTTTCTCACAATGCCTGCATCTGTTGCACAGGCAGCTTCATTCCCTCCTGCTCACACACATAACTCCAAATGAAAAACCCTTTCCTGCGAGTCACATTACCAGCTATCTTCCAGTCTTTTGTTTCTTGCTTTCATTTTCCCACAGCACTGCTCCACTTAGCTTCCACCCCTGAAAGCTGATTTGAACACTGAGATCCATGAATGATCCAGTCACATTATGGAGAGCCAATTAGGCATTGGGGATCCCAGTTTCAAACCCCACCCCCTCGCAGAGGCAAACAATCTCAACACAGTTCAGCTGTGAACCACTGTGCAAGACTCTCCCCTTAAAGTCAGCAAGTTGTGGGTTCAAATCCCCACTTCACTCGCACAGTGCGTTACTCGCACTGACGACATTTTCAGAACATTAAGTGCTGTACTGCCCAGCAAGCCTACTGTATTGTTGAAGGAGAACATGGCTGAATGATCAGGGCTTCACCTTCCCAATCTCATCCCAATTCCCTTCACTCCTTTTGTGTTCAAACTCTCTCGATCTTAGTCTCAAATATATTCAATAAGTAGGCAGCCACAGCTCCCCTGGGGAAGAATTCTGGGTCAATGTCCAGTCAACTACCCATTTCCAATATCATGGTGTTTTGATATTTAGTTCCCTCTAAGGGAATGGCATGGTGGCTCAGTTGTTAGCACTGCAGCCTCACAGCACCAGGAACCTGGGTTCAATTCCAAACTCAGGTGACTGTACGTGTGGAGTTTGCACATTCTCCCTATGTCTGCATGGGGTTTCCTCCAGGTGCTCTGGTTTCCTCCCACAGTCCAAAGATATGCAGGCTAGGTGGATTGGCCACGCTAAATTGCCCATGGTGTGCAGGTTATAGGGGGATGGGTCTGGGTGGGATGCTCCAAGGGTCAGTGTGGACTTGTTGGGCTAAAGGGCCTGTTTCCACGCTGTAGGGATTCTAATTCTAAGCTGGTGAGGTAGGGTTTTGCCTCCAGCAGTGTATTTTACCTGATGTGGCAATGATTTTCTATCTCTCGTAACCCGAGAAACTAGACAGGGATATTGTGGTATTGAAGAATCCAACTGGCATTGATTACAACTCAGTCTTATATACCAACTCTACCTTGACAGGCACACAAGTGTCTGGGCTGATATTAACCTGTTAACTTATACAGAGCAGCATGCTTTTTGTATCATGTCATGTTTCACGTGATCTGAGTTAAGATGGAGTCTGTGATCTTTACACCTTCATGCCCTACCATACTATGCTACATGGTCAATGCCATGAGCATATATATGGTTTGCACAGACACCTGCTGTGAATTCAATCATCATACAATAGGTTAAAAACAATTTTACAAGACTTCAGTGTAATACTCTGGAGGTTTGACAGCCCCCCTGATCCAGTGATCATATTCTAGGGCATGTCAATATTAAGAAGGAGGACATGCTGGGTGTCATGAAAAACATCAAGGTGGTTATGTTCCTAGAGTCTGATAGGATCTTTCTCAGGATACTGAATAGATTTCTGGGGTCTTAACAGACACATTTGTCTCCTCTTTAGCCAAGGGTAAGGTCTCAGAAGACTGAAAAATAGCCAATGTCGTTCTCTTGTTTAAGAAAGAATAATCTAGGGAATTATAACCCAGAGAGCCTTACATCAGTGGTAGGGAAATTATTGGAGAAGATTCTTAGGGATGGGATTAACTTGCATTTGGAAAAGATTGGACTTGTTAGAGCTAGTCAGCATGGCTTTTTAAAAATTCATTTACATGACGAGGGCATCACTGGTTAGGCCAGCATTCATTGCCAAACCCAGAGGGCATTGCTGTGGGTCTGGAGTCACATGTAGGCCAGACCAGGTAAGGATGGCAGTTTCCTTCCCTAAAGAATATTAGCAAACAAGATGGGCTGTTCCCGGCAATTGACAATGGATTCAGGGTCATCACACAGCAGGATTTGAACCCAGGTCCCCTGAACATTACCTTGGTCTCTGGATTAATAGCCCAGTGATGAAACCACTAGACTGTGGCTTCCCCTATGCTGGTGAGATCTTGTCCAACAAATTTAATTGAGTTTTTTGAGGAATTGACAAAGGTGATTTGAGGAGGGTAAGACAGTGGATATTGTCTCTACAGACTTTATTGAACAATTAGACAAGGTCTCTCTGGTAGAATGGGCCAACAGGTTAAGTCACATGGGATCCACAGTGAGTTGGTAAGTTGGATACAAAATTGGCTCAGTCACAGAAGAGAGTGGGTAGTTGTAGAAGGGCCTTTTTCTGACTCACCTATGACCAGTGGTGTTCCACAAGGATAAGTGCTGGGACCTCTGCTGTTTGTAATATATATAAATGATCTGGGCGAAAATTTCAGTGGTCTGATTAGTAAATTTGCAGACAATATGAAAATTGGTGGAGTTGTGGATTGTGAGGAAGGTTGTTAAAGGATACAGATCAGTTGGAAAATTGGGCAGAGAAATGGCAGATGGAGTTGAATCTGGACAAGTGTGAGGTGATGCATTTTGGGAAGTCAGATGCAGTTATCAGTGAATGGCAGAACTCTTGGCAGCACTGATATTGAGGGGGATCTTGGGCTACAAATCCAAAGCTCCCAGAAAGTGGCAACATGAGTGGATAAAGTGGTAAAGAAGGTGTTTGGCATACCTGTCTTCTTTGGTTGGGGCACTGAGTATTGAAATTGACAAGTCATGTTGCAGCTGTATGAAACTTTAATTCGGCCACATTTGGAGCATTGCGTACAATTCAGGTCACTACACTATAGGAAGGATCTGGAACTTTGGACAAGGTGCAAAAGAGGTTTGTCAGGATGATGCCTAGATTGAGGTGTATCAGCTTTAAGGAGAGGTTGGACAAACTTGGATTGTTTTTGCTAGAGCATCAGTGGCCGAGGGGCAACCTGATAGGGACATGGATAGGGTGGATAGTTGGGAGTCTTGTTTCCAGAGTGGAAATGTCAACTACTGGGGGCACATCTGTTACAGATGTTATTAATTTGGTGTGCTTTGCAGACCATAGCAATAGGCCTGCATCTAAAACATGTAATTGTCGGCCTGCCACTGTGCTTTCATTCCCGTATCCATCCACGAGCAATACATCAATGGTATGGATCTTCTTCCTTGCCAAAACAATTCTTCCTAAAGGTTTTAGTTGACGTGCAACCAACAACTAACTCAATGAGGCTCTCTGATTGTTCGTCTTTACAAAAGACATGCATTCATAAGCTTTATTGTGGTATCTTCTGGCAAACTGGTCAACAGATTCATGCAGTTGCTGTCTGTATGATGTGAGTTAGAACCTGTTAATCCTGAAGTTAATTCTAATCTTTAGCTGATCTTGAAGTACTTTCCAGATCTTTTCTGGATCTTTCTGATCATTTGCGGTGGACCAGTTGTGTGTTATTACTGCAAAGCTCCTCCTTGTCAATAGCATGCTCTTTTCTCAGATTCATCTATTGCATAATCTGTGAAGTAGAACTGCATACATTGTTTGAACAGATGCAATTCAGTGAAGGTGTCATTGCATGACCAGTCCATAATTAAGTGTTTGTCTTCCATTTCTTTTCTATTCAATATGTCGAGTACAATGCAGTGCTCGTTTTATTTCTTTTTGCTGCTCTCTGCTCTTACTTTTCGCTTTTCTTATTTCTGCTTTCTATTTCCCCCCACCATTATTCCTCGTGTGGTCTTCATTCCATGTGGTTTTCAGAAATCAGGGTCTATATTTTAACAACTGCAGACTTGTAGTTGTAGGTTTAAGTTTTTAGGCAGCATTAGCATTAAAAAAGGACTGATGATGTCATGTGGGCTTCCAACTATTTCTGTGCTAATTTGAAGAAAGAAGATGGCAAAACTAAATGAAGGTAATCCTTCTCTGCATGGACAACTTTTGTTTAGTATTTTAATGCTGTGTTTTGTTTTAGGAATGCTTTGGAGTTCTGCTTTCTGAACTGTTTGTTTCTCTTTCAACTGGAACAACAGGCCCAGTTTTTTTTTAATTGGACGAAGAGAGAGGTAGCGAATTAATTGGCAAAGATCTGAAGCCTTTGGTTTTGATCTCATTTGTAACTTCAGCATTTTTATTGTTAATTATGGCAATTTTCATATCAAAAAGAAATCTTCTCCATCTTCATGCCAGTCATTGCCCATGTACGGATCTGTATAGCTGTCTGAATACACAAACTGATGTCTACAGGAATAGTGCCAGAAGACTGGAGGATTGCAAATGTTGTCCCCTTGTTCAAGAAGGGGAGTAGAGATAACCCTGGTAATTATAGACCAGTGAGCCTTACTTCGGTTGTGGGTAAAGTGTTGGAAAGGATTATAAGAGAGAGGATTTATAATCATCTAGAAAGGAATAACTTGATTAGGGATAGTCAACACGGTTTTGTGAAGGGGAGGTCATGCCTCACAAACCTTACTGAGTTCTTTGAGAAGGTGAACAAACAGGTGGATGAGGGTAAAGCGGTTGATGTGGTGCATATGGATTTCAGTAAAGCGTTTGATAAGGTTCCCCACGGTAGGCTATTGTAGAAAATACGGAGGCATGGGATTGAGGGCGGTTTGGATCAGAAATTGGCTAGCTGGAAGAAGACAGAGGGTGGTGGTTGATGGGAAATGTTCATCCTGGGAGTTCAGTTACAAGTGGTGTACCGCAAGGATCTGTTTTGGGGCCACTGCTGTTCGTAATTTTTATAAATGACCTGGATGAGGGTGTAGAAGGATGGGTTAGTAAATTTGCGGATGACACTAAAGTCGGTGGAGTTGTGGATAGTGCGGAAGGATGTTGCAGGTTACAGAGGGACATAGATAAGCTGCAGAGCTGGGCTGAGAGGTGGCAAATGGAGTTTAATGTGGAAAAGTGTGAGGTGATTCACTTTGGAAGGAGTAACAGGAATACAGAGTACAGGGCTAATGGTAAGATTCTTGGTAGTGTGGACGAGCACAGAGATCTCGGTGTCCATGTGCATAGATCCCTGAAGGTTGCCACCCAGGTTGATAGGGTTGTTAAGAAGGCGTACGGTGTGTTAGGTTTTATTGGTAGAGGGATTGAGTTTCGGAGCCGTGAGGTCATGTTGCAGCTGTACAAAACTCTGGTGCGGCCTTACTTGGAGTATTGCGTACAGTTCTGGACACCACATTATAAGAAGGATGTGGAAGCATTGGAAAGGGTGCAGAGGAGATATACCAGGATGTTGCCTGGTATGGAGGGAAGGTCTTATGAGGAAAGGCTGAGGGACTTGAGGCTGTTTTCGTTAGAGAGAAGAAGGTTAAGAGATGACTTAATAGAGACATACAAGATGATCAGAGGATTAGATAGGGTGGACTGTGAGAGCCTTTTTCCTCGGATGGTGACGGCTAGCACGAGGGGGCTTAGCTTTAAATTGAGGGGTGATAGATATAGGACAGATGTCAGAGGTAGATTCTTTACTCAGAGAGTAGTAAGGGCATGGAATGCTTTGCCCGCAGCAGTTGTAGACTCGCCAACTTTAAGGGCATTTAAATGGTCATTGGATAAACATATGGATGATAATGGAGTAGTGTAGGTTAGATGGGCTTCAGATTGGTTTCACAGGTCGGCGCAACATCGAAGGCGCTGTACTGCGCTGTGATGTTCTATGTTCTATGTTCTATATTCTGTGTACTGACCATTCTAATTCACTGATGTCCCAAGCTGTTGTTCAGCTGGTCTTCAGTTAGTTTTCCAAATTTCTAGTTTTTACCTCCAGCAGGGTATTTTACCTCATAATATGCAAAACTAGACATGGATATCATGGTGCTGAAGAAGCCAACAGACATTAATCACAATTCACCGTTATACACGGTCAAGACATTCAAAAGCGTATACGTGTCCTGGCTTATATTAAGCTGTTAAGTTACACAGGGAAGCATGCTTTTTGTACTGGGTCTCACTGCATGTGATCCAAGTCCGAGCTCTTTATACCAATCACATCAACATGGTATGATACAGCAAAGATGTCATGAGCATATCTCTTAAAGGTGTACCAATATACTTTGTCTCTTAAAGACACAGTGCACAAATATGCAAAACAAACTAATTGAGTGAATAAAGGATGGGATGAGCCCTGCTTAACTATATTTCCTCTATATTGTGCCTGCTGTATTCTCAGTCAAATTCCTCTACCTTGTCCTTGGAGAATAACCTTTCTCCGCCCTTTTACTCAGTCATGACAGACAGCACTTACCACAAAACATCAGCTGAAATTTCAAATAAAAATATCAAGAATTGGTGAAACTACACAGGTCCGACTCTCTATCTCCCTTGAAGTGTTATAGTGTTCTTCAAACTTTAACTCTGTTAAAGTTACTTCCACAGATACTTCCAGTCCTGCTGAGTTTCTCCAGCACTTTCTGTTTTCCTTTCAGATCTCCAGCATCTATAGTATCTTGCTTTAGTTAAGAGCTGAAATTTCTCTGCTGTGCATGCGTCACACTGAGTAATATTTATCACTCACCCACTGTACTCACTGACCAATACTGGCTCCAAGTCCAGAGTACCCTGATTTTAAAATTCACATCCTTCTCTTCAAATCCCTCCATGACCTCACCCCTCCCTACCTCAATAACCTCCTCCAGCTCAATCAGCCCATCAGATTTCTATGCTCCTCCAATACTGATCCCTCCAGCACCCCCAAAATCTCTCTCTCCAACATCCACAGCTGTACCTCCTGGTGCCTGGGATCCAAGTTCTGGAATTCCCTCTCAAAATTTATTTGCCACTTTCCACTCCTTTACTCCTTAAACCTTTTCAACTCAGACTTTAGTCACCTGCCCTGCTATCTTGTTGTGTGGTGCACTGTCATTTGTTTTTGCCTGAAAATGCCCCTTTAAATTGTCTTGGAGAGCAGTGTTTTGCAGTAAGAATGACGTTACCAAAATGGGAGAACTTGCTGTTGTTCCTGACATGCTTCTGTTGAAGAAGTATCAACTTGTTGATACTTCCTGTCATGATTCCATTATACAGAGAGAGACAGAGAGAGAGAGTGGTGATCAGACAAAACATGCAAAACTCAAACAGATTATCTGAAGAGGAAGAACGCTCCACTGTTTTGGCAAATTCAGAGCTGACAAGTTCCAATATTGATGGTATAGTGGCTCAGTGGTTAGCACTGCTGCCTCACAGCGTCAGAGACCCAGGTTTGATTCCAGCCTTGGTTGACTGTCTGTACAGAGTTGCATGTTCTCCATGTGTCTGTGTAGGTTTCCTTCCACAGTCCAAAGACGTGGAGGTTAGGTGGATTGGCCATGCTAAATTGTCCAGGTAGGGTTATTGGTAGAGGTTGGGTCTCGGTGGGATGCTCTTTGGAGAGTGAGTGCAGACACAATGGGCCAAAGGCCTCTTTCTGCACTTCAGTGGCTCTATGATTGACCCAACTATTGATTTTCCAGCCTTCCCACAGACTGAGCTGTTTGATGATACATTAGAACTTGCATTCACATGCAAAAAACCAAGATTTCTCAAAAACAGGAGGAACTTGCATCTCTATAGCACCTTTCACAGCCTCAGGACATTTTATAGCCAATCGCATAGTCCTCACTGTTACACTGTAGGAATAACAGCAGACAATTTTTGCACTAAAAAATACTCATAAACATACTGAAACAAAAATCCTGCTTTCCCGAGTTTTGTTTTCCGCTGAAAATTCTTACAAGAGTTGACAGGGTTATTGCAAGGGGGATGTTTCTGCTGCATGGGGGCTGGGGCTTGGGGTGATGAGTTTGAAACAGGAGGTGGGGGGGCACAGTCTCAGAATAAAGGACAGGACATTTAGGACTGAGGTGAGGAGGTAATTCTTCACCCAGAGAGTGGTGAATCTTTGGAATTTCCTGCTCTAGAAGGCAACGGAGGCTGCATCATTGAGTAAGTTCAGGACCAAGATCAATAAATTTCTAGATATTGAAGATATCAAGGGATGTGGGGATAGTGTAGTTATTTTTGTAATGAACAAAATTCATCAACCAATTTCCACACAGCAAGATCCCTCAGACAGTGATAGTCACTAATATAATGTGTTTTCGGCGATGTTGTTTGTAGATAGTGGGAAAATGATCTAGATTAATGGTGCAGCAGGTTTGAGGAGTAGAATGGCCTATTCCTGGTCCATATTCTTAAGACTAGCCTATTATTGATATTGCAGTAATTTTTTTTGAGAAATTTTCCTCTAAAAGTGCTAAGGAACTGGTTAGCTTAGAGGAAGGACACGGCCCATCAGCATGGGCAGTATACTTTGCCATTCAGTGAGGCTGTGGCTAAGCTGTATCTCAATTCAATCTATCTGCACTGACTTCATGCTGAACAGAAGTCTCAAGGAAATTGCACTACGACTAGGCCAGATCAGTGTCTCAGTAGCTCCAATCTGAAGCCTGTTCGGTTTAAATTCTACCAAAGGACTTAATCCATGGAACCTAGGCTAACACTTCAGTAATTCTGCACTAGCTGGATAAGATGTCAAACCAAGGCCCGTGCAACATTGCAGGAGAACTGTAAAGGCTCCATGGCACTTCTGGTTCACCTGGTATCCTGGGCCAGTGGCTACTCGTCAAACAACATCAAAGGCTGCCTTGCCTATTTATCACAGTACTGTTTGTGGGATCTTGCCGTATGCAAATTAGTTGCTGAATTTCCTCCAATATGACACTTCCAAAGTACTCCATGGTTGCCTAACAGCTTGGGAATTCCTCAGGTCATGAAAAGCATGCTTGAAATGCCCATTTTTTTAAACTTATCTCAGGGTTATATCTATTATGATGATGACAAAGACAATCATTCAGAAAAAATCTTTGGCTCTTTAAGCCAATGTTGGTACATGGCTCATTAACATGGCCTCTTAGTGAGTGGAATACTGTCCTGAAATGACATCGAAATTGCAACTTGAGCAGTGGCTTTTCAGTTGAAGCAACGCATCTTTATCCTCAGCACAATCAGTCCTAAATCCACACTATTTCCAAAGCCCCGTAGACTCCATTTCTTTACTACCATCTCAGCTTAAAGGTAGATGAGTTTGTTTGCATTAGTTCCATAGGATTGTTGATTCAAGTCCCAGGAAGCGATGGTCTTAGATAGGGGAATCAAAGTGAATAGCTTTGTGAGGGACATTAAAGAAGGAACTTGCATCTAGAGTGTATTTTCAAAGCTCTTCAAAATACCCCACAGCTAATGAAGGACTTTTGAAAAGTAGCCGCTGTTGAATGAAACACAGCAAGCTCCCATCAAGACCAATATGCAAAAGATCAGATGTTTTCTTTCTGTGATGTTGGTTAAGAGAGGTCATTATCAGTCAATCCATCAGGGAGAATTCCACTGTTCTTTTTCAAAGGAATTGACTGGGATCAATTTGGAGAGAGAAGATGGAGCATCGTTTTAATGGTTTCATCTGAAAGACAGCATTATCACAATGCAGCACTCCCTTGATGCTGGCACCATGCCACTCTTACGCTTAACAGTCAAGGCTTAGGCCACTCTAAAACCCTCTTCGAATTAGAAAGCCAACGGGGTTCAAAAGAAAATTCAATGTATCAACTCATGGAGGCAGGGTGAGAGGTGAAAGGTGCGAGGTGGCTGTTTGACCCGTCCTTTCCCTCTTCAGTTCCCAAGTCATTTCTTCTCCTCTGGGTGGTTTGTTGAAGAGCAAGAATAGACCATGAGATTACATGGAAATACATATAAACATAGGATTTAGGAGCAGAAATCGGCCATCTAGCCCTCTTCACCCTTTAATAAGGTCATGGCTGATGTGTTTATCGTCTCAGCTCTATTTACCTGTGTGTACCACACCCTCCACCACCACCACCATAACCCTCAATTCCCTTGTCCATCAAAATTCTATACAACTCTGATTTGTTTAAATTTAAAGTTAAATTTAAATTTAACTTCTGGGGTAGAGAATTCCACAGGCTAACAACACTCAGTATTCAAATTCCAAATAAGGAGAACAGAACTGTACACTCATCCAGATGTGGTCTCACCAATGTTTTGTACAACTGTAGCAATACATCCTTACTTTTACATTTTGTTCCCTTCGCAGCAAACAACAACGTTCCATGTGTTATCCTAATCATTTTCAGTGCCTGCATAATAATTTTATGTGATTTATGTACAAGGTCATCCAGATCCCTCTGTGTCTCAGAACTTTTTAATTTCTCTCCATTTATCAAATATACTGCTTTTCTATTTTTCCAGTCAGGGCTTAGTGACAGGATTCTGGGATAGGAGGGTATAGCAGGGCTCAGTGACTGGGGTCTGGGACAGGGGGGTACAGTAGGGCTCAGTGATTAGGTTCTGGGACAGTGGGGTAGAGCAGGGGTCAGTGACTGGGGTCTGGGACGGGGGGGTACAGTAGGGCTCAGTATTTAGGGTCTGGGACAGGGGGGTATAGCAGGGCCCAGTGATTAGGGTCTAGGATGGGGGGTTTACATCAGGGCTCAGTGACTGGGCCCCAGGGCTTGAAAGTTTGGGTTTATGAAATCAAGGAAAATCACTTGGTATCCAATGAGATGAGCCTCTTGACTTCAATAAGTAATTTATTGCATGATCACAAGGAAGTAGAAGTTACACTGCTCTGAGAAACATTGTTCCAGAGATAGATTTCATTCTCTCCTGATCCAAACCTAGGTGACATCTTCATAGTGGATGGTGCCTAAGGCACTCTTCAGCATTAATTCTTTCAGACCCTTACCCCTCAATGAAACAGGAACGTTGAATGCAATTAGATCTCCATGTTCCAAGAAGGATTTACAGGCACTAAAGAAGTTGATAAGAGTTTCACAAAGCTACTACGCCCCTTGTATTGTCAGCTGTGGATCTGTTGGTAGGACATTGTCCCTTCTCTGTGTCACAAGACACGAGGTTCAAGTTTTGTTCCATGTTTAGAATGCAGAGGCCAAGATTAATCCTCCACTGAGGGTGTGCCACACTGCCAGAGGCACTTTTTCTCAAATGCAATGTAAAACCAAGACTGAGACCGTCACATTTCCTTCATTACAACATTGACAGCAATTCAAAAAGTACTCAGTTGGCAGTAAAGTACTTTGAGATGTCAGAGGTCATGAAAAGTGCTATATAAATGCAAGTCTGCGCCTCCCAATGCTTCCACTGGAAATAAGAGTGAGTGTGACCTGATAGAAGTCTTGATAATTAACAAGAGGTTTGACAGGATAGATGGAAGGATAACGCTCAATGTTCAAAACTGGTGACAACAAAGACAGTCACTGATAAATCCAATCAGCAATTCCAGAAAAGCTCCTTTGAGTAGAGTCATAGAGTCATACGGCGTGGAAACAGACTCTTTGATCCAACTTGTCTACGCCAACCATGTTCCCAAATTAAACTAGTCCCACTTGCCTACGTTTGGCCATATCCCTCAAAACTTTTCTTATTCATGTAATTATCCAAACGTCTTCTTTAAATGTTGTAACTATACCTGCAACTACCACCTCCTCAGACAATTCACTTCATACATGAACCACTCCGTGTAAAAAAGTTGCCTTTTTAAATCTTTCTCCTCTGTCCTTAAAAATATGTCCCCTAATAAGAGATTTTTAAGGGACTCTTGGGTAGGCACATGGAGGGTAGTAAAATGTAGGGTATGCAGGGTAATTTGACCTTAGTAGGATAACAGTTCAGCACTACATCATGGGCCTAAGGGCCTGTACTGTGCTGTACTGTACTGTTCTATGTTCTATGTTCTGGTTTTGAACTCCTCCACCTTAGGGAAAAGATCTTTGCTATTCATCTTATCTACGTCCCTCATGATTTGGGGAGGGGTTGGGGGAATGTGGAACTTGCTCCCAAAGGGGATCAGTGAAGTGAGTGATGGAGACACATATAAGAGAAAGCCGATGAACATGAGAGAAAATGAATGGACATGCTGCTGGGATGAACATGTGTACAAATATACAAATTAGGAGCAGAAATTAGCCAATCAGCTCCTCGACTGTGGTCCACCACTCAATAAAATCATGGCTTATCAAATCCATATTCCACCTACATCTGCTAATCTTTCATCCCCTTGTTTAACCTGGACTTTAAAAAAATCTTGGTCTTAAAAATATCACTTTTTTGGGAAAAGTCTTGAAAATTGAGAGAAAAGATTTTGCCTTGTCTCGATTTTAAATGACTGACCTCTGATTTTTAAATGGTGACTCCTCGCTCCAGATTCCCCCATAAAAGCAAAATTCCTCACCACGCCTAACCTGTCAGGTCACCATAGGATCTTATTTGTTTCAAACAAGAGTGGATGAAAATGGATGAGAGGAAGTTGGTACAGCATGGAACCACTGGTACAGATTATTTGGTCTGAAGAGTTGGTTCCTTGAGGACTTCTGTACACGGCTATGAAATGGCTCAGGGATGGATAGAGACATAATGTTTCACTACAAGTACATCCTCAGCCTTTACATGACCAGATCCCTCAAAACAACCATAAGCCAATCTGCCAATTCACCAGACGCTGTGCTCTCAACTGAACTCAGCCCTAAAACTATACCACTGAACAAGATTATTTCCATAAAATGTGATGAAAAATTGTCCAAGTGATACAGATTTATGACTCGTCATCTTCATCCAAGTAGATGTCAACACCACAACATATCAGTGAGAGAGTGTAGCCTGAAGGGCAAATACCAAACATTCCAAACACACACAAAATCACTCACATTTACACACAGACACACAATCGCTCACACAAAGACACAACTTCACAGACATACACACGCAATCAATCACACACACACACACACACACACATACAAATGGCCACAAAGACAGGTGTGCACACACTACAACAAGAGGCCAAGTATGCAACTTTTCATCCGTCAATGCTTTGTGCCCACGACATGTTACAACAGAGAATGAAAAGGGCAATTCAAGATCAGCAAACGACAGATGATGCAGAGATTGATGCACAATCTGGGAATGCTGCCCATACACACAGCAACTGATGTCATTGAGATCTCAGTGGGGAAGAAAGGAGGCAGGACCCAATGTCACAGACCTGTCCCCACCTGTACTGTACCCCACTGTTATACAGTAACAGGCCTGTCCCCACCCATACTGTACCCCAGTGTTATACAGTAACAGACCTGTCTCCACCCGTACTGTACCCCAGTGTTATACAGTAACAGACCTGTCCCCACCCGTACTTTACCCCAGTGTTATACAGTGACAGACCTGTCTCCACCAGTACTGTACCCCAGTGTTACACAGTAACAGGCCTGTCCCCACCAGTACTTTACCCCAGTGTTATACAGTGACAGACCTGTCTCCACCCATACTGTACCCCAGTGTTATACAGTAACAGACCTGTCCCCACCAGTACTGTACCCCAGTGTTATACAGTGACAGACCTGTCCCCACCCGTACTGTACCTCAGTGTTATACAGTAACAGACCTGTCCCCACCCGTACTGTACCCCAGTGTTGTACAGTAACAGACCTGTCCCCACCCATACTGTACCCCAGTGTTGTACAGTAACAGACCTGTCCCCACCCGTACTGTACCCCAGTGTTATACAGTAACAGACCTGTCTCCACCCGTACTGTACCCCAGTGTTATACAGTGACAGACCTGTCCCCATCAGTACTGTACCGCAGTGTTACACAGTGACAGACCTGTCCCCCACCCATACTGTACCCCAGTGTTATACAGTGACTGACCTGCCCCCCACCCATACTATACCCCACAGTTATACAGTGACAGACCTGTCCCCCACCCGTACTGTACCCCAGTGTTATACAGTGACAGGCCTGTCCCCACCATACTGTACCCCAGTGTTATACAGGGACAGACCTGTCCCCACCAGTACTGTACCCCAAGGTTATACAGTGAAAGACCTGTCCCCTCCAGGATTGTACCCCAGGGGTTGTAGAGTGACAGACCTGTCCCCAACAATACTGTACCCAGCTTTATACAGGTACAGACCTGATCCCCATTAGCACTATACCACAGTGTTGTAGTGACAGGCCTGTTGTCAACAGATTTACCTGAATATTAAGATGTTCACTGTGTCATGAATCACAGTGACATCGCTGATATGGTACAGGAAAGTTGAGCAAAATTAGTGGGTTTCTCTCACTGCCATGCTTTGAGCCTAATAATTTTTTTAACATTTCCCTTTCTCCACTGAACCAATGACTCAAACTTGTTCTATCCATCTTCGAGGCAATGTCTATTTACACTTATCTCTTTCTGATCAGTGCCAGGCTTCTCTGCCACATGTCCAGAACTCGCTGCTTATTAACACTTTGCCCATATCACCTTTTCCCACCCAAACCAGTGATTCTGTGAGACCAGTCGAACAAATAAAGGGGAATATCAAATCACACACAGTCACGGTGCCACGGTTCAGTAATTCAATGGTCGTGAGATTTGAGTTCAGGTCTCATGGTTTGGGGAACTTGAATCCAATTAACGAAATAAATCTGGAATCAATAATTGGCATTAGTAACGGTCACAATATAACAACTAGTTTGTCACAAAACTCTACCCAGTTGTCAAGCAGCAGTTGGTAGCTGCTTCCCAAGAGCAATTAGGGATGGGTAATAAATACTGGGCTTGTCAAGAGATCCCAAATCCCATGAGCTAGTAAAAAAACTGGAAGATTTACAATGCTAAAGGATTTGATCTGAAAGACAGGAGCAATCTCCTTTCTTTTTAATAAACATGAGAACTATTTATTGCAAAGCAGATATCACAAGCCAAGCAGCTGATCACATTGTCACTCACCCGTCAATTTTTAGAATGATTCACAGATTTATCGCTTCACCCAAACATTCAAAACTGAAACTAGGATTGCAATGACACATTTCAAGCAGGAGAGACACCATTTCTGAGCTTAAAAACCTACAGAACACGGATCCAAGTTAATCAAGAGAAAACACTGGAAAACCTTTCCAACTGTAAAATTATCAATCTGTGGCTCTGTTTCTCTCCAGTCTTTGGTTGCAGTGCCAGCAATTTAACACAAGGCCTGCTGCCTCATCAAACAGCTATTGAGTCTTTGTTGCAGAGCTCACTACAAACACCTAGCGTTAGAATATCAATGTTAAAGGGAAGGGAGGCATTTAATTCAGGTGGCTGGGTGAGAGAGGGTGGCTGCATAATTGGAAGTTGTTGGTGGTAGTGGTGGCAATAGACCTCAACCACAGTTGCCCTTCCTCATCCCAAACCAGGACTGCACCATCTCTCTCAGGCAGTGGTGAAAGATTCTGCCATCACCATTGGAAGACAGGACAGTGGTGATCTCCCCCCTCTGCCTTGGGACCACTGTTCAACCCTAAAGTAGCATCATTGCCAACAGATTCTCTTGTCAACAGCCCATGGGTGCTGGTGGGAACTTGCTATGTACAAATTAGCTGTGTGAATTCCACATTACAACACAGCTAGAAGCATTTACAACAACAAAAAACAGAATCACTGGAAAAGCTCAACAGGTCTGCAAGCACCTGTGAGTGAAATCATAATTAATGTTTCGGTCCGGTAACCCTTCCTCAGAACGCATTAGAAGAATTCAGCTGGCTCTGAAGTGCTTTTAGATGTCTCAAGCCTTTGAATGGTGAGAGAGAATGTACATTTCTGTTCTTCAACCACTCTCAACCAACACTATTGCCTTTGGGGTAAGATTGGACAGAAGATATAAAACTCCCAACAATCAGACTAACTCAGTAAATTTGCTAGGACATGAATTAAAACATGTATATATCTGCAAGCTTGCACTAATGAGGAATGGATGAGGCTGACACTTCAGCAGTAACTAAATATTTAGAGAGGTTAAAATCCATATGTTAGTGCTTGTAGAAATATTATATTCATTCGGAGTATCTGTCTTAAATCTAGGGCTGGATGGAGGCCAAAATTGAGAGAGCAGTCCTGGCAAATCTTTTTCTTTAGCTCAGGGCTATTATTACTGCAATCAACTGTCACTCATTCACAAACACTGTCTGTTGCACATGATGATGGACAAGTACACGTCTGCACGTACTCTCTGATCTGAGTCAGAATTGCACTATTACAGAGTCAGGACTGAGGGAGTGTGCACTGTCGGAGGGTCAGGACTGAGGCAGTGATATACTGTCAGAGGGTCAGGACTGAGGGAGTGTGCACTGGCAGAGGGTCAGTACTGAGGGAGTGTGCACTGGCAGAGGGTCAGTACTGAGGGAGTGCCGCATTGTCAGAGGGTCAGTAC
>JAHRHZ010000017.1:34700516-34727431 GCA_024137785.1 Ginglymostoma cirratum | reverse complement strand
AGAGGGTCAGTACTGAGGGAGTGCCGCACTGTCAGAGGGTCAGTACTGAGGGAATGTGCGCTGTCAGAGGGTCAGTACTGTGGGAGTGTTCACCGTCAGAAGGTCAGTGCTGAGGGAGTGTTCATTGGCAGAAGGTCAGTGTTGAGGGAGCACTGCACTGTCAGAGGGTCAGCACCGAGGGAGTGTGCACTGGCAGAGGGTCAGCACCGAGGGAGTGTGCACTGGCAGAGGGTGGGTCCTGAGGAAGTGTGGACTGCCAGAGGGTCCGGACTGAGGGAGTACTGCACCTCTCATTGAACCACACACTGATGCATGAACAAAGCAACATTGGGAGTTAATGTTAAGTTTTGATTTGTCTCCAGTTTCTGACATCACTGAGTTATTTCCACATTCTTTTAAGTGGACAACAGGAGTCATTATGGAAAGGTTCAAGGCTGTCATGCAGAATTGAACTAGCTGACCAAGGTGACAACTTTCTGTATACCCTCGGTCAACTGAAGCAAAGTGTGCTTAAGGATCAGGTTCCATCTTCTCAGCAAAAGATGGAAATTCAGGGCCTCATTGTGCAGGATCCATTCCTGATTCTTATCCAGGAACTTTCCAAATCCTTATTAGAATGGCATGCCACCCGAAGGCTGCAGGAATAGCAAATCATATTCAGCCTGGGAACCCTGCAGCCCAATGGCATCAATGTGGATTTCACAAGCTTCAAAATCTCCCCTCCCCCAACCGCATCCCAAAACCAGCCCAGCTCATCTCCACCTCCCTAACCTGTTTTTCCTCTCACCTCAAGCCACACCCCCATCTCCTATCTACTAACATCATCCCACCCCCTTGACCTGTCCATCCTCCCTGGACTGACCTACCTCCTCCCTACCCCCCTACCTACACTCACCTTTACTGGCTCCATCCCCGCCTCTTCGACTTGTCTGCCTCCTCTCCACCTATCCTCTCCTCTATCCATCCTCTATCCGCCTCCCCCTCTCTCCCTATTTATTTCAGAACCCTCTTCCCCTCCCCCATTTCTGATGAAGGGTTTAGGCCCGAATCGTCAAGTTTTCCTGCACCTATGATGCTGCTTGACCTGCTGTGTTCATCCAGCCCCATGCTTGTTATCTAGAATGGCCTGGGTTCAGTTCATGCTTCAGAGACAACACACATGACAAATACATGAATATGGGAACGGAGGGGTACGATCCCCGGAAGGGTAGGGGGTTTTAGTTGTGATGAGCAGCATGTTGGCGCAGGCTTGGAGGGTCGCAGGGCCTGTTCCTGTGCTGTAATTTTCCTTGTTCTTTGTTAACACAGAGTGCCAGTACCAATCAAGGGGGTGCTATACCATCAGAGCGTACAGTCTTTGGGTGAAATGGTAAAACCAGGTGCTATCTGGAGAGATAGAAAATCCAAGAATAATAAAGGAGTTCTTCAGTGAACTGGCCAATAATGATCCTTCAATCATTATCAGGAAAAATAAAATTACCTGGTCATTATGACATTGCTGCTTGTGGAATCTGGTGGGGCATTGATTTGCTGCTGTGTTTCCGAAATTACCTGCCTGGATACGTGCAATTCCAGCAACACTCAAGAAGCTCAACACCATTCAGAACAAAACATTAATTGGCGCCACATCTACAAACATCCACCCAAACCACCTTCTTCAATATTTACTCCATTCACAGTAGGGGCAGTAGTGTATACAATCAACGAGATGCACTGCAATAACAAACCAAGGCTCGTTCAAAGGCACATTCCAAACCCAGGACCATTACCATCCAGGAGGACGAGTAGCAAATACCACGGCAATATCACAGCTTGCAATTTACCTCCATGCTACTCACCATCCTGACTTGGAAATATATCACCTTTTCCTTCAGTGCCTCTGGGTCAAAATTACAAAATTCCCTCCCCCGTGATATTATGGGTGTCCCTATTCCCCACCTCCCCAGCCCCGACGACCGTAACAGTTCAAGACGGCACCTCACCACCACCTTCTCAAGAGCAACTAGGGATGGGCAATAAATATTGGCCTAGCCAGCGATGCACACATCCATGAAGAATGTTACAAAGCGACTATACTTGAAAATGTTTCATGATGGCCTAAGGTAGTGCAAGGCACCACAGAAATGCAAGTCTTTCTTTTCAGCTTTTAGGAAGTCAATAATAAGTAGAGTTATGTGTCAGATTATGACACCAATCCTTCAGCACCCTGACAAACTGCAGGAAGATATTTCTGTTCTGCATCCTCTGCTATTTGGGTGGGTTCATTGAGGGAGTTCTGAATTCCAGAAAGTGCCGGCTTCCATCTCTACTTCATACTGACACAGCTCTAATAATGTAATACATAGGACCATTTGGACAGGTAACGAAAATGGGAAACCCTAACCTAAGCCCATGTACTCTACTCCCACTGGAGGGCTAAGGCTGGGCTTGAATTCGAAGCCCACTGCAGTCACAGTCCAGGGAAGCCCCTCTGGTGTCATGTCCAATAAGATATTCAATTGTATGAGGCACCGAGTCAACCAGGAACTTGGAGGGCCAGGGAATATCTGGGCAGAGGTCAGGAACAACAGTGTCCCATTCTGACCATCATTTAGACTGTGTCAAAGTGACAGTAGATATCCATATCCAAGTTCACTCCCATAATACAAGCAACTCTTGAGAACTGCTTCACTGGCGGGACATGCGAAGCTTTTGTGGTTCAATGGGTAGCCTTTGGGCCTTTGGGCCAGAAGCTCCCAGTTTGATTCCCACTGCAGGACTTGTTGGCCGAAGGCGTGTCTTTATAACACGGCCAAACAGGTTCAGCATCAACTTGTAGGTCCTTCCGACACCAGCCAAAGGCAAAGCAGTGAGAGTCAGAGAGATTCCTGATCAGCCATGACAGAGTAAAAAACGTTGGAGTCTTGACTCTCATAATCCATAGCTCCATAGAGTCCTAAAGTTATACAGCATGGAAACAGATCGCTCGGTCCAACTCATCCATGCTGACCAGATATCCTAAACCAATCTAGTCCCATCTGCCAGCATTTGGTCCATATCCTTCTGAGCTCTTCTTATTCATCAGATGCCTTTCAAACATTGTAATTGTACCAGCCTCCACCACCAAGTCTGGCAGCTCATTCCATACATGCCCCATCCTCTGTGTGGAAAAGTTATCCCTTATGTCCCTTTTAAATCTTTTCCCCCTCACAGAAGACCCTAGCCTGGGAGAAAGGCCTCGTCGGCTATTCACACTATCATGCTCCAACTGAAACTGGAGGCCCACTCAGAAGGAAGCTAAATTCAAGGAGACGCCAGGTAGCACAGCAACTTGGACTCACTGGGGGGGAATCGGCTGTTTGAACAGTATGAGTCAGATTGGTGTAAACAGCACAGGGATCGATCCCTGATCTCGCTGGGGTATACTCAGTGCCTGTTTCTCCCACCTCTATCCATGGCAAAGACACAGTGGATCAGACCTGGGGCAGTGAGAGGGGCAAGCCCTTTATTTCTGGGATGGGTACTCCATGAGATTTTTAGATATCCCTTTCATCCATCACCAGCTGAACATCTTGATCCAAATAACTGACGTTTCCTTAGCAACCCAGTGAATAAGAGACCTGCACTAACAGGCTATATCGTGCCCTTTCCTCAACATTCAGTCGGTGAGAGCTTAATCCTCATTCTCTCCATTAAATGTGTCATCCTTTCCCAGTGGCTGCCTAAGTAACAAATAAAACAGGTAAACCACAAACGTCCAAGGTTCAATCATCAGCCAGTGATGCATGAGATTACTGGGTCTCAGTCTCCTGCTTCCATCCTCGAGAAACCTTGCTTCATCCAAAACTCCACTGTACATGTCTTAACTCACACCATATCCCGTTCACCTATTGCCCCGTGCTCACTGACCTGCACTGATCCATTCAAACATTGTCATCCATCCCTTAAAATCCTTCGATGGGCTCACCCTTCTACCTCTGGAGTCTCTGAACTCCTCTATTTGTGGCCTCTGGTGACTCCCCAGTTTCCATCGCTCCGCCGTTAATTTACATTCTGGTAGTGTTCGTAAATCACCTTGATAGGTGCTATGTAAAGCTAAGTTGTTGCTGTTGTCCGAAGAAGCAATAGTTTTCAGCCTGATGTTAGAGGGAAGGAGGGCAATTGCAGGCACTGCTGTACCTTCCACAACACTCCTGATCTGCACCCTGTCTGTGGCTAATGCCTTCACCCACAAACTCCCCACCCCACACCTCCTATCGCCATTTCCTGCAATCTGCCTCCTGCTCCCCCTCCCCCCCCACCCCCTTCACCTGATGTCTTCCCCTTTGCAGCCTGATTTCTCTAACCCGTGTCCCTGCCCCACGCCACATCTCCAGGAGGAGTCACAGTGAACAGGGGTCGGTGTAAGGTCACTTTAAAAGGAGCAATGCAAACTGCCTCCGGGCTTGGAATCAAAAAGCAGATGGAAAAGATTTTGTACTGTTTTTAGTGTAAGAAAGAACTGATACACAACAATCTGTGAGAGAATAAAAATCACAATGACTCAGGATGTTAGCTGGAATGTTGCCATGGCTACACTGCACCAGTTTGTCATTGCCACGCAGAGACAGCAAGGTAATGGGTAAATGCCAGACGCGTTACCATGGTGATAGCTTTTGGTACTCTCAGCCATCCTGGATGTTGTCAAGGCCATCAAGTGAGGTTGGGGGTTGGGGAGGAGAACAGAGAGAGCAAATTGAGCTGAAACCCCCAGAGACAGTAAGCACAAGGTTCACTGGCTGTTACTTCACCCCTCACTGGTGTTTAAAACAGTGACACACCTCTCCTTTTCTACATAAGGACATTGCATTGACCCTTCAATCAGGAGAAGGTGACAGGGGCAGAAGGGGTATCTTTGAAGTGTACTCACTGTTAGAATGTTAGAAATGTGACTGTTGATACTCAGTTACAGCAGCGTGTACTGTCTACAAGATGGACTAGAGCAACTCTCCTGTGATAGGAAGTGGACATCATTCGGCCCATTGATCCTGCTGCACCAATCAGGAAGATCATGTCTGCCTCCCTCTCCTCCTTTTCCCACTGTCCCAGGATTCCCTCAGTAACTATTACCCTTTCCTGTGTTGTTCTGTTCTATGTTCTATTGATCTCAGTCTTGCATGTAGCCAACAACTGAACACTAGTTTTACCAATCCCAGAGATTCACAATTCATTGGGTGAAGAGATTTCTCCTCACCTCAGTTCTAAAGGGTTGACTCGTTAACGCTGAATCTCTGATCTTCAATATCTAGGGAAAGTGGGGACGGCTTAAGTGAAAGGGTCTCCAGGCATGAACCTTGTCAAATCCTTTTATACCTTTCAATAAAATCACCTCTCATTCTTCAGAGCTCCAGAGAGTTCAAGCAATGAGCACACAGTTCTCATCATTGAATCATTGATTCCTTACAGTGTGGAAGCTGTTCTTGTTTTAGAATAAAATTTTTCCAATCTTTGAATCCCTCCTCTCACCCTGTCTCCTGACAGCACTGAGTCACCAGTAACTTCGTCTGGATTTTTCCAGCTGCCATTCTGTGGTCTGAGAGATGCCAGTCTGTTTGATCGCAGATGCAACTGAGAAGGAGAGCAGGCAGGTCCAAACACAGCTCCCACCAGGTGTCAACACAAAAAGAACTTCAATTTCTAAAAGCACCTTTTACAACCTCAAGAAATCCCCAAAGCCTTTTGCATTCAATAAATACTGCAAAGCGCAGTCACTTTTGTAATGTGGGAAGCGTAGCTGACAACTTGCATACAACAAGCTCCCACAAACAACAATGAGATAAATGGCCCAATTACAGTACCTACTTTTCAGTGATGTTTGGTTAAGGGATGCAGGTCACCATGGAGGTCTCCCCTGCTTCTCTTCTGACTGGAGTCATGGTACCTTTCTCATCCATTTGACAGCAGACTGAACTTGGGATTTATCATCATGACTGCAAGGCTGTACCTATGACAGTGCGGTATGCCCTCTTTCACTTGTACTAGATGTGCCTTTAAGAAGGATTAGTCAGCCATGTTTCTTTTGAAAGCAAGTGTTGTTAGCTTGGAGCTGAGCTGTCTGCTCTGAGTCCAGCTAGCTTTGGTCTTTCTTAAAGTTGGAGCAATAGAAGCAGCATGAAAGGGTGGGGTCAAGCTCCCACAGAACCAAGACTTAAGTTTTGGCTTTCAGCAGTTATTGGGGTCTTGAAGCTGGATGTGGAAGCTGTTATTTCCTCTCTCTGTTACAGCTAAAAGCTGGGGTTCTCTTCCAGCCAGTACAATTGCATATGAGACAGTCTATTTGACGGAATTTGCACCTACGAAGGATATGTTAATGGGATATTACTATATTAGACCAGTCGATGTTTAGTCGTTATATAATCTTTTATTCTGTTCAGTTTTCCAATACAGTTATTTCAATTCTTTTTTCTTTTAATTTTAACTATAGTGAAATAATAAAATGTGTTTTGCTTCAAGCCTGGTAGTTTGACAAATCAAATTGCATCTGGAACACAGCACTTTTCACATGCCTTTATAAATAAGAAATATTGGGATCTAGGCTATCTTCTTAATATGTTTTCAGGGGGCTTGGTCGGATCTATAACACACTATAGGACTCCCATAGCACTGCACTATAGGAGTGACCGCCTGTAACATTTGCTCAAGGCTATGGTGTGGGCAGTCAAATTCACAACATTCTGACACCGAGGTGAGAGTATTATCCTCAGGATGGCAGGCCGAGGTGTAGGAAAGTTCACCCCACTATCCAGGTTCTTGAACAGTCAGCAAGAGCAAATGTCCTGTCTCATTTCCTCATTCTCTCTCCCTTGCGCTCCCTCCCAACGTCCCACACCTCTCTATCCTTGTCACTGTCTCGCTCTGGTCCACTAGCCCAGGCCAACAATCAAATGTCGAACCTTCTTGGGTCTCTCCAACAATTTATTTAGCAAATTAATAAAGGGATTTAATCTGGAGCCAGACTCAAATGAGAAATTGCTGTCCCATCCTGATTTATTCACGTTCAAAATGGAAATCAATTGGCAGATTTTACCACAGGTTTTGAGATAACTGCGAGATAGATCAGCAATCTCCCAAGAGGTATCCTTCTACTTAATCATCTCCAAGCTCACAGTCCTATCCGGGTAAACCCAGCTTAGGCAGGTTGCGAACTGCGGAGACCACTCAATATGCTGCTCAGGACATCAATCATGGAATCTCTGGCATCTAGACCGCTTGGTCAATTGGACTGGACTGGACACCACCGTGCTTTATAGTGTGTTCTACAATTGTGGCCTTTCATTCACATGGCCCCCACCTCAGCCCCAAAGACCCCTGGCCTGTCACAGGAAGGCCATCTCGATTGAGCTGATAGCTTCCAAATGCAGTCAGTCCTTGGGGACAGGGTGTTTCACTCATGACACAACAGCAAAGCTCCCCCACTTTTAAATGGACCCTCAATGTTGTTTCACACCATTGAATAGGAAGCCAATCCCCTTCCCAGCTCACTCTTGGGAGGATTCCCAAAAATGGGAGAGGTTTTGGGAGCCATACTGATGGAGGATCTCCCCTCAACACTTTGTCTGTGACCAGCTTCACACCTTCCAGCTGAAGGGCTGGAAAAGTTCAACCCAATATATTTGATGCTGCTTTTACCGAGAATCACGTTCAACAGCCGGACACTGCCAACCCCTCCCCCATCCACCCCCTGTGCCATGGGCACTCTGACATCCAACAGAAATAGAAGCACCTCAGCGCTCACATGCACAAGTATTGGAGGCAGTTCAGAGAAAGGTGACCTGATAAAGACCTAAAATGGAGTTTGGGTGGCTCTCGCATGAGGAAAGTTCAGACCCGCAAGGCTTCTGAATAGAAAATAAGTGATTTGACTGCAGTATTTGAGATCCTGAGGAGGTCATGACAAGGTGGTTGCAGAGATGATATTTCCTGTCTTGGGAAAATCTATAATTTGGGTCTCCATTTAAAAATACACAGTTGCCCATTTCAAACAGAGACGTGGCACGCACTTCTCTCACAGAAGGCTGTGACTCTGAGAAAATTCATAGACTAGACTCCCTGCAGTGTGGAAACAGGCCATTCAGCCCTACAAGTCCACACCGACTCTCTACAGCACATCACACACAGACCCATCCCCCTTCCCTATATTTCCCATAGCTAACACATGCCCAGACACTACAGGGCAATTTAGCATGACCAATCCACTTAACTTTTCCATCTTTGAACTGTAGGAGGAAACTCGCGCAGATATAGGGAAAACCTGTAAACTGCACACAGACAGTCACCCAAGGGTGGAATTGAACCCGGGTCCCTGGCACTGTGAGGCAGTAGTGCTAACTCCTGGGCCACTGTGCTGGGCACAGATGCTTGGAACTCTGTGCCTTAAAATGCAGTGGAACCACAGCTTTGGAGTGTTTTTGAGGTATATAGGCTCTTGACAAGCAAGGAGTTGAAAGGTTATCAGGGGTTGGTGGGAGAGCGGATTTGAGCTTACAATCAGATCAGCCATGATCCATTAAATGGCAGAACAGATTCAAAGAGCCAAATGACCTACTCCAGCTCCATGTGTGTATGTCAATCAATTGAGGAACAACATGGTGTGGTCATTACCAACTCTGGTGACTTCCTTGACTCAACTTCTTCTATCCTCACGTACTCATCGAGTCGTGATTTCAATCTCTATCGTGTTGAAAACCCTCCAACAACATTCCAAGCCAAAGGTGGAGATATATGAATGCATGTGTTCTGCACTAAGAAGCACTGAAATGTAATGTGCAAAACAGTGTTTCCCCCTCTAACACTGTTTCATAACACACATTACACCCCATTATACAATTAGTGGTGTTGTAAATGCACAAACCCAGGTTAATGTTCTGGGGATCTGGACTCAATGGTGAAATCGGATGGCCACTGAAAAAACCTGGAAATAAAAAGCAAGCCAAGTGGTGACCATATAACCATTGCCAATTATAAAAACCCATCTGGTTCATTAATGCCCTCAAAGGAAGGAAATCTACTGTCCTCACTGGATCTGGCCAACACTTGATTCCAGAGCCACAGCAAAGTAGTTACCTCTCAAATGCTCTCTGGACAATTAAAGACAGGCAACAAATGCTGGCTTAGCTAGTGACACCCAGGACCCATGAATGAATATCAAAAACACGTGCCTATTATTCTTCAGTAAGTGTGCAGTATAATATGTAAAGGCAAATGTTTCATAGTCCCACTGGACATTGGGCTGCTCTCTCATTAGAGACAGAGACGCTTGGCAGTGGTTTAACGTGAGGATCACCCTATTCTCAGGCGAGGGGAGAGGTTGAGAAAGAGAGTCTCTCAAGGTAACCTCAGTCAGTGCAGGAATTCAACTGATACAGAGATAGTAAGAACTGCAGATGCTGGAGTCAGAGATAACACAGTGTGGAGCTGGAGGAACACAGCAGGCCAGGCAGCATCAGAGGAGCAGGAAAGTTGACATTTCCTGAAGAAGGGACCCAGCCCAAAATGTCATCTTTCCTGCTCCTTTGATGCTGCCTGGCCTGCTGTGTTCCTCCAGCTCCACACTGTCTTATCATTGAACTGATACTGTTGAGGTCACTTTACATTTCAAACCAGCTGTCCAGCCAACGGACCTAACCAACCCCATCCTCCTTATATTACGTATCACATTGCAATGACATCCAGTATTACTCCTTAACAATCCTATATAATATATGCAAAAGCAAGTACCATATTATGTACTGTGTAAGATGATGAGAGGCATGGATAGCGTGGATAGCCAGAGACTTTTTCCCAGGGCGGAAATGACTATTATGAGGGGGCATAATTTTAAGGTGATTGGAGGAAGGTATAAGGGAGATGTCAGAGGTAGGTTCTTTACACAGAGAGTGGTGGGTGTGTGGAATGCGCTGCCGGCAGTGGTAGTGGAGTCAGATACTTTAGAGACTTTTAAGCAGATAGGCACATGGAGGATAGTAAAATGTAGGGTATGCAGGGTAGATTGATCTTAGTAGGATAATTGGTCGGCACAACATCGTGGGCCGAAGGGCCTGTACTGTGCTGTGCTGTTCCATGTTCTATGTTCAGATATTCCATATTCGTAACACACAATGTTTATATACAGAACAGAATGTTATTCGCAAGTCTGTGTTATTATGCATGTAGTATTCCCAAAAGCATTCAAGTGTTGCCCCGAATGGAACACAAAGCCTGCTTACTGGATGCATTCCCCCAGCTTCAGTGAGCATCATTGAATACTAGGTCCGTGGCATCTGGGTGTCACGTATACATTTATATGTCACCTCTTTGAGTGGCAAGTTTCCATATCAGAGATCACAGTGGAACATGCCAGTGCAGTGGTTAGAACTGCTGCCTCACAGCACCAGGGACATGGGTTTGACTCCACCTTCGAGTGACTGTGTGGAGTTTGTGCATTCTCCCTGCGTCTGCTTGGGTTTCCTCCTGCACTCCAAAGATGTGCAGGTTAGGTGGATTGGCCATGATAAATTGCCCATGATAAATTGCCCATAGTGTCCAGGGATGTGTAGGTTAGGTGGATTAGCCTTGGGAAAAATGCAGGGTTACAGCGTTGGGGAAGGGGTCCAGGTGGGATGCTCTTCAGAGGGTCGGTGTGGGCTTGATGTGCCAAATGACCTGTTCCCACATTGTAGAGGGTTCTACAATTCATTGGACTTCTCACCTTGGCCAGAGCCAATTCCATGGCATGTAACAGATTGGCCCTTACCAGGTTCCTTTCCCTTGCCCAACGCTGCTCTTGAAAGCTTACTTTGCAGTTTTGAACTTTCACCCACTCTCTTTGAGTGAATCAAATGGTTCATCAAGAAACCAGGGAGGTGGTATATTTATGCGTTAGGAACACAGGATTTAAAGCTGGATAAAGCCATTCGGCCCTTTGAACCTGGTGTACCACTCAAATAAGATCATGGCTGATTTGAGTGTGGCATCCGTTCCACTTTCCTCTCTGGTTCCCATATCCCTCAACTCCATTAGTTCTGTCAAAAATCTCCCTAATTCAATCTTGAATAAATTCAGTGGCCCAGCCCGCACTGCTCTCAATGGAAGAGAATTTCACAGGATAACAACGTTCAGAGAAATACAATTATTCCTGCTTCAAAAAGGAGACCACTTATTCTTAAATTACTGTGTCGTATAGTTTTCATCTAACCCACACCAGCCTTCATATACATCTTCACGCTCATACAGAATCTAATTACACTCATAGACATTGCTACATGAAGTATCCTGTGTTGATAGCACACTCTGAGTTTCACAAAATTCCAGACTTGTTCCAGGAAACTGCCCCGAGGTCATTAGTGAACTTTTTGAAATATTTACAATCGAGCACAGATTGTTGAGATTAAAATGTCTGAGGACCTGCTTGTCAGTTTGACCCAGCCAATGTCAGAGATTGGACACTTGCCCAGGTTAATCCAAACAGCAGCTTCGGGTAAGGCAGGGTCAGAGTGGCTTTTCAGCACCTTAAACAGAAAGGGGCAGAAACAGGTCAGCATATGATGCGCTAAAACATGACTAATCACAGCTTATTCTGAGTCAGCCATTCACAGGCACGGCAACACATGATGTCTGTCAAGTGGTTTTGCAACTCATGTGAGAGGCAGCGTGGGACCGTGTCCCAGTGAGGGGCCAGTGTGGGACCGTGTCCCAGTAAGGGGCCAGTGTGGGACCATGTCCCAGTAAGAGGCCAGTGTGGGACCGTGTCCCAGTGAGGGGCCAGTGTGGGACTGTGTCCTAGTGAGGGGCCACTGTGGGACCGTGTCCCAGTGAGGGGCTAGTGTGGGACCGTGTCCCAGTGAGGGGCCACTGTGGGACCATGTCTCAGTGAGAGGCCAGTGTGGGACCGTGTCCCAGTGAGGAGCCACTGTGGGACTGTGTCCCAGTAAGGGGCCACTGTGGGACCGTGTCCCAGTGAGCAGCCAGTGTGGGACTACAGTCAGTTCTGCTATAATGCGTGTTCCAGCAATGCGAATTGGCTACAACGGACTGATGAATAGGGGAACACTATTTCTAAAATGCAAACTTGTGTTGGCTATAACGTGATTCCATTGTTGCATGGAGGAAAATGCATTGACATCACATAATCATTTCATGGGCTTTGTCCTGAGCATGCGTAATGTTACCTTAAGCCTGTGGTTGTGTATCACGCTGCCAACCTGCGAGCCTTGAAAGGTTACCTTAAGTCTACTCTAGGCGTCTACTTTAGGTCAAACAAAAGAGGTTGGATGATGGGGCAAATTTTTTCTAACCTTATTGTTCATGTTTTGGAAGATTTTTTAGAAAGTATTGCAGGAAAAAAAATTAAGGTTTCAAGATTCTCCCCATCCTGGGTAATGCACCAAACCATCCTCCCACCATTGGTGAGATTTCTAAAAACATTGAAGTGCTATGTCTACCCTGCAAACACAACCTCTCTCCTTCAACCCATGTGCCATGATGCAACAGCAGCTTTTAGAGCTTATTTAAAGCACATTTAAGAGGCTGGTTGCTGCCACTGAGGGGAATAAGGACAGTGTTCTTCAATTTTGGAAGAGCTTTAACATAAAGAATGCAATTGATATTGTTGTGGAGGCCTGGGGCTGATGTCAGTGAGGACTGCTTGCATGCAGTTTGGTGGAAGCTTCTCCCAGAATTTTTTCAAGATTTTAAAACCTTTGATCTGTCAGAGGAGCTCCCAAGAATCAAAGAACATTGTGTTGCTCTTGCAAAGCGAGTTGGATTTGAAGAAGTGGAGATCAAGGATGTTGAAGAGCTGCTTGAGTCCCACTGTGAAAACCTCTCTACAGCTGATCTACAGCAACTTGTCGCTAAGGGGTAAGTGGAAGCTGGAGATGAAGAAGGTGAAGTCCAGGATGCAGCACCACGAGAGCCTTCCATTTCTGTTTTGTCTCCTGTCCTGAGAGAAACTGAGAAGCAGTTGCTGCTCTTAGAAGACAACGATTACAATGCAGAATGCAGCAGGGTAGCACTTTGTGGAATAAGATCTTATTTGGCACTCTGTGAACAGCTTCTTCATGAAAGAAGAAAAAAGGCAAAGCAGCAAAACCTGAATGTCTTTTTTAAGCCAACCCACAAGAAACAGTCAGAAGACAATGAACCACAGCCATCCATTTCTGGATTAACTTTTCGCTCTAACCCCGCAAACAAAACTACACCTAAAGGTCATGATGATGATGATCATGATGATGATGATGATGATGACAACCCTCAGCCCCTGCATTAACAACAGAACAACATCAAAACCTCCTCTCCCATCAAATCATCTTGGCATTTTTTCAAGATAATGTGTTAAACTGACTTTTATTTCATTATTAGACATGACTTAAACATCTGTTCAAACTGTGCTATCCTTTGTGTTAGGCTTTTGAGTGATTTTTGAGAAATTTTCAGTGACATTTTTTGGTGATCTACCCCTAACCTCACTTTTCCCACAAGACCCATTATTTCTATAACAGTGTTGCGCAGGAACATAACTATCGCATTACAGAAGAACTGACTATATATCCCAGTGACCAGCTAGTGTGTAATTGTGCCCCATTGAGAGGCTAGTATGGGACTGTATCCCAGTGAAGGGCCTGTGTAGGACTATGTCCCAGTGAGCATCATTCACTGCGTGAAATCTGCAAAGTCTGTCATTAGTCATGGATGGGATCGAGCAGCTCCACACTGGGAAATGAAATGATCCTCCTCCCTCCTCCCCAAGGTCTGATTTTAACTTATCTTCCTCCCCACCCCCAGCTAAAACAATCCTGTTCAAGAGGGCTCCTGATTCATGGGTTCCTCAGCTGTTGTGTCACGAGGCTCCCACTCCCCAGATTTCAGCACATTTCCATAAGACCATAAGACATAGGAGTGGAAGTAAGGCCATTCGGCCCATCGAGTCCATTCCGCCATTTAATCATGGCTGATGGGCATTTCAACTCCACTTACCCGCACTCTCCCCGTAGCCCATGATTCCTTGCGAGATCAAGAATTTATCAATCTCTGCCTTGAAGACATTCAACGTCCCGGCCTCCACTGCGCTCCGTGGCAATGAATTCCACAGGCCCACCACTCTCTGGCTGAAGAAATGTCTCCTCATTTCCATTCTAAATTGACCCCCTCTAATTCTAAGGCTGTGCCCACAGGTCCTAGTATTCCCACCTAACGGAAACAACTTCCCAGTGTCCACCCTTTCTAAGCCATGCATTATCTTGTAAGTTTCTATTAGATCTCCCCTCAGCCTTCTAAACTATTTGTAGATATTCTGAGGGTGCCAAAGGCACTACAAAAATTCAGATCTTTCAATGGAGTATATAATCAGTGAGGATGTAAATCTCACCTATCTCTCTGGATTAAGCTAAACACAAACACACTGTCTTTACGACAAGCAGAGCCTTCATCATTTTTTTTTGCTTATTAAATTTGGGATTTGATTAGTTTGAATATCTGGGACAGAGGAAGTCGTCCAGTTTTACAGTCTGCCAGGTACATTCCTGTTCTGCAGCATTGACTCCTAAAGAATCTCTAATTCAAAAAAGATCCTCTCCAGACAGAAGCAGAGAGTTTACGACATTAGGCACTTCAGTATGTTAAATTCAACCAACTTTCACAATGAGGAGTCTGTCAGTTCTGGAGTCTGAGCATCTGCAGCTGGTTCAAGGCACAGATCCAAGTCAGAAACTCCACGAGGAACTATTGAGCAGTGATCGCCACATCATCAGAGTGTGTGTGTGTGTGTGAGAGTGTGTGTGTGTGTGTGTGTTTGTGTGTGTGTGTGTGAGAGAGAGAGAGAGAGAGAAAAAAAATAGAGAGACAGGGAGACAGGGAAAGAGACAGAGAGAAATCTGACACAGAAAGGGACAGATAGACAGAGAGAGGGACAGAGACAGTGACTGTGTGAGGCAGAGAGAGAGAGAGACAGACAGACAGACAGAAACAGAGAGGGGGAGAGACAGACATTGAGAGACAGAGCGAGAGAGAGAGAGAGAAAGAGAGTGAGAGTAAGAGACAGTCAGACAGACTAATACCCAGGCACAGAGAGAGACAGAGAAACAGAGAAACAAAGAGATTAAGTGTGAGAGAGAGGGAACACAGACTGAGAAACAAAAGTGAGAAAAAGAGAGATAAACAGACAGACAGTGCGGGGAGAGAGAAGGAGATACCGGGAGAGAGGCAGAAAAAGATAGACAGAGAAAAGGAGTGAAAGAGAGAAATTAAGACAGAGAGAAAGACAGAGAATATAGAAAGCATGTGAGAGAAAAAGCATGGGTAAGAAGGACAGTAAGTGTGAGGGACAGCACGAAGCAAAGACAAAGGAGAAATGCAGGGAGACAGAAATTGTAGAATTCCCAAAGGCAGCTGGACAGGCAGGTGAGACAGAGCGAGAAGCAGAGACAGAGGTAGATTCAGTTGAAATAGACAGAGAAGCAGAGACAGAGGTAGATTCAGAGTCAGAGTGAGAGATAGAGAAATAAAGAAGGATGGAAGGAGGAGAGCAGAATGACCAAGTGGCAGAAAGGGAAGCAGTAGACAGAAAACTGAACTCCTCAAGAAGTGAATAAAGAGCTTTTGTCATTACAGACTGAATGAATCTCCTTCAGGCCCAGTATGGTAAATGAAGACCTTTAACACAGTGATAATAATGAGGAAAGCTCATGTGTTCTGGAGAGAGAGGAAGTGTGGGAGTGTTTATCTGAATCATCAGGTTTCAGTGAACAGGGCTTTATCTCAGTGATTTGACTCTCACTTTGTGAACCAATCAGAAGATTGTGGCTTTGAACTGTCCCAGCAAACGTGCATCAGAGCTCCTCGGATAATGATGAGTAATATGTATGGGGAAGTCCCCTCACCAACATCTCCCTAACAATGTTTCCTCATCAGATAACATCCCCAATGCTGGATATCAGTCAAGTTAAACTTCCCTGAACTACTTCCAATACATTTATATCCTCTGTTAAGTTAGGAGATCAAAACTGTACACTGTGCTGCAGACCTGGTCTCGCCAACACCCTGTACTATTGTAGCTAAGCATCACTACTTCTATTTTCCATTTCCCTTACAATAAACATCAACATTCTCTTTGTAGGGCCAGAGATGATTACAGAGATACGGAAGGGTCAAGATCTCAAAGGGATTTAAAAATGTGTTTTACTCTGTAAAACACTTCTCTTCAAGTCCTCACTTCATTCCCTCACATATTCAGGTAGCGCATTCCAGATGTGCACCACTCCCTGCGTAAAAATATTTTACCTTGTGTTGCCTTTGCTGATTTCATTTACCGATCACCTTCAATTGGAGCCTTTGCTTCTCAATTTTTCCACCAATGGGAACGGTTTCTCTTCTGTCTCCTCTGTCCAAAACCCCTCACAATTTAAGCACAAAATCCCACTGCTTCACACACTACTTTAAAGCTGGAGATACCAAAACAAAGATGGCACTACCTTGTCAGTGTGTTCACCAAGCTGATAACCTTTCAAATACAGCATTGAAGAAAATGGAGTTACAGAAAAATACCCCAACGCAATCCAACACAACACGAAATAATACACTCTTTAGGCCAGTGAGAGTTTCTATTAGTGATGGAACAAATGGTTATTTGTTTATCAAATCCGTTTCATGTTTTGTCTACTCTTCACTCAAAATAAACTGCCTGGTAGAAAAGGGAGATATTGCAAGACAGGTCGCAAAAGTTAGGACCCAAATCCTCTGAGCTGGCTGAACACTCTGACCAATCAAGAACCCACATTACTGTAGTTGCTTTCACGTGAAGGCCATCCCAGAAGCATAACTATCAGGAAATGAACATCCTCCCAAAGAAGATAATATTAGGACAAGGGACCCAAAGCAACGAGGTCAGTCTTAACGGATGTTTCAAAGGACATGAGTGGGGCGTTGAGGTGTAGGATGGGAATTTCAGAGGTTAGCTTTAAGATATCAAAGGAGTGCACAGAGTTCCAAGAATACAGCCCCACTCAACCACAGATGACAGCAAAGGTCCAAGAGAAAAATCAGAGCACTATTGTGAGGTATTTTCCCCAATCTCTTTGAAGATCTTTGTTTACTCATTGTAAAAATACCGAAGATAGGAGAATAATGATGATTTAACTGACAGTCTTGTGTGGTCCAATATATGATGAAGAGTCAGTTTGATCTCTTGATTAGCTGTGGGAAGCTGGAGATAGGCTACGATGGGTGACTAATGGCAGGAGGTGAAGGAGGGGCAGTTGGGGGCCAATCATATGATGAAAACAGGAGGAATTCATCCCACCCAAACTGGTGACTGTAATCTGCACTGAAGTACTGAAGGTCAGTGCTTAAGTCCAGTGCTGACCTTCTGATTTAAAGGTCAGAGGGCAACTGCTGAGTCAAGACTAACTCTCAACAGTAGCTAATTTTAAAAGTCTCCACCTCATTTTTAAATCCCTTCGAGATCTTGACCCTTCCATATCTCTGTAATCATCTCTGGCCCTACAAAGAGAATGCTGATGTTTATTGTAAGGGAAATGGAAAAAAGAAGTAGTGATGCTTAGCTACAATAGTACAGGGTGTTGGCGAGACCAGGTCTGCAGCACGGTGTACAGTTTTGATCTCCTAACTTAACAGAGGATATAAATGTATTGGAAGTAGTTCAGGGAAGTTTAACTTGACTGATACCCAGCATTGGGGATATTATCTGATGAGGAAACATTGAACAGTATGCAATGGGATTGAGAAGAATGAGAGGTGATCATATTGAAACATATAAGATCTTGACAGAATGTGTGCTGGAAAGATGCCTCCCCTTGTACGGGAGACTGGATTAAAGGAACATGATTTAAAAATATGGGGTCTCCCATTTAACACAAAACGGAGGAGAATTTTTCTTTCTCAGGAGGTTGAGAGTCTTCGGAACTTTCTTTCTGAGGGAGTGGTGGAGGGTCACTTTTTGAATATTTGTAAGGCAGCAGCAGATAGATTGTTGACTAAGACGGGAGTCAAAGGTTATTGGGAGAGGTGGGAAAGCGGACTTGAGGCCAAAAGCAAATTGGCCATCATCTTGTCAAATGTAGGAGCAGGTTAGAGAGGCTGACTAGTCTTCTCTTGCTTCTAATTTGTATGTGCCACTCCAAGATGTCTGCACTGCTCTAACTTTGATCTCTCCTATATCTCCCTTTTATTTCACTCCACCATTGACTGCCATCCAATTGGCTGCCTTGGCCTCAAACCTCCCACCTCTCTCTCTCTTAAGGAATTTTTAAAAATCAACTGCTCTGACTGACCTTTGACCCCTTTATCCCTGAGGGTCCTTTTTAAGCCTGAATATTGTGGCAGTTTTGGTCTCTTTTTCTGAGGAAGGATGCTCTTGCTCTCGAGGGAGTGCAGCAAAGGTTTACCAGGCTGATTCTGGGGATGGCCGGACTGACATATGTGGAGAGATTGACTAGGTTGGGATTGTTTTCGCTGGAGTTCAGACAAATGTGGGGGGATCTCATAGAGACTTATTATATTCTATCAGGAATGGACAGGGTAGATGCAGGGAGGATGGTCCTGATGGTGGGTGTGTCCAGAACCAGGAGTCACAGTCTGAAGATTCTGGGTAGACCATTTACGACGGAGGTGAGGAGACATTTCTTCACCCAAAGAGCCTATGGAATTCATTACAACAGGAAGTAGTTGATGCCAAACGTTGAATGTATTCAAGAGTGGCTAGGTATAGCACTTGGGGCGAATGGGATCAAAGGTTATGGGGAGAAAGCAGGATTAGGCTATTGAGTTGGGCGATCAGCCATGATCGTGATGAATGGCAGAGCTGACTCAAAGGGCTGAATGGCCTCCTCCTGTTCCTATCTTCTCTGTTTCTATGGCATCAAACCTTGGCTGTTGACTCCCAATGGGTAATTTCACTACACTTAAAGGAACTAAATATATACAAGTTATTGTAATTTAGAAAGTCATCTTATTTTGGCCATTTCAACTGTTGCCTTTTTGCTTGTCAAATGCAGGGAATGCCCACGATTCGTTTTCAGTCAGCACCGAGTTCACTGGTCCTCAGGGTACAGGATCAGGCAGGGCTCCCTCTTCCAGTTGCTATCCAATCAGGTGGGCTATTACAGTGAGATGGTGCCTCCCCTTGCAGTGGAACCTCCTGCTTGTCACTCCTGTCTCTGTTCACAAACGCGGAAATGGGTGGGGAAGGGGAATGTAACCTAATGGGGCACCCTCGACCTGGAGAAGGGAATCAAGCCATCAAAGGAAAGTCAGAATACCAGGGCCTCTGACGCATCCACAGGGAGGAATATCAAATAAATAGATGCTCCATCTACATCGCCCTTAGTGAAAAACCAGTATGAATTGTTCCAGCTCCTATAATTATTTGTGCCCATTCTTCACTGAGAGGAATGAAGCAAGGATCTGATGCTTATTGTCCATGGCTAAATGCAAGATAAGTGAGACAGCATTGGTCAGGAATGTAAAGGTCGAGGTCACAAAGTTGCATGTGGAAAATTGAATGAGTTGTACAGCTTCTAAGTTGTGAGAGAAGTGAGGCACGGGCTTAACAAGAAATCTTTATTTCACTCTAACTTAAAAAGGCCAATTTATGCAGAACTATGAATCATTTCACATGGTTGAAAGAGACATTTATATTTCAAGTCTTGAATGGATTGAACTTGAAGCCTTTAGGTGAATGCAAATAGTGAACTACCCAAATCATACCAACCATGATTATAATACATCGGTCAATGGCAACACTCTGACTTTTGACCCACCCACACTCCCCAAATTAAGTTAAAATTTCAGTCACAATACCATGGCTTATTTTGAAACTCTCTCCCGAACCACTTCATTCTTTTGCTTCCTAAGCAACTGAACATCTAAATGTTCAGCTCATGATTCTGCATTGAACTTTCTGCTTGGCATTTCAAGGTGGGCTTGCTGATATAGAATCAAGGAGAGCCAACCCTCTCAGATTGTCCAAGAGTCTCCAGTGATTGAGAATTGATCACCAGAACACGGCAAAAATGCAGGGGAGTAATGCCAGTTGTGATGAGGTTGTTGTGGTTTCGTAATTCACTCATGAAGATGAGATTGCAATTGGCGCTTGGAGTGCTAGATTATTCAAGATTTGATTTCAAGAGTTTGATTATTGATTGATGCTCACTGTGCTTGATTGCTCAAGGCTGGATGAAAACACAGAGCTAAGTAAACAGACACCAGAGAAAAACTGAGAAGCTGAGCTGTAAGCACGAGTCAGTGGGACTGTAATAAGCTTTTCTTGTGTGTAAGTTCAGCAGTTTTTCAATGCGGAACACCTGAATGTCACAGAATGTAACCTCTCAGGTTATATCGAGCCAGAGATTCCAAAGCTGAAAGCAGCTGGGTGGCAGTTGTTGCTATTATACTTGCAAGCTGCCAGAGTAATATGGGTCAGTTAGTTTGTAGGTTCAATTTCCAGTCTGTTCTGTGCGAGATCACCAACTACTGGAATTTCATCTCTCAGTCCCTGCACCTCAGGAATGAGAACTGGAATGGGCATCTCAGAGTAACTCATGGGATGGGGAGTTTGATTGCTGTAGTGAATTGAGCACAGAATCAAGACTGACACCCCTAGGGCAGTGCTGAGGAACTGCTGCACTCTACAAGGTACCATCTTACAGGCGAGACATTGAACAAGTCTCAAAGATCCCATTCCATTGTTTGAAGAGCATGAGGAAGGGAGAGGTTCACTCAGGGTATTATTTCTTTCTCAGTAAAAACAAATCATTAGTTTCATTTATCTCGTTACTCTGCAGTTAACAGACATTTAGACAGATAGCAGAGTCCATGTTAATCAGTGGCATGGTGGCTCAGTGGTTAGCACTGCCGGCTCACAGTGCCAGGGACGCAGGTTCGATTCCATCCTCAGGGAGTTGACTGTAAACGTGGAGTTTGCACATTCTCCCCCTGTCTGTGTGGGTTTCTCCTGAGTGCTCTGATTTCATCCCACAGCCCAAAGATGGGCAGGTTCAGTTGGGATGGTGTTCAGAGGGTTGGGGCAGAATTGATGGCTTAAATAGCCTTCATCTGCCCTGTAGGGATTCTATAATGTAGAATACACATCCCCTGTGACAGCAAAGTATTAAGAGGCTTGAATGGATCTCTGCCTATTCTCATTTCTTCAAGCCAATCCACAACAGGAACTCAATGTTAGCTAAACTGCATTTCCTGATGGTTTGTCATGATATTAGTCATTTTTGAATGCCAAGGAGGTTTACTGCTGATTTTTAAAAGGCAGAAGCAAAACCCCATTTCACAACTTACCCAGATATAACTCCAATGATCACTCCAACCCAGTCACGTGTAACTGGACGTGTAACCACACAGTTGATAGCTCCTACAACCTAACTCCAGGATCAGCTTCAAAGCCTGTACTGTCTTCTCTCTCTGTCATGAAGACTACCTACTCCTACCCCTGGCTCTGCACCCATCTCAGCCAATTCCAGCTTCTCTGGGGAGTGGGAATGTGGATTTTAAGACCAGAGTTGTATTTTTCTGATGTACCTGGAGTGCTTTCCTATTTATTGAGCCTCATGCCGGTGAAAGGCTCAGTCTCAGCCTTGTGGCCACCATGAATTGTGCAGCAGACTTGATAAACTCAAGCAGCCTTTCCCTGTGCGTCAACTCTGTATCTCGCTTAAAAATACAAAGACTGAGTCATCAGCCAGACTTCCTCCTTCTGCTCCACAAAGTTACAACATCATTAAGGTCACTTGAGAGTATTGCCTGGTATCCTATTTGCTACTTGCTTCATGCAGAATCACTGTGAGAAAATAATACACTAAAATCTCGTTGCATTCAGCTGAGGGCACAGCCTGTCAAACCCAGCACAAACAAACACGGCAAATAACACAAACCTGAACTATTCCGTATCCTGACTTTTGAGGCAATGCAGGAAATAGCTGAGGCGCAAATCCCAAAGGGGCATGAATCATAAAATACACAGTGACTCGATCTCCAAAAGACTAGGCTGTTTCATTCTACAGTCCACTAACAAGAACACTTTTCTTGTTCAAGCAAGTCAGTCAACTGAATCTGATGCGCTTGATGCCCCCAAGTGAATCAAACATGCCAGTTAACTCCTCAGCCAGAACTTGCATTTATAAACTGGATTTAATGTAATAAAAATTCCAAGTTGGTTAACCGCAGGAGGAGCAAGTCAAGCCAAATTTGACACACAGATAAACAGGGAGATGTTAGAATAGGTCACCAAATGCTTGGTCAAAGCTGGTAAGTTTGAAGGGGCAGCTTAAAGGAAGAAAGGGAAGTAGGAAGGCCGAAAGGGCTTAAGGAAGAAATTCCAGAGGTTGCGGGGCCTAGAAAAATGAAGGCACGGTACTAATGGTGTGATTCAATGGGCAGTGCATGAAATGCCAGCATAGATAGTTCAGAAGGTTGTTGGTTTGGTGTCGGTTACAGAGATGGGGAACTGTGAGTGCTGGGAGGCATCTGAAAACAGAGATGAGAATGTTCAAGATGAGGTATTTCTAGGGTAGCAGTCAGCGTAGGCCAAGCGAGCAGCCGGAGATCCTTATCATTTTTACACCTTCCTAACTGAAAGTCCTGGCGGGTGGGGACCAGAGACCTGGCTCGAAACTTTGGCTTGACGAGCAGCAGGATACTTGCATCAACTGAGTCCAGGCTCAATTTGTGGGTTTTGGGAACCCGGAGAATCCATCCTCGGAGCATATCCCAACCTGTTCGAACTATCAGTTGGGATAGGTTTCAACCTTCCTGAATCCCTGAATAGTGACTTAATATTCAGTGGAACTTAGGCACAGGGGAAAGTAGGCCTTTCAACCACTCAAGTCTGCACCACCGTTCTAGATCATGGCAGATCATCTACCTCAATATCATATTCTCACCCTTAAACCAGAGCCCTTGATGTCATTAGCAACCAGAAATCCATCAATCTCTATCTTGAACATTCTCAACGACTGTCCTTCCATAGCTCTCGTGGGGAGAGAATTTCAAATATTCATTATTCTCTGAGTGAAGAAATTTCTCCTTTCCTCAATCCTAATTGGCTTGCCTTTTATTCTGAAACTGGGGTTCTAGACCCCACAGTTGGGGGAAACATCCTTCCTGCATCCAGTCTGTCTATCCTTTTAAGAATGTTGTAAGTTTCTAGGAGATCACCCTTCATTTTCCTAAATTCCAGAAAAACAGGCTCAATCTCCACAATCTCCCCTCAAATGAGGGTCCTATCAGCCCAGGAATCAGTCTGCTGAACCTCTGCTGCACTCCCTCTTTGGCAAGTACATCCTTCCTCAGACAAGTGAATCAGAACTGCACACAATACTCCGGGTGTAGTGTTACCAGTGCTATATACAACTTAAGGAAAACGTCCATGCTTATGTATTCAAATCCTCTTGTGATAAAGGGTCACATACTGTTTGTGTTCCAAATTACTTGTTGCCTCTGCATGCTAGATTTCAGTGAATTATGAAGGTCGCATTGGACACCAACATTTTCCAATCTCTCACCTTTTAATAAATAATCGGTCCTTCGACCAAAGTGGATAACCTCAAACTTATCCACAATGCACTTAACTGACTCACTTGCTCTGACTAAATCCCCTCAAAGCCTTTTCGCCATCCTCCTCACAACTCACATTCTCACCAAGTTTTGTATCATTTGCAAACGTGTACAAGATGATGACAGGCACAGATAGAGTGGATAGCCAGATACTTTTTCCCAGGGCGGAAATGTCTATCACGAGGGAGCATAAATTCAAGGTGATTGGAGGAAGGTATAGGGGAGATGTCAGAGGTAGGTTCTTCACACAGAGAGTGGTGGGCGTGTGGAATGGACTGCCAGCGGTGGTAGTGGAGTCAGACACATTAGGGACATTCAAGCGATTCTTGGATAGGCACATGGATGATAGTAAAATGCAGGGTATGCAGGGTAATTTGATCTTAGAGTAGGACAATAGGTCAGCACAACATTGTGGGCCAAAGAGCCTATACTATGCTGTACTCTTCTATGTTCTATGTATGTCATATTTAAAGATTACAAATTGATTCCCACATCCGAACACGGATAGGGATTGTGAACAGCTAGGGCTGAGCACTGATCCTGACAGTACCCCACAAGCCATATCCTGCCAACCTGAGAATGTATTTTTCTCCGATTTTTGCCAAGTAATGGATCTTCAATCCTAGCTTGCAATTACTCCAATCCCATGCACATAAATTTGTTTACTAACCTCCTGGGTGGGACTTTGTCAAAAGCCTTCTGAAAATGCAAATACACCACATTAACTAAGTTTCCCTTATCAACTTTGCTGTAATGTTCTTGAGAAATTCCTTCAATATGACTTCCCTTCCACAAATCCATGTTAACTTTGTCCAATCAATTATTTTCTGAATATCTAGTAATCACACCCTTTAAAATTGATATTAATATTTTCCTGGTTGCTGACATCAGAACAACAGGTCTATAGTTCTTCATTTTCTCTCCCCTCCTTTCCTGAGGGCTCAATTTACAACCTTCCAATTTATAGATGCAGAATCGATAAGAATTCTGAAAGACCATTAATTTATCCATTTGTCTGTAACCACCTCTTTCAATACTCCTGGGTGAAGTTGACTGGATTCTGAGGAGTTGTCAACTCTCAGTCCCATTAACTTCTCCAACAGATTTTGTTTTACTAACATCTTTCAATTCTGTACTGCCACTAAATCCTTAGTTCTTAATTATTTCAGGGAGTTGTGTCTGAGTTCTGAGGAAAGGTCACTCAATCCGAAACATTAACTCTGATTTCTCTCTATGGATGCTGCCAGGAATTTCTGTTTCTGAACTTGTGTCTTCCTTTGACAGGACAAAGTGCTCACTTATTTCTCTATTTCCTATTATAAACTCCCTAACTCTGTTGGTAATGCATAAACACTTGCCTTTCCTAGTCTTTTTTTTAAACATAGTGATAAAAGCTTTTATAATCCATCTTTATATTTCTTGCTGTTTTACATTCCTATTCTTTTTCTTTCTCTCTCTCTCTTTATCAACTTCTTGACACTTCTTTGTTGAAGCCCAAACTTCTCTCAATCCTCAGGCTTTCAGCAGTTTTTTAACATTTTTTTCATAAACCTCCTCTTTTGATCTAAGACTTTGAAAGACAGGCGCCCTGACAGTGTAGTGCTCCCTTAGTACCACACTGTAATTGCCGACATTAGTTAATGGCCAATGGTCCTGAAGGTGGGATCTGAATCTATAAGCTCCTGAGTCAGCAAAAAGTGTACTACCCAGTGTTCCACAGCCAATTTAATGTCCTAGACTCCAATCCTCAAATAAAATTAAAACACAGCAGATGCTGAAGACCTGAAATAAAAACAAAGCCTGTGGTTTTGGTCTCCTATTGAGGGAAGTAAATAAATGCATTGGGGGCAATTCAAAGAATGTTTACTAGATTGATAGCTGGAATGAGCGGTTAATTGATGAGGATTGGTTGCTCAACCTGTCTTTGTTTCCAATGGAGTCTAGGACAGTGAGGGGTGAATTGATTGAAGTGTACAAGATCTTGAACAGTCTTGACAAGGTGGATGTGGAAAGGATGTTTCCTCTTGAGGGTTCAGTTCTAAACTAGGGGGCACTGTTTAAAATTAGGGGTCACCCTTTCAGGACAGAGATGAGCAGTTTTTTTTGTCATAAAGGGATGCATGATTTTGCAACTCTGCCTCAGAATGGAGTGAAAGTGGGGAGTCATTGAAAATGGAGTGAGGGTGTCAGGTATGAAACACAAACTGCTCAGCCGTGACCTAATTTAACGACAGGGCACACTCACAAGCAGCCAAATGGTTTAGGTCCTATTATGCATGTTCATGCATTTGTAAAGTGCTGGAGAGATTCAGTAGGTCTGGCAGCATTTGTGGAGAGAGAAACAGAGTTAACGTTTCAATGCCAAAACGTCTCTTCGCAGAGCTGGACTCCAAGAGTTAACTCTGTTTTGTCTCCCTTTCTCCGCAGATGCTGCCAGGTCTGCTGAGTTTCTCCAGCATTTTTGGTTTTTACTCCAGCAAACAACACCCACACTCCCAGACACTTCGCTAAAGGTGAAGGAGTGAAGTGTGTCCTGAACTGGAATCCAGAAATAAACTTTCAGGGAAGAGGAGGGGAAACAAGTGAGAGAGAGAAAAAAAAATCAGGAAAATGCGTCACTTATTTTAAAAAAATCTAAATCATATGTATTAATTGGGCAAAGTTCCATATCTGCCTAAGGCTTCCAAGATCTAAGCCTCTTTGTTAGTAAACAGGAATTGCTAAATTTTGGAACTCTGCACTGAATTCAGAAAAACCCATTACCAGGTGAAAAACATCTCCCTAGGGCACACAAATCCTACCTTTTAAAAAGGAGTGGCAGCAGGGCATTTATGCAGCACAAATATTTCTGCATCACTCAGCAACTGAGAGAGCAGGAAACAGAAGGTGAAAGGTGATGTCCAAGCTGAGCAAGCTCAAGCCTGGGGTGAAGTAACTTCGAGCCCCTCGCCAAAGGGCAAAGTTGATCCAAGCAAAAGGTTGAAACTCCCTGACCTGTGTTAAAGGCGTTCGAGAAGATTTAAAACTCCACTGCTATCACCCATTCAAAAAAAAGAGTTTAAACAGCAACTCAAGGCAAATTTGGCTTAAATGCTGGAAGCCACTCTGTAGGCTGCATCGAAGTGACTTGTCACACAAGAGAAGTGCCCTATGAGTTAACATTGTGCAGAAGCTGAAGGAAACCAAGGAAGTCAATCCAACTGCATTTTCATGATCTCTGACTCGCAGCCAGAAAACAAAAGCTACGTTCATGTGATAGTAGGAACTGCCGTGCTGGAGAACGTTGTGGAGCTGGATGAACACAGCAGGCCAAGCAGCATCAGTGGAGCAGGAAAGTTGAC
>JAHRHZ010000017.1:34676648-34695977 GCA_024137785.1 Ginglymostoma cirratum | reverse complement strand
TACAGTGACAGACCTGTCCCAGCCAGTATTGTGCCCCAGTGTTATACTGTGACAGACCTGTCCCAGCCAGTATTGTGCCCCAGTGTTATACTGTGACAGACCCGTCCCAGCCAGTACTGTGCCCCAGTGTTATACAGTGACAGACCTGTCCCAAGGAGTACTGCATCCCAATGTTATATACGGCAAACCTGTCTCCACCTGTACTGTACCCCAGTGTTATAAAGCAAATGACCTGTCCCCCCAGTACTTTACCCCCCCTGTTCTACAGCAACAGACCTGTCCCAAGAAGTACTGTACCCCAGTGTTATACAGTGACAGATCTGTAGGAAGGCCAGACAGGGAGGGCTCTGAGTAAGGGCCACTCGACTTGAAACATTAACCCTGATTTCTCTCCACAGATGCTGCCAGACCTGCTGAACTTTTCTAGCAATTGCTATTTATATAGTAACATGCCTGGCCCTCACCAATACTGTATCACAGTCTTATACTCAGGTAGACCTGTGCCTGCCAGTAATATAGTCTGAAATTGACTATCCTGCCTGGATTAGTACTGTGCATCACTTATTTTACACAGCATCTAGATCTTAGGGATAATTACTGACCAGAAACTGAACTGAACCAGCCTCATAACTATTGCTGCTACAAGAGTAGGTAGGTGGCTAGGATTTCTGTGGTAAGTAACTCACCTCCTAATATACCCCATCTCCCAAAGCCTGCTGCTACCTGCAAGACTAGATACAGGAGAGTGTTTTGATTTCTCTGCAATTGCCTGGATGAATTCAGCTTCAACAGCACTCAAGAGGCCTGATGTCATCCAGGACAAAGCATTCTGCTTGATTTGCACCACATCCACAAACATTCACTCCCTTCACCACCGATACTCAGTAGAAGCAGCATGTACTGTCTCCCACATGCACTGCAGCCTATGATTGTGGTTTCGAAGGCACTATCTCAACCAATTAGAAAGACAAAAGTAGCAGGGAAGGGGGAATATCACACTCCTCCAAGCAACTCACTGTTTCGACTTGGAAATATATTACTGTCCCCTCAGTGTTACTGCAGGAAAAGTCAAGAACTCTCGAACAGCTCTCTGGGTGTCGCAACATCAAATGGTCTGCGGTGGTTCAAGAGGGCAACTCACCACCATTTTCTGCAAGATGATTAGCGATGGGCCACAAATGCTGGCCCAGCCAGAAACATTCATGATTGAACAGAATATAATTCAACTGAAATGTGTGGGGGATTGCTACTTCTCCACCTTTACACCACACCACTGACTGTGACCAGAAAAGATAGAAGTGACTTGGCCACAATTAAAGCAGTGTCTCTTCAATTGAAAAAAAATCCAAAACTCTTTGCACGCAATCAATTATCAGGGGGTGTCCTGTCTGATAACAAGTAGCCTCAGGCCCAGTTCTGGGTTATGTTTATACGTGCCACAGTGAAAGGTGAGAATGTAGGGCAAGGCAGACTGTGTCAGAAACAGTGTACATACATCAGGCAAAGAAAACACTTTTTCTTTGTTCATTTGACTTGAATATTTTATCTTACTTATTGAAGATTTGGAGGCGTTGTTGGCTGGGTCAACAATGTTTGTCTATCCCTAGCTGCCCTTGAGAAGGTGGAGATGAGTTGTCTTCTTGAACCACTGTAGTCCATTTATTGTAGTCTACCCACAATGCCATTAGGGTCGAAGCTCCAAGATTTTGACCAGTGATACTGAAGGAATGGTGATATATTTCCAAGTCACTTGGAGGAGAATGTGTTCTTATCTATCTTCTGCTCTTGTCCTTCTAGATGGTAGAGGGTCATAGCTTTGGAAAGTGCTACGAATGGAACCTTCGTGAACTTTTTTCAATCCATCTTGTAGTCGGTACACACTGCTATCATTGGTGGTGGAGGTGGATGTTTAAAGTGATTGATGGGATAGTGGTCAAGCAAGCTACTTCGTCCCAGTTGGTGTTGAACTTCTTGAGTGGTGTTGGAGCTGCACTTATCACATTCCTGACCTGTGCCTTATAGGCTGTGGACGGGCTTTGGGGAGTCAGGAGGTGAGTTACTGTCTGCAAGATTCTGAGTCTGTGCCCAGCTCTCACAGACCCACCATTTATTTGACTAGTCCAATTTAATTTAAGGTCATTGGTAATCCCCCAGGAAGCTGATAGCACATCACTGTGGAGTGTCCTAGGAATGTATCCATTACAGTCAAGTTCGGTGTTGATTGACTTTCCCTAATTGCCCTTGAAAAGATGGTGCTGAACTATCTTTTTCAACTGTTGCCATCTTTGGGACGTAGATACTCTACAATGTGGTTAAGAAGGGAGTTCCAGAAATTTGACCTAGTGAGACTAAAGAATTGGTGATATATTTCCAAGTCAGGATGGTGAGTGGCTTGTCGAGAACTTGGTGGTGCTCCTCCTAGGTATCTGCTGCTATTGTCCTTCTTGGTGGTAGAGGTCACTATTTTGTCCGTGCTATGTGAAGAGGATTGGTGTTGTGCTTCTGGGGAGTTTATGGGAAGGTGATGGGGTAGTGAACTCCTAACTACAGCACATGGCTGGGTGAAATCCCTCCAATCAGTGATTCTGGCCATTCAATCCCAGACTGTCACTGTGGTGACTGACAGCATAATTGCAGGCCTAAATTCTAATACATTATGCCCTGAACCCTTCCACTGCTGAATATTACATTGATTCTGTATACTTTCAGCGAGCAATCCTTATCCTTCTGTGAAACACCATCTTCATATAGTCACACAGGACACATCATTACCTTGCTGAATAAACTGCAACTCTGTACAGATAATAACAGTCACCTTATGGCACGGAACATGAATATTACTGAATTAAAAACAAAACCTGTTGAATATTTTCATTCTGTGTTCACCAGAACAGATGCAAGAATACTAAATTTCAGAGGGAACAACAATTTATATTCCACGAACAACAGAGAAAAGGGATTTGTCCAGACATTGCAACTTCTCAATTAAGATAACAGTTTATGGTAACCGCTCCCTGAGCATTTTCCATGACAATTCCTCAGCTAATTCCTCTGCTCACTTGCCAACAGATCAGCACTCTGTTACTCATGCATATAAATTACTGTTCCCCTTGAAACTTGGCATTCTTGCATCTGTCCTGATGAGTGCAAAATAAAAACCATTGACATTATGTCTCTCTTTTCAGCAATACACTTAATAACTCTTACCCTGTTGATTAAACTATACTCCCATTCAGTTAGTGATTAACATTTACCCTGCTGAATAAACTTCAACTTCATAATTATCAATGAGTAATTCTCAATCCATGAAATTAAGAACAACTCTTCATATTTTCAGTAAGTAATCCTCACCCACAGAATTATAGAATGCTTAGAGCATAGAAGGCAGCCATTCAGGCCCTTTCGTCCATGTCAATCCATTGCAAGAGTAACTAAGCTTGTTTCTCACCCTGTTCTTCACTCACAGCACTGCAAATTTCCTCCCTGCAGGTGCTTGTCCAATTGATTGAACGCATTGATTGACCCTGCTACACTGCACTTGCAGGCAATGCATTCCAGACCCTAATTACGTAAAAATATTTTTTCTACAACGTCGCCTTTACCAACTATTTTAAATCTCTCTCCTCCGATTTTCCACCCTTTTGTCAATCGAACCAATTTCTCCCTATTGGTCCAGACTGCTCATGATTTTGATCACTTCAACCAAATGTCCCCTTAACCTTCTCTAAGCAAACTACCATCAACTTCTCCCATCTATCTACATACCTAAAATCCCTCATCTCAGGAACTATTCCCATGAATAAGACTTTATGAGACTGTATAAGACTTTAGTTATGTCAGTTGAGTTTAGTTTGGAGCATTGTGCATGGTACTGGTCATCACACTATAGGAAGGATGTGGAGGCTTCGGAGATGGTGTGAAAGAGGTTTACCAGAATGTTGCCTGAGGGTATGGAGTTGGATGATCAGCCATGATCAGGACGAAAGGCGAAGCAGGTTCAAAGGGCTGAATGGCCTACTCTTGCTCCTATTTTCTACATTTGTATGGTTTAAAACAGAAACGGAAAGCACTGATGTTCTGATTGGCTGAAATTTATATCTGAATGGTTGATAGTAAGGCTTCTGAAGTTAAATTTAAATGTATGAATTAGAAGGAGTAGGCCATTCACCCCTCAACCCTGCTCCGCCATTCACCAAGGTCACATTATTTCACAAATGTATGAGTAGGATGATGTAATCCGGGGGAGAAGTGGAAATGAAGAAAAGGATTTGAGAGTTTAAATGCCTTGGACAGATGCTGGATGAATGGGAGCCCAAACGATTCTCATTGATAATTTCATGGAGGGACAGGTGGTTAAGGCCATGATGAAGCAAATAGGATTTTGTGTTTTATAGACAGTAACACCGAATACAAAAGTTACGTATGTAATGATGATGTTTTGGTGAGATTACAATGAAAGCATGTTGTGCCATTTTGGACGTTTCACTGATAGAAATGGCATTCAAACTATTCAGTGTGGATTCAGTGGAGGAAAGCAAGATTGAGAATTAATGGTTATGATGAGAGATGAGATACAAAGGTTATTGTCACAGCACCAAAGAAGGTCAGGAGGACAGATAGTGGAGTTTTGTTTTAAAATTATGAATGGAATTGGTAAGATTCAGTTCAAAGTACAGATTCTCTGGCTGGTGACTCAATGACAAGATCCCTGCAACTTGAAAAGTGTTTGCACAAGAATGAAGGGACAGATTTGGACAAGGGGTTACTGGAACATGGACTACATTGAGACTGGTTGAAGCAGAGATCATTACATCGTTTTGGAGGAAATGGGACGAGTATTAGAAAAAAAGACACAGGGCAAGGGGGACAGTATGGGGCAACGGCATTAGTTTGAGATTGATACATGATTACGGGGAAAGCACGGGACAGGGGTATTAGTTTGGCGATTGATACAGGACTATGGGGACAGAGCATGGCAGTGGGAGTGCAATTGGTTTAGGATTGATACAGGGCCATGAGAAAGAGTGAGGGAGTGGAATTAGTTTCACATGCCTCCAGCAAAGAACTAGCACACACAGAATGGACAGAGTGGCCTGCTCCTGCACTAGAAAACCTTTATGACAAATAAGCAAAAAACAACAAACCGGTAACAAGTCACAGCAGCCAAATAAAATGAATAGTCCAATTAAAATAGTTCTGAAACTAATGCCTGAGGTCTTTGAAAAAGATAAGGACTTATTGCCAGTAATATTGCGTACAACATGGCTTATAGTGACACTAAAGGTACAACATTTACAAGAAATGATTACATTAAATATCCTACTAGGTCAGGAAGGTCTCAAAAAACGATTTGATTGTGGCCATCTGCCCCATGCTGCAGAGTCACGAAAGTCCCCAATGCCTAACTTCATAAAGACCGAAACCCAGCAGCTCGGGCTATGCCTGTTTGCAAACAATTTATTAAAACTGACCACAAAACGAGCCATTTGCTGAGCAGGCCAGGACTTGCTGTTGGTTCACTTCTAATCTGGTGATCAAAGTGCAAAAGATAGGCATCAGGAAAACTATTATTAGAACCAGCCAAATTAAATTTGATTTGTTTGGATAAAAGATCAAAACGAAAAGGTAAAGCATTAATTCCAGCTTTTTCTGAGGCTGAGAGCAAGTCTTATAAGGTACTGTCTGGTCCCCCTCAGAAACAGGAGGAAGAAAGCCAAATAAACCAACAGCTGATGAAACCCAAAAGTCCAGGTTTACTTTGACAGAAACAACGCCACTCTTTATAATGAATTTTACATGGTGGCAGGAATTGATCGCTTCTTGTTGATTTACACTCAGAACTCGGTCGCAGGAACTGCACTATGAGAGCAGTCTGCTGGAGGCTAAGCAAAGGTACAGATTTATTGCCTATATTTATGTTGAACACTGATAAACGCAGGGGAGTTTGCAAAGAATGAATGAAAAATGCAAAATTGGTTTATAAATATTACATGAGTTATTGGCATTAATTCAAAAAGCTCAAAACGCTGTGAAAATAAAAATAGCTACTTCTCCTCTTACATGAAATTTGAATTGCTAACCCATATTGGGCAAGAAAACAATGGTTGATATATTTCCTCCACGATAAGTCAAAAGACATTCTGGCTGGATTCTTTCTGCAAATGATTCTTTGCATATCTGCCTCTGTCACAGATTCTAAAACTCATCACCCCACCTTATACAGGAGGGTTTCCTCTGATACGCACACACAAAACTCTTAGCGGTATCACTAGTGATAATCTGGCAGAAATCAAACCTCTGGCTTTTGAAGATTCCAATGCTAAAAGGGTAAGAATAATATCGGGAAAATGAGGTCTTGTGATGCAATAGGTAATGTCCCTGACATGGAGCCACTCCAGAACTTGAATGGCCCAAGAAGATGCAATCATAACGTGGCAAAACAGGTTGAAGATCAATTTACAAAATCCTTCCAAGTTATGTCGTGGCAGACGGTATGAGTGGCAAGGATTCTCAGTGATGGAAAGAAATTAGGGCTTCAGTCCTAAAACCATAAGATATAGGAGCAGAATTAGACCATTAGGGCTTTCAAGTTTGCTCCACCATTTGATCATGGCTGGTATGTTTCTCAACCCCATTCTCCTGCCTTTTGCCTGTATGCCCTTGATTCCCTCACTAACGAAGAACTCTATCTTAAATACACTCAATGACTTGGCCTCCATAGTCCTCCGCGGCAATCAGTCCCACAGATTACCCATCCTCTGACTAAAGAAATTACCCCTCATGGGGCGGCACAGTGGCTCAGTGGTTAGCACTGCTGCCTCACAGTGCCAGGGACCCGGGCTCAATTCCACCCTCGGGGAACTGGCTGTGTGGAGTTTGCAGGTTCTCCTCATGTCTGCATGGGTTTCCTCCGGGTGATCTGGTTTCCTCCCACAATCCAAAGATGCGCAGTTTAGGTGGATTGGCCATGCCAAACAGCCCATAGTGTGGAGGGGTATGCAGGGTAGGTGAATGAACCATGGGAAGTGCAGGGTTACACGGATGGAGTAGGTGGGTGGGTTTGTGGGTGGGATGCTCTTCGGAGGCTTGGTGTGGACTTATTGGGCCAAATGGCCTGCTTCCACACTGTAGGGATTCTGTGATTCTTTGCTCATTTCTGAAGGGCCACCCCTTCACTCTGAGGCTATGCTCTCAGGTCCTGGCCTCTCCTACATGTGGAAAAATCTTCTCACTGTCAGTATTCTGTAAGTTTCAAACAGATCCCCCCCTCATCCTTCTAAGCTCCATCAAGTACAGACCTAGAGCCCTCAACTGCTCCTCATATTATAAGCCCTTCAATCCCAGGATCATTCTTGTAAATATCCTCTGGCCCCTCTGCAACACGTCCTTCCTTAGATATGGGGTCCAAAACTGCTCACAATATTCCAAATGCAGTCTGACCAGAGCCTTAAACAGACTCAGAGCACATCTCTACTCTTGAATTCTAGCGATGAATGCCTTCCTAACTGCCAACTAAACCTGCATGTTAGCTTGAAGACAATCCTGAACTAGGACTCCCAAGTCACGTTAAGCTTCAGATTTATGAAGCCTATCCTCATTTAGAAAGTAGTCAACATCTCTATTCTTCCTACTAAAGTGCATAACCTCACATTTATCCACAATTTATTCCAGCTATCACTTCATAGCTCACTCTCCTAGACTGTCCAAGTCCTTCTGCCACTTACTCACTTCTTCAACATTACCTGTCCCTCCATCCATCTATCTTTGTGTCATCTGCAAACTTAGCAACAATGTCCTTGGTTCCTTCATCCTGATCATTAATGTATAATGTGAGTAGTTGTGGTCCCAACACTAATGCCTGTGGAACTCCACTAGACACCAGCTGCCATCCTGTAAAAGACACTTTTATCCCTTCTCTCTGCCTTCTGCCAGTCAGACAATTCTCTCTACCTTCCAGTACCTTGCCTCTAACACCAGGGGCTTTTATCTTATTTTGCAGCACCTTGTCAAAGGCCTTCTGGAAATCCAAGTAGATCACCTCCACTGGCTCTCCTTTGTCTAACTTGTTTGTTGCCTCCTCAAAGAATTTTAACAGATTTGTCAGGCATGACCTCCCCTTGACAAAGCCTTGCTGACTCAGCCCTATTTTACCATGCACTTCCAAGTACTCTGCAATCTCATTCTTAATAATGGACTCTAAAATTTTACTGATGACTGAGATCAGGCTAACTAGCCTTTCAGGTTCCTTTCTTCTGCCTTCCCCCCACCCTACTTCTTAAAACAGGGATATTACATTCGCTGCTTTCTCTGGGACTCTCCATCACTATCCATAGGTTTCAAATGCAACAACAACTGTAACAGCACATGCTGCCTCTGCACGGATGGTGTGGATGAGCTTCCTGCCCTAAGCATGGGATTCAAACTCTGGTCCAGGTGGGATGACTTCAGCATCTGCATCTGTTCTGAGGAAGGGTCACTGGACCCAAAACGTTAACTCTGATTTTTTTCTTCACAGATGCTGCCAGAGCTGCTGAGCTTTTCCAGCAACTTCTGTTTTTGTTCCGGATTTACAGCATCCGCAGCTCTTTTAGTTTTTACCATAGCACAATGGGGCAGCTCTGGCTCCAAGCAAAGAGCAGTGAAAAGGAACATTAAAGCAGGATCTGCGGGGAACTGAAATCTTGCTTCACCAGGCCCCCACACAGAGAGAGGAAGTGGAAAAATCACCTCCCCATTATTCACAGGCTGGAGAAAAGATTATATTGGAATGGGAATAATCACCTTGACTGGTTCCTGCAATCTGTACTGGCACAGAGTGTCATGCATTGCTCTTTCGGTTGTAAAAATACAAAAGTCGCCAATTCACAGACTGAAATTCTCATCTCACTATTGGAAGAAATATTGAATCATTCCACCCTGGAATATTTGAGCAGGGCAGTGTAGAGGCAGTTTTACTTTGTAGCTAGCTCAGTGCTGTACCTGCCCTTGGTGTGTTTGATGGGAACAGTACAGAGGAGGCTGTACTCTATATCTGACACTATGCTGTATTTGGCTTGTGAATGTCTGACAGAGACAATGTAGGTTATGGGTCTAAATCCCTCTCCAGACATGAAGACATAATCCATGGTGACATTCCCAATGCTACCCTGGAGACACTCTGCACTGTCAGAGATGCTATCATTCAGGTGAGCTTTAAAGTCCAGGCTCAATCTGCCTTCTCCAGTAGACAGGAAAGATCGCAGATGAAGAGTCATTCGACTCAAAATGTTAGCTTGCTTTCTCTCTATGGATGCTGCCTGACCTGCTGTGAACTTCAGCATTTTCCGTTTTCAGCAAAGATTGCGCAGTGTTATTTGAAAAGTGGCATGGTTCTCCCTGGCTTCCCAGTGTTCCAATATTTAACACCCAACATTACTAATCTGTTATCACATTTCTATTTGTGGGACCTTGCAGTATGTAAATTGGTTGCTTCATTGCAGCACTTCACAGTATACTTTACTGGCTGGAAAGCCTTTTCAAACCCTGAAAGGTGCCACGGAAATGTAAATGTTTCTCTGATGTGGGATCTAGTGCCTCTTGCTGGGTGAAATGTGTAAGACTGAGTTCAAGGCAGGAGTGTTCCAACTGTGAAGCATGCTGTCAGTCAAACACAGTCACCCAGGCAAAGGTACAAAAAAGAGTTAAACTGTCTGACTGCCTCCCACCAAGGAGTCAACCACCTCAGGACAGGAGATGGAGAAGTGGGGAGCAGAGGCAGTGGAAAAAAAGTCAGGGGCACCAAAATGTGATGGCATCAAAATTCTTTCTGGAGAGAAATAGGAAATTCCAATCTCCTGTCACAACCCCTGTGGGAATTGTAGCAGAAATTCTCTGGGAGAATTCCAGCCCTTTGTCACCCAATAATCACATGATACCTTTTCAAATTCAGTGCTGTCAGTCCATAGACCCCATTCTAAAATTAATCCAACCCCTCAGGATTAATCTCAAAGACTGGCATTCCAACATCGCTGACTTCAATAATCCTGGCACTGACTCAAGACACAAATATTTATGGAAGTAAGATTCATATTAATATTTTCAACTTTAAAAGAAAATTAGGTGACCCTCGCTGTATAATTTTCTCCCCTTCCCCCTTGTCCTGTCACCTTTTAATCAATTTCCTTGCTTGCTTTTCACACACACACACAAGAACTTTTCCAAGTTTTGCCAAGTCTGGAGAGACTGGGGACGTGGAAGGGCTGAAACTGATCACAATGAACGAACTTGTTTGAAACTGAGTTGGAAACTGACAGGGAAACTGGCGATACACTGGAAAATCTACAAATGCAAGACACATTCGAAATACCGTAGTCCTTTTTTTGGGGGGGAAGAAAATCTGCGTGGAATGTAACAGATTCCATCACAGACACAAAGAACGAACCGAGCCGTGGGGTTGGCTGGAGATGGGAGGGATAAAGTGCAGGTCCAGGAAAAGATACATATACATTAAATTAACTTTTAAAAACTTCCCATTATAATGCAGACCTTTTACCCTTCGAAGAACGAGAGCTTATTTGTATGCAACTTAAAAGCAGCGGGCATGAGCATATTTTCGTTTCATTTCAGACCTCTGCCTGTCTGTATTCCTCCAATATGCCCCATAGATCCAGTTTTTTTTTAAAGCTCTAGGCTGTAGATTTTCGCTGTGACTGCCAGCGACACCTGATGCTATCTAGATAAAGACTCTATTCCCGTCTCTCCCCAGACTAGTTCTCTCCTGCTGTCTGCATTTGTAGTCTAACCTTAAAACAATCTATGCCTCTCAGCGCAACAATTCCTCTCCCTGACCCACACATTTTTTTAAAAAAATTTGTAAACGCATAATTGAAAACACAAATTTCTTATATTTTTTCCCACTGCTGCCCTTTTTGAGTATTTTTATTTTTGAAAAGGCTACATTTCATGAGGTTTTGTTTTCATTTGTACAGATGAGAGAAGGAACCAAAGGTAAAATAGCAATTTCTATTTAAAACGGCACACGAGCGGTTCGACTTTGAACCACACGACCCCTCTGAATCACGTACTTGTTATCGAAACTGAAATTTACACAGGTCTCCCAGTTTATTCCCTTTGTCAATCCCTACCACCAGCACCACCACCTCCCCCCTCCTCAGGAATTAGGAGAGAGTCTGGCTGGAATGCGAGGCTACGATGGGAATGCAGTAACTGTGAAACAGACTGACACACAACATTTTCCTTTGCAAAATATTTTAAAGTTTTGTTATCAAAACAGACCCAGAGCAAATGGCAACGGTAGGAGATGAATTGAGAAAAAGCACTTAACACATGGTGGAAAAATCTCATGACATTTGTCAAGATGTTCTTTTTATCCCCCTCTCCAGTGATTAATAATTTTTTAAAAATCTACGTTTTCTTCCCCCCCCCCCAAAAAAAACAAGTAACTACTGATCTCGGAGTTAATTATGAAACGCCACGCTCTCTCAAAGAACAGACGTTTCCAACCAGACTCCAACTATGCTCCAGACTGGAATTCATCTTCAGACGGAACGCTGCACACATTTCTCCCCTCAGAACGTGATAGAAAAGGAGAAATTACTGGACAAATCTTTAAAACTGATTCCGTCCCCACACACGTAATATAAAATCTCCTTCTGGATCAGATGAGGCCTGATCGGTGGTGACAAAAGCCTTTCTTTTGCTATTTTTTTAAGCTGAGATTCCCGATCAAAACTTTCAAAAACTTTTTTTAAAAAAACTGTCTCCACCTACACCGCCCCCCCCCCAACTTCCCATATTTCCCCCCATTTGAATTGGGTACAGCTACCGGCTCACAGTAACTTTTACAGTTCACCCGGGGCAGAGAAATCCAAACTTAATTTGACTGCAAAAGCTGAGGACTTGGTTTCAAAAAAAGGATGTGAATTTCAGCCTCTCTCCCTCTGCCCACCGTCTTCCCCAATGGAGTTTGTCTTTGAGAAGCGCCTTACCTCTTAATTTAGATTCTGTGTGTGTGTGCGTGTGTGTGATTTTCCCCCTCGCTTTGCAGAGTCCTGTGCTCCTCCAGACGGCATTAAATGCCCTCAGTTCCAAATCCCTTTGCTCAGAATGGGGAGGAGAGTGGCTAACAGAAGAGCTCTCGCCATGTTAGTGTCTTCTGGATACACATTGCAGAAGTCACTGCCCACATCTACCGTATTCAGGCTAATAGACATTCAGACATTCCCACTGCTTCTCCCCCGCCTCCTGCAAGACAGCTCGCACTTGTGGCTGCCGGGTTTCCTATTCCTGCAGGGATCGTTCAACTCACTGCCTCCCCGCCCCAAAACAAAAGGAAGATACATTTATCGACGGGCTCTCGCCCTCTGGCATGGAGGGGGTGTCTCATCTTTTGAGAAAAAGGGAGAGCATTCAGAGACCAGGAGGCAAATCGCACACAGCAAACACGTTATATCCCTCGTCCCAACCCTCCTGGTATGTTTCCTAGCTGCGATCCGTCCCTTCTCGGCCCGAATGGCCGCTGGTCGGATTTTGGACCATGGGAGTCTTCACGCGGAGTTCCCATTCCTTTCCTCAGCTATGGAGCGTGGGGGCCGTTCTGGTGATCACTGGGTGTCATGGGGGGCCGGGGGAGGGGGGGGGGTAGTGACTGCTACTTTGGCCGGTTTACACGTCTTTAAACTTGGGGTAGTATCGACTGCCCACAGCAAGAGGCATTCTGCCGAAAGGGAGTGGGGCAAAGGTCGTGAAACTAAGGCTCTGTCTGCCCTCTAGGGTGTGGCACTGTTGCATAAGGGCAGTGGAGGGGACAATTCCGTGGGTGACCTGAATTAACATTCCCCTGACATCCCCAATGTCAGTCATGATCAGTGCAACATTTAAAAGGCATCTGGATGGTTTTATGAATGGGAGCCAGCGGTTTAGAGGAATATGGGCCAAATGCTGGCAAATGGGACTAGATTAATTTAAGACATCTGGTTAGCATGGACAAGATAGACCAAAGTGTTTCTGCACTGTACATGTCCATGACCTTATGCTGTAGTGGGAGCTTGCTATGCTCAAACTGACTGCCTTGTGCTATAACAGTTATACGTACTTCCACCAATACTTTCTTAGAATCATTAGAACCCCTACAGTGTGGAAACAGGCCCTTTGGCCCAACAAGTCCACACCGACCCTTGGAGCATCCCACCCAGACCCATCCCCCTATAACCCACCCATCCCTGAATACTATGGGGCAATTTAGCATGGCCAATGCACCTAGCCTGCACATCTTTGGACTGTGGGAGGAAACTTGGAGCACCCAGAGGAAACCCACACAGACATGGGGAGAACGTGCAAACTCCACACAGACAGTTGGCCAAGGGTGGAATCAAACTAGGGTCCCTGGGGCTGTGAGGCAGCCTGCTAACCACTGTACCACCATGGACCCACATGGTCTAGTGTGGATGAGAATAGCCATCTTCTGGTCTAACTAGAAGAGTCTGTGATAGGAAACAAGATGTAGTTTATTGGACCTCTTCAACTATTTACAAGTTACAAGGATGTAGTAGTTTTTTTAGGGACGGTGTTAGGAGGAGCCTGTCTACAGTTTGAGTTCTTCAAGATCCACAGTTAGTCTCCCATCCAGTTCTCAGTGGGTGATGCTCATGGAATTCAATCAGGGTTAACCCTTTCAGACCCTTTCAGGCCCTTAACACAGCAGTGACAACACCTTCTTTGTTCTATACTCCGAAGTGCTATTACACACAACAGAGTGCCTTTCCCACCACCAAAATCGCCGAGACTTTTTGTTTTGCAATTTTTTTTTTAAGGAATGCCATCCACCACCAATAATAAGCGCCATGTAGCCAATTGAAAATTCACAAACAAAGCCCATTATGTGCAATGCAAACCATTAAAGCAGAAGGGATGACGGCACTTTTAAAAGTACTTGAGGATGTGGAATGATTTGTCAGGTTCAGAAACCACGAATGGTGCACAAAAATGCAATTTCTTCTTTTGACGAGTGCTCAGTTTTCACTGCTAATTAATAAAGGACCCCTGTTTCAGCCATTGCCAATCCTTTACATCTAACACGGTGCTTAAAAATAAGACGTTTTCCTCTCCTTTCATGGTTATTGCGTGAAGTTTGCCATTCAGGTCAAGGAGAAGTGACATTTGACTGCTGACCTATGCTGTGTTAACTGCTCCCAGTAGACCTGCTCCAATTGGCTTCACACTTGCCTGAGTTAAGTATTAAATATTGACCAGGATTTCTGTTCTTGACTGATAGTCTTACTGGAAACTGAATACATCTCAACCCCTGAGACAAGCAGGACCAGGTACAATATGACTATTTTAAGTTCTTACATACTTTAAAATTCAAGATGTTGATAATTTCTATAAATCTAAATAATCTTGATCAGAAGAATTATCTTTAAGGACACATCCATCTTCCCTAAAATTACATGCCTCAGAAGAAGGCATTTGGCTCATTGTACCTGTGCTGGCTCTTTGAGGGAGCTGTCCAATGAGTCCCATTTAACTTGCCTTTTCCCCCATAGACTGGGAAATCTTCCCCTATTCAATTATTTACCTAATTCCTTTTTGAAAGTTACAATTTAATCTGCAGTGCATTCCAGTTCACAATGTGCTGTGTAAAAAAGCAAATTCTCTTCACCCCTACAATTCTTTCACAAGTCTTAAATTGATGTCCATCTAGTTATTTGACAGCTTTTTTTCTTTACTATCAAAACCCCTCATGATTTTTGATATCTCTATTAAATTTCCCCTTAACCTCCTCTGCTGAAAGGGAGAACAATCCCAGTCTCTTGACATAACTGAAGTTGTTCATCACTAGAACTGTTCTACAAAATCTTTTCTGACTTCTTTTGGAATCATTTTTCCTCACAACTATTGTCTCTTCTCAATGGCCTTGTCAATGTGATACAGTTCCCCAGGTAACGGACAACCATACAAACATACAAAACATGAGACCATCTTCAGCTGCTTCATCAATGACCTTCCCTTTATCATAAGGTCAGTAGTCAGGATGTTCACTGATGATTGCACAATGTTCAGCCCATCATTCTCTACTCCTTGGATAGTGAAGAACTCCATGTTTAAATGCAGCAATACCTGGATAATATTCAGATTTAGAATGATGAGTAGCAAGTAACATTAACACCACACAAGTGCCAGGCTATAACCATCTCCAACAAGAAAGAATCTAGCGATTGCCCCTTGGCATTCAGAAGCATTACCATCACTGAATGCCCCTAGGGATTGCAATTGACCAGAAACTGCATTAGACTAGCCATATAAATACAGTGGCTACAAGCACTTAGGAATCCTGCAAATGATTCACCTCCTGACTCTCCAAAGCCTGTCCACCATTTACAAGGCACATATCAGGAGTGTGATGGAATTCTTCCCACTTGCCTGAACAAGTTTTTTTTTTATTTATTCACCGGATGAGGCCGTTACTGGCTAGGCAGCATTTATTGCCCATCCCTAATTGCCCAGAGTGCATTTCAGAGTCTAGCACATTGTTGTGGGTCTGGAGTCACACGTAGGCTAGACCAGGTAAGGATTGCAGTTTTCTTCCCTAAAGGGCATTGATGAACCAGGTGGGTTTTTTCCTGACAGTCAACAATGGATTCATGGTCATCATTAGATTCTTAATTCCAGATATTTTACTGAATTCAAATTCCACCATCTGCCGTGGCGGGATTCAAACACTGGTCCCCAGAACATTATCTGGGTCTATGGGTTAACAGTCCAGCGATAATACCACCATGCCATTGCCTCCCCAAGTGCAGCTCCACCAACAAGCAAGAAGCTTGACCTCATCCAGGACCAACAACAGCTTACTTGATTGGCACCACATCATAAACATCCACTTCCTTCATCGAACAATGCTCAGTAGTACCAGTGTATGCCATCTGCAAGATGCACTGCAGAAATTCACCAAGGAACCTCACGTAACACTTTCCAAACCTTGAACATTACTAACAAGAAGGACATGGGGAACACCACTACTTGCTAAGTATCTTCCAAGCCATACACAATCCTCACTCAGAAATACATCAACATACCTTCAGTGTTGTTGAGTCAAAATAATAATGTGTAATATTAAGTTGGAAAAGGGTAAAAATCAATAATTAAGATTCAAAACTGGAAAAGGGTAAATTATAGGGGTATAAAAGGTTAACTGGAACAAGTTGATTGGAAACACATTTTGGTGAATGAAAAACAGGAGAATTTCAAAAGAAAGATGAGTAGGGTGCAAGCTAGGTATGTACCCATGAGAAATAAAAACGGAGTATCTAAAGCTAAAGTACTCTGATTGGCTAAGAAGATTGATGAGAAAATAAGGAATAGAAAGGAAGCATATGATGTACATCAGAGTAGTAATAGTTGTGGAAATCAGGAAAAGTATCTCAAATGAGGGAGAGAGGCTGGGGCTAGAATAAAGAAGGCTAAGAAGAAGCGTGAAGAAAGGATGGCAGGCTGCACTGAAACAATTTTTAAATGTTCTTCAAATATATTAATAGTAAAAGATTAGTGAAGGATAGAGGTGGGGGCCATAACGAACAAGCAAGGTAAACTGCTCATTGAAACAAAGGGTATAGTAAAGGTATTAAATGGGCACTTTGCTTCTGTTTTTACCAAATTAGAAAATGGTGACAGTGGTCGAGTTGAAAATGTAGCTATTGATCAACTGAACAGTAGCGTGATAAAATCTGAAGAGGTGCTAAAAATGCTAGTAGCACCCCAGATAGAGAAGTTGCCAGGCCCAAATGGATGCATGCTAGATTGCTGAGTGACGTAAGGGAGCAAATTGCAGAGCCTTTCACGGAAATTTTCCAGGTGTTTCTGAACACAGGGTTAGTCCCAGGAGACTGGAGGGTTACAAATGCACCACCGTTAGTTACAAACGGGGCAAAGGATAACCCAAGAAACTACAGATCTGTCAATTTGACATCAAGAGTAGGAAAACCGATGGAGGCCATAATATGGGATAAGGTAAATATAACTTGGAAAAAATAAGATAATACTTGACAGTCAATATGGCTTTGCCAAGGGCAAGTCACATCTAACAAATTCGATTGAATTCTTTGATAAGGTGCCTTGAGCAGGGTTGAGGGGAATGCTGTGATGTTGAATATTTGGACTTTACGAAAGAATTTATATTGGTGCCACATGGCCTGTTGGTTAACAAATGAGAAATCTCTGGGATTGATGGGTTCATGGCAGAATGGATTAGAAGTTGCCTAAAAGATAGTGTACGTAGAGATGGGCATTTCTCAGATTGGTGACCTGTTGGACATAGTGTTCCCTAGGGATCAGTGTTGGGACTCTTGCTTTTTCTGATTTGTATAAATGATTTGGAATTGGATGTTGAGGGCAAATTCTCTAAATTTGCAGATGACACTAAGCTAGGGAGAATAGTGAATTGTGAGGATGGACTTTGACAAGTTGGCCAAATGGGTAGACATCTGGTAGATGAATTTCAATGCAGAGACATGTGAGGTACTGTATTCCATGGAAAGAGATACAGGCTCACTGATACAGCTTTGAGAGGAATACTGGAATAGAGGGTCCTCAGGGTTCACATGCATAATTCTCCTAAGCTGGCCAGGTAAATTGAAACAATTGTTATGAAAGCTTATAGGATACTTGGATCTATACCTACAGATATATAAAGTATAAAAGCACCGAACTGATGCTACACCTCCACGAATCATTGGTCAGACCCACATTTGGAGAATTGTGTCCATTTCTGGGGTGTTAAAGCCCAGGAAGAGAGTGCAGAGGAGATTTACTAAAATGATACCAGAATGAGCGATGTTAGATACAAGAAAAGATTAGAGAAATTGGGCTTATCCTTCTTGGAGCAGAGAAAATTAAGAGATGACTTCATTGACATGTTGAAATTTATGAACAATTTTGACAGGGTAAGGATGGACATTCTGTTTTCACTAGCTGGTACGTCAGTAACTAAAGGCCACAGTTTCAAGATTGTCAGCAAGAGAGCTAGGAGTGAGATGCAGGGAAACTTCTTTACTCAGAGAGTTGTTTGGAATGTACTGCCTAGGAAAGTGGTGAAGGTGGACTCCATACGAGGTTTCAATAGAAAGCAGGATATGTATTTGAAAGCGACGAATTTAGAGGGCAACGGAGATAGGGCTGGAGAATGGAACTAGCTGGGTAGCTGGCATGTACACGAATGGCCTTGTCTGTACTGTATATTCTGTGAAAATCTTGGAACTCCCTCTCTAACGGCATTGCGGGTCTATCTACAGAACATGGACTGCAGCAGTTCAAGAAGGCAGCTCACCAGGACCTTCCCAAGGGAAATTAAGGATGGGTCATAAATGCAAATCCAGCCTGTAAAAGGCCACATCCCATGAATGAACTAAAACAAAACTCGGAGGCTGCTGTTTTTTCACCAGATCACAGGATTCTTAAGGAAGAGAAAAACCTTTCAACCAGTTCAGCATGACGCCTCAGTTTTGTAATCGGTGTCCTTCACCAAATACGCATTCATCTTTCAGATGAAGCAGTAAATTACGGCAAACAGAAAATGCTGCAGATATGGGAGATCTGAAATAAGGACAAAAAGAATGTGCTGCAAAATTGCAACTGATTAATCAGCACTGTGGGAAGAGACAGTTCTGAAGAAAGATTGACATATTATAAAGAACCCATGATATTAATTTGAAGAGTTCTCCCCATGGTCCTTAACAACATGCATCCTTCAAACAACATCACTAAAAATCGGTTGTCTGGTCATCATCACATTGCTTTTTGAGGGATCAAGCTGTGTGCACTGTTTCTGCCATTTTTCCTATTTTACAACAGTGACACCACTTCACAAATACTTCCAAAGACCACCAAAGTGCTTCAGGCTGTCTGGAGCTGCAAATGATGCTATGGAAATGCAAGACGTTCATTTTTTTTAATAATTCAGAGATTGTGCATTTCATTCCTGCAGTTGGACTGTTTGAATTCAAGTTTTGAAACTAATTGGAAGTAAAAAGCTAGTCTCAGGAAAAGTGACAATGATATAGTCAGATTATAGTGAAAATATAACCAACCCAGTCATGTCTTTTTAAGGTATGAATCTTGCTGTCCTGCCTCACGATGTCACTATAAGTCACTCCAGTCCCACTCTGTTGTGTCTGCCTATCTGAAATGATCCAGTGACCCCCTTAGTTCAACCTGATGGCTCACCACTTATTATCATGTACCCAGGGATGGGTAACCAATGCCATATTCACCTGTGATAACAAGCATGGGGCTGGATGAACACAGCAGGTCAAGCAGCATCATAGGAGCAGGAAA
>JAHRHZ010000017.1:34647280-34676248 GCA_024137785.1 Ginglymostoma cirratum | reverse complement strand
CAAGATTTCCTGCTCCTATGATGCTGCTTGACCTGCTGTGTTCATCCAGCCCCATGCTTGTTATCTCGGATTCTCCAGCATCTGCAGTACCTTTTATCTCCCATACTCACCTGTGACTGCCATCTCCCAAGAATAAATACTTTTCTTTATTATTCTTTTCTTTTTACAGGATGTTAGCATTGCTAAGTCGGTCAACATTTATTGGCCATCTCTAATTTCCCAGAAGGCAGTTAGAGTCAACCATGTTGCTGTAGGCCTCGAGTCACATGTAGTCCAGCCTAGGATAACAGAAAGACATTAATGTCTTGAAAGATGTCCTGAAAGACGTTAATTAACCAGATGGGTTATACAGCAAGCAACAGTAGCTACATCTTTGCCAAAGACTAGCTTTTTAATCCAGAATATTTTTTTAAGAATTGAATTCAAACATTTCCATCTGCCATTTGCTCTATAATTCCAACTTATTCATAATTCTTGACTTCTATCTGCCTCCCCCAGGCATTCATGAAATCCTTGGGTGTTGGGTTATATTACAGGTGAGGCTGTAAATTTGCTTGAAGTCTGTAGTCACTGGTCAATGCAAACAACTGTCACAGTAATTAGCCTGCTTCATCTTTCCAGGCCATTTCCCCAAGCCAAACCTCTGTCTTTTGTTCTCTCCTTTTTTTATAGAAACAAGCTGCTGTTCAAAGTTTTATTCTCAACTTCAACTCACAGTTCCAAACTAAAAATGAGAAAACAAAATAAAGGAACAAAGTGAAGGTCTCAGTACCTTTTCCTAACTCACACCAAGTGCCATTCACAGATTACACCCTCTGCTTGCTGACTGCATTGGCTCTGGGACATGTCTTGAAATTCTCATCTCAGCTATCAAGTCTCTGTATAGCCTTACGCCTCCTCATCTTTATAGTCTCCTCCAATAAGATCTCAGAGATCTTGAAACTGATTGTCCTCGTGTAATTCCTGCCCCTTATATATCCCTGGTGTTATTTGCTGCACTATCATTGCCAGCGGCAGCAGCTGTCTGGGCATTAAGGTCCAGAATTCCCACTCTAAATCCCTCCAGCTCTCCTTCTCAATCGTCCTTAAAGCTGGCAACTTTGTTCAGACCTTTGGTCATTGGTTCCTGTATTGCAATATGTGTCTGAGTTTCTAATTTCATTTCATCACACTCTCGTGAAGCACTTTGGGACATTTTGTTCATTAGAAATGCAGCATCGAGTATCTTTTACCGTAATGCCTGATTGCAATGAAATGAGCACAATGCTTGCCGATGACCAGAGAATGGAGAATGCTGACTTTCACTTTGAGATTTGCCAAAGTCTGGAGGATTCGTCTGCCAGAGGATCTCAGAGATTTTCATAGGCAATTATGATAAGAGGTTTAAAACCAGCATTTAAATGGATTAAACGCTAGCTGGTAAAACGCTAATGCTTTCAGAGAGATATATCTGTTGGAATTTGGTATTTATTCAAAGATCAAGACTTCTTGGTGGGAGGAAAGACCATAACACCTTTTTTGATAGATACAGGCTACCTACACACCTTCTCCTCTTGTCTCTCACTGCCATCTTCTCCACACATCCCTCAATCCTACAAACCCACCTTCTTGCCATATCCCTCTCTAATTGCTGGTTCAGTTAGCTCCTTGATGTTTTAAATCACAGTCCTAAACAGCCTTGAAAGAAGTCCCTCAGATCTCTTGACTGTCTTAATTCCATGCTTTCTGAGTGCACTTTCTAGCCCTACCTACATTCTCCCTCATGAGTAGCTAACTTTACAACTGTTGTGGAATTTACATCGCTACACTCTCCACCAATCCTGCCCCAACCCCAAGTGCAAATCTTTGCCATTTTACCTCTCAAACCCCTGCGAAAAAAAACTAATTCTTCCCTTTGACTGTGGTTTGGTCTCTCCCAATCCCATAGATTATTTCCATCTCCCTGGTTCTAAAATGAATAGATTTTCTGAGATGATGTAATTCTGTTGACAAAGGGCGAGATCAGTTCAGTGATGAAAAATATTTTCAGCTTGGTAGATCAAGCAGTTAAATCAGCTTGGGTGGAATTAAGAAATAACAAAAGGGAAAAAGTCACTGGTAGATGTAGTTTATAGGCCACCTAACAATAGCGACATTGTGGAAAAGTGTTTAAATCAAGAAAAATGGGGCATGTAAAAAAGGAACTGGAATAATTACAGGTGACTAAAACTTTCATGTACATTGAGTATATCAAATTGCCAAAGTAAACCTTTAAGATAAATTCATGCAGTAACTCTCCCTCTACTCTTATAAACTGAAAGAAAAGCTCCCTTGACACTGGTCCCATCTGACGTTCCCACACCAGGTACAGAATGGGATTAGATACAAATTAATGCTCCCTTGACCCTGTCCCCATCAAATACTCCAATGACAAGTACACAACAAGGTTAGATACAGAGAAAAGTTCCCTCTGCAATGTCTCCATCAAACAGTCCCCGAGCACATACAGAATGGGGTTAGAAACTGTGTAAAGTTCCTCTACAATGTCACCACGAAACATTCCCAGGACAGGTACAACACAGTGTTAATGATAGAGTAAATCTTCTATTCTTGTAAACTAAAAGTAAATGGCAAGCAGAGCTCCCTTGACACTGTCCCCATCAAACACTTCTAGGAAAGGGACAGGACAGGCTCATGTACAGAGTAAAGCTTTCTCTACCCTTTTAAAACTGAAAGCAATACCCCCTTGACACTGTCCCTATCAAACAATTCCAGCTCGCGTGTTACATAGTGGGTATAGATCTCCACTCTTTTAGAAGTGAAAATAAACTGAAAATAAAGCTCCTTTAATGGGTGGAAATGGAAAATAAAATTCCCTTGACAGCATCCCCAGTAAACACCTCCTGGACAGGAACAGCATGGGGTTAGATACAGAGCAAAGCTTGCTCAAACTCAAAGAAAACTAAAGTTAAAGCCCGTCTACACTGTCTCCATCAAACAGGCCCAGGACAGGTACAGCACAGGGCTAGATACAGATAAAATCCCCCCTGTATTGTCCCTTTCGGATACTCCCAGGGCAGGTGCAGCAATAGTTAGATATTGAATATTGCTTAGTCTGTGCTAAATCAGCTCTGTTTGATTGCCATCACTAAATAACCTTTTTTCGCAGGAGGAAGCATGAATCACGCCAAAAATTCAAGGCTATTTTAATTCACCTTTTCCAGCAATAACTAAACAAGTTCTCATTGGCAACAAATATCTTTAATTAATATTTGCAAATTAAAATTCATCCTAATTAAAGCCCTGCATTCTGTGATATCAACCTGAAATACTTGTTAACTCTATGCCAAGGAAAAACTTCACATACACCATACATAATGTCAAAGATGGTAAATTAAAATGTGCATCAATGATTGCATTGATATTGGTTGTTCTGCGTGGTGAAACACCTCATGATGCTTCACAGGATTGTGTTCCAACAGAATTTGACACTGAGTTATATCAAGCGATATTAGGACAGGCCACCAATTCCTGGTAAATTAGGTAACAGAGCATTTTGAGAGGTACGAGGAGGAATTGTTTTATTCCAACAAATCATTTGTTGAAGGATGGGTCTGACTCAGTTAGGCCATCACTTACTTTGATCTTGAATTTATGAATTCCTCCCTAAACTTCTATCACCTTACAACTCTCTCCTTTACGTTAAGTCACTTCATCTCCTTCTTTGAGAAAGCTCACCAGTCCAAAAATCTCTTGTCTGTGGGTTTGGTGACCACTTCTGTCTGATAACTCGTGAAGAGCGTTAGGAAGTTGCAGCGTAGCTGCGGGATAAAATAGCAGTGCTAACCTCCACTTTTCCTTGGAGCACCAAAGGAACTATGACACAAGAGGGAATCAACTTGTCGAAGAAAATTACTCAGTAGATTGTCAATTACATTATTACTCCAGTCGTTAGATCTATAGGAACTTTTTGACATGACCATAACCCTCACAGAAGGAGACCATTCAGTCCATCTCCAAATGAGCTTAGTGCCACTCTCCCCATAACCCTGCTCATTGCTTCCCTTACAAATAACTGTCCAGTTTCACTTTGGTAGTACCTGTCTCCATTGTATTCTTGGCGGATGCATTCCAGGTCCTAACCATTGACTTGTTAAAAAAGTTAATTGTCTTAAACTTTTGCTTCTTGAGCCAATCACTATAAATCTGTGCCTGCTTGCTCTTGATCCTTTCAGGCAAGGGAATAGTTTCTACTCTGTCCAGCTATATTAAAGCTAATTTTGTCTACACAGGGACTAGGAGGCTGCTGCACACTGTCCATGTTTCGAATCCTTCAAGAACAGATTGCTCTGGTGGGATTGAGCTTTGCCTTGGGTGAAAGTAATTTGCTCACAGATGCTGTCCTGATGTGAAAGCCTTTAGAATGTTTATCCACAATTCCTCATTTCCTGTTGGATTTAACTCAAAGTCCTTTATTCTCAAATTGCATTACAGCAATGCTTTCAATACTCCAGCACATTCAATCTCAGAGAAAAGTTCTCCTCCCATTCTCTGCTCTTGATTTGTTGGGAATAATGGAACAACAATAGGCCATTCAGCCCATGAAACCTGCTCTGCCATCAATTCATTCATAAGAAGGTTACAAACTGGAGCAGAAGCTGCCTATTTGGCAATGAAGCCCATTTCATCATATAATAGGATTGTGGCTGATCTGATTGTGGTGTCAACTCCTTTTGCTAACCCTTGACTCCTTCATCAATCAAAAATGTCAAATGCATCTTTGAATATATTCAGTGACTCAATTCTGGGAGACATAATGCCAAAAACTAGCGAGATAAACATTTTCCAATCATTCTTTAATGGGAGGTGCCTTATTCTGACATTCTGTCTGCTGTTCTGTTAGCCTCATTGAGGGAAAACACCTACTCAGCATCTACTCTGACAAGCTCCTCCTCCCCCCCCAACTCAAAGTCTCATATATTTCATATCTCATTCTTATGAATGTCAGGGGTATAGTCTCAACCTGCTGAACCTTCTGTAAACCTCTGCTGTACGTGCCCTAGCTCACTGCAGACACTGTCACCCATCAGTCCTGTTCTAGAAAGTAATGATTCTGAAGGAGTTAAAGTTTATCCTGCATTGGGCTTAACCCAATCTGATAACGCCACACACTCTTTGGATGGAAAGTGTCGAGCTCTGCTCAAGTACCTGAAGGGAGCAGATGCGCTCTGTATGGTTTCTGAGAGTCCCTGGTAATTATGCCCCACAACTTTGTGAAAACTGTATTTATCGCTGTTGCACAGCAAACTATTTTGACAGGTCAGACAAGCGTCTCTCCTGCTAGGTTCATCTGTGGTCTATTCTCCCCCATTGATAATTAGACAGGCTCTAGGCTCAACTTGGAGAGAGGAGGATTGTGCTTGCTGATGGGTTTTTAGTTTGGCAAGGTCTTGATTTTAAAATTCTCATTCTTGTGTTTAGCTCCATCCATGGTCTGGTCTTTCTCTATCTCCGCAATTTCACCCAGCCCTGCAATACACACCTCTGCTAACCGCGCATTCAGTTCCTTGGGTCTCTAATCTCTGGATTTCTGACTCTAAACCCATAAACATGTAAAATGTGCAGGGCAGTACCAGAACTGTCACAAGAACCTTCTTGTTCTGCTCATCCACAAAGTGAGGAGGGTATTGTTGGGTGTACTGCAACCCACGTCAAGAACCATTTAACAGGAGGTAGGAGAATATTATTACACTGCAGTTACCGCAGGTGACCTACCAGGGTGGAGCTGACCAAGAAATTCCTACCACTGTTGTCACAAGTACTCAAGTGGCCAGGTTCAACATAACACACTCTTCCCCAAAAGCCAAATCTTTACAATTACGCTCATTCTATTTTCTCACTTTGTTCTGCTTCCCAGGCAATTTTACTAAGTCACCTGCCCTTCATGAAGTCAGCCAGAACCAATATTTGTGCTGGATCTTTGGACAATAGCACTTTAGATCTGGGCACTAAGTACACTGTTTGTGAAAAATCAGTGTAACCAATTTCTGAGCATTTTAGAAAAATCAGCAGCCTACCCATTTCATTCGAAGTAAACAAATCTTCAGAAAGGTCTGGCCCGATCAAAATATTTGTCCCCTCCCAATCTCCTTCCTGGAGCTGTCCATTAACTGACCATGGAGAAATAGTTAGTTGCAGAATGACAAGACTGGCCATTGGATCATGAATTTATGAATAGTTTGATTGGATTAGGTGTTCTCCGTGAAACGACAAACAATGGCATAAGGAGATTCCAGGTAAGGATGATCAGGATGGAGTGGAGGTGAGGTGGGTAAGGGAAGGTTAAACTAATTACCTGCCCATTGGCACTCATCCAAATCTGAAATCAAGAGTCTAATGACAACCAAGAATCCACTGTTGATTTTCAGAATAACCCATTTGGTTCACAACAACACAGTGTGACTCCTTGCAAGCTCCCTACAGCAGATCTAACTCCAACATTTCTTATAACTGTTCTACACTTTTAAATTTAGATAGAATCCCTACAGTGTGGAAACAGGCCCTTTGGCCCAACAAGTCCACACTGAACCTCAGAGCATCCCACCCAGACTCATCCCCCTACAACCCACTTAATCTACACATCCCTGGACACTACAGGCAATTTAGCATGGCCAATCCACCTAACTTGCACATCTTTGGACTGTGGGAGGAAACCCACACAGACACAGGAAGAATGGGCAAACTCCACACAGACAGTCACCCAAGGGTGGAATCAAACCCGGGTCCCTGGTGCTATGAGGCAGTAGTGGTCACCACTGTGCCACCGTGCCACCCTAAATTCGAAATCTGCACAAATTATTAATAATGTCCTCTAACTTCAAATAGTGCTGATCTTGCTAATGTTGATCTTGCCTAGCGCATGCACAGTGCGACATAACCTGTATGAATCTGTTGAAGGCTTTTTTCATCCTATGCTCTATATGTCCTTGCTTACTATGATCTGCCTGTACAGCTCATAAACAAAGTTTTTCACTGTACTTAGGCACGCATGACAGTAAATAAATCAAATCAAATCAAATGTCCTTTAAGGAAGGAACCTGCCATCCTGACCTGGTCTGGCCTACGTGTGACTCCAGACCCACAGCAATGTGGTTGTGTCTTAACTGCCCTCTGGGCAATTAGGGATTGGCAATAAATGCTGGCCTAGCCAACGATGCCCTCATCCCATGAATGATTTTTTCTTAAAATCCACTTCAAATGACAGTTAACAGTCAATCAATTTGGAGTGAGACTGGAGTCACAATTAGATCAGAGTCTAGAGGCATAAGGCTGGAAAAACACAGCAAGTCAGACAGCATCAGAGGAGCATGAAAGCCCTGATGCAGGGTTTTGGCCCGAAATATTGACCTACTTACTCCTCCGCTGCTGTCTTGCCTGCTGTGCTTTTCCAGACTCACACCTATAGAATCTGGCTTTCAGCATCTACAGTCCTTATTGTCTCCAAGTGACATACAGACCAGACCTAGTAACAACAGAACATTTTCTTCCCTGAGGGCATTAGTGAAACAAATGGAGCAGAGGAAATAGTGCTATTGCCATTCAGCTCCTTGAACCTGCTCCATTATTCAATTGGATCACAGCTTCTACTTTAACACCATTTTCTCCATTACCTCCTCATCCCTCAATATCATTAATATCTAGAAACCTATCAATTTCTGTCTTGAACCTGTTTAGTAACTGAGCTTCCACAGTCCTCTGAGGCAGAGAATTCCAAAACTTCACCCCTCCCAGAATGAAGAAATTCCTTCTTGTTTCTGTCCTAAAATTCTTCATGTTCTGAGACTGTCTCCAGACAGGGAAAATATCCTGTCTGCATCCACCCTGTTGATCCCTGTAAGTATTTTGTAGGCTTCAAGGAGATCACCTCACATTCTTCTAAACTTTATGGAGTAGAACAACATCCCCATCTCCTCAACCTTTCCTCGAACAACAGACAGTATTTAGTCTGGTGAACCACTGCTGCACTCCCTCTATGGAAACTTTCCTGAGGGAAGGGGAACAGATCTGCGCACAATACTCCAGTTGTGGTCTAACCAAGACTCTATACAATTGAAGCATTTTTACTACTGTATTCAACTCCAATTGTGATAAAGGCCAACATACCCTTCCTGATTACTTGCCACACCTGTATTCTAGCTTTCGGTGACTTATGAACAAGACACCTAGGCCCATTTGGACGTTAACACTTATCAATTTCTCACCAGTTAAGAAATACACTGCATTTCTATTTTTCCTGCAAATATGGATAACCTTACATTCTTCCACTTTAAATTCTGCCTGCCATACTCTTGCCCATTCACTTAGTCTGTGTAAATTCCCTTGAAGCCTCCTTGTTTCTTGGCCACAACTCACGTTTCCACCAAGTTCCCTACAAGCTTGGAAATGTTACACCTGAGTCCCATACTCAAATAATTGGTATTGGTTGGGAAGAGCTGATCACCTGGCAACTAATCCTGGTGGTATCTGATTGGTCACACTCCGCCAACCTGTCTAATCCTATTCCTGTTCTTTTGTTAATGAATAAATCTTTGACCCACTGTGGTAAATTACTGCAAATTCTATGTCCTCTAATTTTATTTTATTTCTCAATCTGCTTTATACAACCTTATTGAAAGCCTCCTGAAAATCCAAATGCACCACGTCCTGTGATTCCCCCTTATTTACTCTATTAGTAATATTCTCAAAAAAGTCTAACAGATTTGTCAAACATGATTTCCCTGACTCTAACCAATCAGCTTGTTAATTTCTACATGTTCATGCCCCTCCTTTATAATCGACGCTAGATTCCTGACTGCTGATGTCAGAGCAATAGCTTTGTAGTTCCTCATTTATTCTCTCTCTCTCCTTTCTGAAATAGTAAAGTTGTGTTTGCAACCTTACAATCGACAGACATAGTTCCAGAATCTATAGCATTTTGTAAGATAATCCAATGCATTCACTATCTTAATCGTCACTACTTTGAACAATCTGAGATGTAAAGCATCAGGTCCCAAAGGTTTATGCAGTCTCATTTATTTCAGTCTCATCAATTTCACCACCAGCACTAGGTAAAGAGGCCAAATTCAATCCTGTATTCCAGATATGATCTTTCCAATGCCCTATATAACATAGTAAGGCTTTTTGACTCATATGCTACAGCCTTTGTAACAAAAGCTACCAGACCATTTGTCTTCCTAATTATTTTCTGTGCCTGAATGTTAACATTCTCAGCTTCACATGCAAGGACAATGTGAAGCCTCTAATAAACATTCAGTATTGACAGATTTTTGGACACTAAGGAAATCAAGGTATGTGGGATTAGTGAAGGAAGAGGCCAGCTTCAGCTTTGCACAGGCTTTTGCACAGAGCTTAGAGACCATTGCTTTCTCTTGTGGAAATGGTGAAGATCTTCATGAAGACTCTTGTGGTCATAACCATCATGCAGCATCTGGTGGTTAGGTCTCAGGTTCGGTTGCAGTACAGAGTCCACCCAAGCTGGTGCTACAACGGTGGATACCAGACTGCGTTGATGTGATTGATGCTGGGCTGGCTAAGACTATTGCCTCAGTGGCAGTGGCTAACAGCTTCTGCGGCTTACCTGCCAGCCCAGGAGAGCAGCAGTATCTTCAAGGAGCATTGACCTCAGAGTGACAGGATCATTGCTCTTTGGACCAACTCCATCAGTAGCCCTGACTGCTATCATACGCTCTGAGATGGTGCTGTCCTGAGCCAGAGCTGCCTGAAGGGGCCCTGCCACTCTCTCCACACTGCAAGTCAGCAGCTTCCATCATGCCTTCCATCACTGGGTAGCAGCGCTGAGTGGCATCTATGGACGCAGTACTGAGTGGCAGCACTGGGTAGCAGCACTAGGTGGCAGCACTGAGTGGCAGCACTGGGTAGCAGTACTGGGTGACAGCACTGGGTGGTAGTACTGAGTGGCAGTACTGGGTGGCAGCACTGGGTGGCAGTACTGGGTGGTAGTACTGAGTGGCAGCACTGAATTACAGCACTGAGTGACAGTACTGGGTGGCAGCACTGAGTAGCAGCAGTGGCAGCACTGGATCACCATCAGAATGCAGCAATTGACAGTGAGCTGCACGATATTTCTCACAGTGCCTGTACCATATTGGCAGGAGTCACTCACAAAAAAAATGCTGAGGGCCAAGTCACTGGCAGTGTGAAGGGTTTAGGCCCGAAACGTCGAGTTTTCCTGCTCCTATGATGCTGCTTGACCTGCTGTGTTCATCCAGCCCCATGTTTGTTATCTCCCATTCCCAACCTGGTCTGGTGTTGCAATTCCAGTTTCACTAATTTGGTGACCACCTCTTGATGAAACACAGCCACCAAACTCACTGGGTCCTGACATACGTGGAAGGGGGGAGTGGCAAGAGATACTGAGAGACCCCAGCCTCGGCTGCTCCTCCCTCAGTGCATGGCTTGCCTCCAGTGCAGCCTCTGCACCATTGCCGTGTGATCCTGCAGCCCACAGAGCTGCTCTCACAGTATGAATAAAGGACGCTCTCTGCAGTGGCATTCAAAGCCTTGCAGACTCCCAGCAGTGCTCCCTGCAACTCTTGCCAAATGGTAGCAACTCCTCCAAATGTTCAGACAGAACCAATAGGAAGCAGCACAGCACTAAACTTCAAGGGATGGTCCTTAACCTAGCATCGGAAGGATTAGTGTCATATTCCTAAATGTTTGTCCATCTGTGAGTGTTAAGAGAGAGCATTCACTGTGGTGGTGACATTCAAAATGGCACGTCTTGTTACTCCCAAACCAGTTTATGAAGCATGAAACTAATTCATGATTGATTCACAAAATGCACCATTATATTGTCTGCTTCCTACCTCTTAGCGTCCCTGTAATGCCTGTCTATACTCTTTTGATTTAATCAAATAAATAAACTAATTAATCATTGAACTTAAAGAACAAGCCCTCCAAGGGAAATGTCATGAACACTACATTATAAAGGAAACTTAACTAATAAAATCAAAGTTTTATTCTGGAGGATGATGATTCACTCCAGCTCCTGCAGTGCCAATCAGTCACAGAAAGCTTTAGGAGCACCGGTAGGCACCTATGTGACTCCTCTCCAGAGGCACAGACATAACCAGAAAATAGAAGCACGCAGACAAGTGTGATGACCCCTGCATGACCCACTGCGTGGATCTGGTAATGGCCACTTTAGCCTGACCCAGTAGCAGACCCACAAGGTCTACCTCACACTACTCCACTCTGGATGAGCCAAGATCAGGAAACTGCAGCTGAAGTGCAAGTGAGACTTGAGGAGCAAACCCTTTAGATAATGAAAAAAGAATGGGAGTCTGGTACCTCCTGTGTATGTGTGGAGCACAGGCTGCTCGAGGGTGCAGAAAATGGAAGGAGCCATCTATTACATGGGATTGCTGCATGTACCACCTTCTACGTTAAATCCCCAATGCTAAAGGGGAAGGTTTGTGTTTTTGTGAGTCCTCCACTGGAACCACTTTCACATCTAGGCAACATAATGGCTCACCATGGCCTGTCTGGGCAGCTGATGAGGGTGAAGAGATGGAGGGTGTATGCAGCAGTCTGTACAGGAAAACCCCTCTTCACTGCGCAGAATGGCGCAGACGTGACTTGTTTGAGACAGCTCAAATTTTAAAGCTGTGATGTCTGAGGGGGGGATTTGGGACTATGGGATCAATGTGAAATTCTGTCTGAATTGTGATCAGTTGGAACAGGAATTTACTGCATACCTGAGCTGCAGCAACACCATGTGAGACCCCAGAACGTAGGCTATGATGGTATGTGATAATGTGAGAAATGTAGGCCTGTTTAAGGATTAACTGGAAAAGCTCCTGAGTTAATTGAGAACATGTTTATTGGACACTGTGTTTCAGAGCTGGGTTTGATTTTGCCAGTTGGGACATAGCTTCCAGTCAGGGGAAGCATCCAGAAGGAAAAGCCAGTAACTATTGTTTATGCTAAAGTATACGTTTTCAATAAAACTTTTATAAATCTCGGAATGTCTTGCACTGCCTAATCTGACATATAGATATTGGTCTGTTAAACAGCACAGGCAATGAGCTGGGCACACATTAATATGTGGTCTTCAAGCTCAACTAGCAACTCCTAGATCCCTCCTCCGCAAAACAGCACATCCCTGAATCTGATCACTCTAGTAGCCCAAGCACACCTTTTCACATCGTCTATTGGTACTGGTGCAGGAAATGGTGTACGATAGAGAAACATGAATGAATTTGTGCCAATTTCTCAGTTACTGAGCTTCTGAACATTTTGTCCAAAATCAATGTCAGCTCATTATACTATTTTGGAAAGCCGTTCTACAAATAAAGCTAAATTAAACTGAATTAACAACTGATCACCCTTCAGAACACTGTAATGCAGGATAATACCCAAAGGAAACCCAAATTCAATTTAAATGTGACTTAGGGGACAGGTAATGCTCTCCAGCCCCTGTGGTCTCCACTTGGCACAGCAAGCCTTTATACACACAAATCTTCTTCAGAAGTTCTTTCTTAATTCATTCATAGGGTGATGGCATTACTGACAAGGCCAGCATTTATTGTCCATCCCTAATTTCCCAGAAGGCAGTTCAGAGTCAACCACATTGCTGTGGGTCTGGAGTCACATGTAAGCCAGACCAAGTAAGGATGGCAGTTTCCTTCCCTAAAGGACATTAGTGAAACAGTTGGATTTTTCCTCGACAATCATTCTGTAGTCACCATTAGATTCTTAATTCCAGATTTTTATTGGACCCAAATTCCACCATCTGCCGTGGTGAGATTCAAACCTGGGTCCCCAGAACATTACATGGGTTTCTGGATTAACAGTTCAGCGATAATATCTCTAGCCCATTGCCGCCTCTCACTCTAGATAGTTTTAATTAACCAAACAAGAACCTTCATCTGCATATTTTAGCTATGTACTAACTTAATATGAACAGGTTTGGCACAATACATTAATTTAGTTCGAAGAGGTTTGGCACCAAAACAACGTTAAGTTTTTGATTAGCTCTAGCTTCCCCACATTCCCATCCTCCAACCGCCTGACATAGTGATAGCTTCCTTGGTCCTTGACATAAAAAAAAATTAATAAGTGAGGAACCAATCTCTGCAGCATTACAGCTCATGATTCTAACCCTGCCCTCCGAGGTAATAGCTCGCTGTTCCACTTTGACCTCTGGCATGTTGCCAATTAATTTAAAGACATAAGGACATCAAAAAAAAGGTGCAGGAGCTGGCCATTCATCTCCTTGAGCCAGAGTGAAAGGTGGGAGAGGCCCAGTGGTGGAAATCCTGAATGTTGGGCCAATGCTCAGATACATTCTGAGGCAGGGAAAGGTGTGGGTGCTTTCAGCCTGCACCACTGAGGTACACTTCTTTACACAAAGGGTAGTGAAATTCTGCAATGCTTTCCCTAAAAATGTTTCAGTTTGAGGTATCAACTGAAAATGTCAAACAAAAACTGGGATGGGTCAATTTTGTTACGAGAGGTATAAAGGGTTACAGAGGCTAAAGTGGATGAATAAAATTAGCATACAGATCACCAAAGATCTAATCGAATGAAGTTAAACTTGGGAAACTGTCTGACCTCCTCCTGTCACTTTGAGTCCTATTATGGCACCCTAGATTGAAATTTCACTAAAGATCAACTGATGGATTGGTGATGAGTGAACTTGCGTAGTGAAAGGTGATAAAGAAAACGTTTAAAGTGCACAGTGTAAAGGCCACCAAGCAAAGGGAGGCAGAAATGGCTCACAACAGATTGTGACCATGAAAGCAACACACTCCTAATTTGGGGTTACTTGTAATTTAAACATTGTTATTATGGTAATGTAAAATGACAACTGTGGGACTATTGTGTTGTGCTAACAGTTTACCCTTCAATTGCATATGACCATAGGTTGATTTTATAAAAAAGCACACATTTTTGTGTGATTTGTTCTTGGCATGTGAATGAGATTGGCAACTTGGTGATTTGAACCTTCTTTGCAGATTTGAAGTTGTTAAGGGTGAATTGCATTATACCAGATCAGAGTTCACTTGGGGTCAGAAATTCCACTTTTTTTTGTCCATGGGATGTGGGCATCTCTGACTAAACCACCATTTATTGCTGAACCTTAATTACCCCAGAGAAAGCAGTGGTGAGCCACCTTCCTAAATCACTGCGTTTCATGGGGCGTGGTGATAACCACTGCGCAGTTAGGAAGGGCGTTCCAGGATTTTAACCTAGTCCTTCCTAGTGGTAGGAATTACGGGCTCGAAAGGTGCTGTCAAAGGAGCCTTGGTCAGTTGCTGCAGTGGTGCATCTTGTAGATGGTATACACCACTGTCCCTGTGTTTTGGTGTGTAAGGCACTGGATGTTTAAGGATGTGGAAAAAATGCCACTCAAGTGGACTGCTTTATCTTTTGAATCTTTGAATGTTGATGGAGCTGCATTCTTGAGAGTGTTCCGCCATTCTCCTGATTTTCGCCTTCAAGTTGGTGGAGTAAGGAAGTGAGTTTTGGACCACAGAATTCCAAGCCTCTGACTTACTCTTGTAGCGACTGTATTTCTGCACCTAATCTAGTGCAGTTTTTGGTTAACGGTGACCCCCAGGATGTTGATAGTGGGAGAATTCAGAGGTGGTTAAGTCATTGAATGTCAAAGAGAGTTAGTTAGACTCTGTTCTTGCAGATGGTCACTGTTTATCACTCGGGTGCTGCGAATGTTATTTGTCACTCACCAGCCAAAACCTGAAAATTGTCCAAATCTTGTTGCAGCATTTGGAAATGAACTGCTTCCGTATCTGAGGAGTTGTGAATGGTGGTGAACACTCTGCAGTCATCAGTGAACATCCCCACTTCCGACCTTATGTTGGAGGGAAGGTCATTGATGAAGCAGCTGAAGACGGTTTGATCTAGGACCCGGGGAACAGAGAAGTCCTGGGACTGAGACAGCAGCAACATTTATCTTTGTGCCACATATGACATCTTTGAGTGGAAGATTTTCCCGCAGATTTTTAGTAATTTTTATTCCTCCTGGGGACCTTTGATGGAGCCATCAGACAAAACACAAGATGCAAAGGGCAGGTACTCTCATGCCACAGCTAAAATTTAGCTTCACCAGGTTGAAATCACAGCTCTCTGCAAGTAGTGAGTTAATGGCTCGTCATGTTGTTTCAGGAATAGCATGAAGAGGCAGGGCTTACACAGATTTATTGAAATGATTCTGCTCAAAGACACTGACGCTGTCTTCAGGTGAGGCTCAGGAACAGATGGGCAGACAGGCAGAACAGGTTTTGGATGATTAAGCATCTCTGCATTTCTTGGTGTGGGCAAAAGGGCTATGAAGGAGCTATTTCTGTGATGTGCCTATTTAGTGACCAAACTCAGAAACTGGGTACATTTTACAGAGCTACTGGGGGAAATAGAGAACATTTTGAGAAGTAGCTTTTGAACAGATTTTTTTTTAAGAGGATTGGAAAGCCTTTCTTGTGTTATTTTTGGACCTAATACAGAACTGCTGATGTGATGGAGAACTACAAGTTCTGCTGAGATTTTACACTATGTGATTATTTTTTCCTAAAAGATTTTCCTGCAAAAATTTTGTCCCTGTGTTTGTGCGCCAGACACCCCCAGGTCCCTTCTCCTTGCAAGTGCTGAATCTCATCGGGAGACCATGTTCTTTTATACTTTTCCCATCTTGACAGTCTTCCTATATGTGTGAACATACACAGCCAGTGTGGGAGGAGTCTCGCCTGATCTCCTGACTCAACACCCACACATCTGGATGGAGATTAATGGTGGAAGACGTGGCCCCCATCCCCCATTGAGGCCTCGTCTTGGCTCACATGAACCTCTCACCACAGCCAGGGTTGCAGCCTGTCAAGCAAAAAACCAAAGGTTGCTACTTCTTGAAAACTAGACTGACTGCTGCTTCTCATCCTCATACTCAAAGCCATCTGTGGCCTCCTCAGCCCTTCCCTATCTCTGTAACCTCCTGCAGACCATGCCTCTTCAATATTTGCACCCTCCTTCAAGTCTGATCTCTAACATTTCCTGAATTTCATCATTCCACTGCTGCTTGAAAACCTCTCCATCTCTTTCACACTCCTCCTGTCAAGAGAAGAAGAGATCAGAGCAGGATTAGACCAGTGGGCCCCTTGAAGTTTTTTTGATTCATTCATGAGCTATGGATGTCACTGGCTGGGTCAACATTTATTGTCCATCCCTAATAGCTCTTGTGAAGATGGTGGTGAGCTGCTTTCTTGAACTGCTACATTCATTTGTGTAGGGACAATGCCATTAAAGAGGAAATTCCAGGATTTTGGTGGTGGGTTTTGTGGGTTTGGAAGATGCTGTTTACTGATCCTTGGTGAATTTCTGCAGTCCATCTTGTAGATGCTGCCCTTGGGTGTTGGTGATGCGGGAAGTGTATGCTTGTGGATGTGGTACCAGTCAAGCAGGCTGCTTTGACCTGCATAGTGTCAAGCTTCTTGAGGGTTGTTGGAGCTGCACTCATCCAGGCAACAGGGGAATATTTCATCACACTCCTGATTTTTGCCTTGTAAATGGTGGATAAACTCTGGGGAGTCAGGAGGTTGTAGGTTTCCCAGCCTCTGACCTTCTTCTGTAGCCAATATATTTATGCAGTGAGTCCAGTTCAGTTTCTGGCCAATGGTAATTTGCTGTATCATTCCATCAGTTAGTGGCTGATACTTGGTTTCAGCTCTAGTCTCCTGTAAAATCCCCACATCTCTTGTTTCCCCTAGTACCTAAAAATACTTTGGGTATTATGCCCCAACCTCCCCATGACATGTGGGCAGATTGATTTGGGGCCTATAACGTGTGTCGGCCATCCTACCTTTTGTGCCAGCTAAAGCTCTTAAATTGCTAACAAGGCTATTGAAGGGCTGTCATTGCTGGTGTCAAAGCTTCATTTACAAGGCCACCAAGTTTCACCTTTTAATAGGTTGGGTATGGTCTCTTCTTTAATCAACAGAATGCTCCTTCCCCATGGTACTCTCCAGATATTTCTCTGCCCTCGCCCAAACCCGAGCTTGCAGCCCCACCCCCACATTACATGTGGCTGTCAGACTGACACTAATGGAAATTCCCCAGTCACTCACTTTCTCACCCATTTTGATACCAATCTCCCTGGTTCCTCTCCATGTTGGTCTGCATGCAGTACCAATACTAGCCACTGCTTCTGGTGGAGCTGCTGAGACTTACAGAAACATAGACTGTCGTGAAATGACCCTTCAGCTCATTGAATCACCAAAAATGTACTACTGCCTGCATTAGTTCCAGTTTCCTGCCCTAGGCCCATTGCTTTGAATGTTATGACACTTACAAATGCTTCTCCAAGTACTTTTTAAAGGTTGTGAATTTTCTTGCCTCAACCACCCTCACTGGCAGTGCATTCCAGACAGCACCCCCTCTAAATTTCTTGCCTTTCACTTTAAAGTTATGCCCCCTTGTTATTGATCCTTCAACTAAAGGGGAACAGCTGTTTTCTATTTACCCTGTCTATGTTCCTCATAATCTTATACCCCTCAGTCAGTTTAACCCCCAGCCTTCTCCACTCCAAAGAAAACAACCTGAGCTTACCTAACATCTTTGAAACAGCTGAACTGCTCCATTCCAGGTAGCATCCTCATGAACCTGCTTTGCAACCCCTCCAGTGCAATTATATCCTTCCTACAGTATGGCAACCAGAACTGCACACTATACTCCAGCTGTGGTTTAACCAAAGTTTAACCAAACCATGGCTTCCCTGCTCTTATAATCTATGCCATGACTGATAAAGGCAAGCATTCCTTATGTCTTCTTAACAGCCCTGTTAGCCTATCCTGTCACCTTCAGGGATCTGTGGACAAGCACCCCAAGGTCCTTGTGTTCCTCTGAGCTTCCTAGCATCTTGCCATTCATTATGGACTCCCTTGCCTTGTTTCCTCGTTCAAAGTGCATCAGCTCACATTTAGCAGAGCTAAATTCCATCTGCCACTGATCTATTCATCAGAGCCAATCCATCTATATCTTTCTGTATCTAACACCTTCCTCCTCACTGTCAACCATCTAGCCAATCTTTGTATTATCCATAAACTTGTTTATCATCCCTCCCACATTCTCATCCTCTTCATTTATGAATATTGCAAATAATAAGGGACACAGCACTGATCTCTGTGGTATGCCGCTGCACACCTGGCTTCAGTCACACTAACAGCGTCCTACCATCACCCTCTGCCTTCTATCACTGAACCAATTTTGGATCCATGATGCCAAGTTACCCTGGATCCCATGAGCTTTTACCGTCTTTATCAGTTTCCCATGTGGGACCGTACCTAAGGTCGCACTGAAATCCATATAAACTGCATTAACTGCCCTACCCTCATCCAAACACTTCGTCACCTCCTTGAAAAATTCCACTTAATGTGTTAGGTATGATCTCCCTCCAACAACGCCATGCTGATAGTCTCTGATCAAACTTTGCCTCTCTAAATGGAAATTAATTTTCTCCTTCACTAGTTTCTCTACCACTGAGGTTGGACTCTCTGGTCTATAATTCTCTGGTCTATATCTACCACCCTTCTTGTAATGTGGAGTCACATTAGCTGTCCTCCAATCCACAAGCACTTTCCCTGGTCTCCAGAGACAACTTAAACATGTGGCTCAGAGCCTCTGTATCTTCCTCCCTGATCTCCCATAGCAGTCAGGGATACGACCCACTGGCACCTGGGCATTTGTTCACCTTAAAATATGTCAACATCTCCAATACCTCTTTGCTTCTTATATCAGTCTGTTCAAGAGCTTCACATCTTCTGGAATTCTGCACTTGCATCCTCCTTCTCTTGAGCAAAGACAGAAATGAAGTTCTCATTTAACACTCGACCAATGACCTCTGGCTTCATGCAAAAATTGCCCCTTGCTCCCTAATAGGCCTAACCCTTTCCCTGTTAATTCTTTTCCCTTAATATGCTTTAGTCTCCGTAATCATACCTAGCAGCATTTTCTCATGTCCCCTCTTTGCTCTCCTAATTGCTTTTTTGAGTTCCCCCTGCACTTCCTATACTCCTCTAAGGCCTCTGTTGTTTGGTTCCCTTGGTAACCATTATTGTATTCCTTTTTATTCAGTCTGTATGTGCCTAGACGCCCAGGGTTCTTTGGGTTTGTTGCTTCTACAACTTTTTTTATTTATTCATGGCATGAGGGCCTCGCTGGCTAGGCAGTATTTATTGCCCACCCCTAATTGCCCAGAGGGCAGTTGAGAGTCAGCCACATTGCTATGGGTCTGGAGTCACATGTAGGCCAGACCAGGTGAGGATGGCAGTTTCCTTCCCTAAAGGACGTTAGTGAACCAGAGGGGTTTTTCCAACAATCGACAATGGATTCATAGTTATCATTAGATTGTTAATTCCAGATATTTATTGAATTCAAATTCCACCGTCTGCCGTTGCAGGATTCAAACCCGGATACCCAGAACATTATCTGGGTCTCTGGATTAACATTCCAGCGATAATACCACAAGGCTATCACCTCCCAATTTCACCCTAAAGGAAACATTTTGGCCCTGCATTATCCCCAGTACCTCATTGAAATACACCCATTGTCCTGCTGTAAATTTGAGCAGCCACTGGTCCTTCTGATTGGCTGGCAGCTCTCAGAAATGAGACTTTCTCCCATAATGAGGCAGACACTGTGCCCAGAAGCAATTAGCAAGAAGAAAATCAATTTGATATGATACTGGCGGGATGATCTGTTTAGAAGGGTAAGAGATGAGTTGATTAACATCACACAGAATTGAGGGGATTATTTGTCTTATAGACCCTTGAATATTTTTAAGGCAGAGGTGGATAGATTCTTAATGAGAAAAGGGATGAAAGGTTATCGTGAATAGTCAGGAATGTGGAGCATTCACATTTGAATTAGATTTAGAATCAAGTCTATTGTCAAGTGTAATTAGCTATAGGGATACAGGAGTACAGAGAAAATTGTAAAAAGTTGCCATTCCCAGCATCATCTTAGGTACAAAGTGGAAAAATGAAGAAATAAGTTAAAAGTTAAACATTACAATATAGAATGGCAATGTAGGCTCAAGAGGTTAAGTGGCCTACTCCTGCTTTCATTTGTAAGGTTGTGTATTGAAACTGACACTAACTTTTTAGCTGGAGTGGGCTGGGCCACTGTTTCCAGTCCACCGAGCTCTGCCTTGTCAATGATTGAACACCCTGGAGAGAGAGAATTACAAGAATTCATGAACCTTTGAGTAAAGAAGGCCTCTCCTCATTCTGGTCCAAAATGACCAAGCCAAGTACGCTGTGTCTCTGATCCCGTGTTCTACACTGTTGAGCCCATGGAAACAGCTTTTCAGACCCTCAATGGTTCAATAAAATTACCTCAAATTCTTGTAAAGTCAATCAATCCTGTGAACCTTTGTTGCACCTGTTTTCAGACAACTATATCTTTCCTTAGGTACAGGGCAGACTGTACTCAGTATTGTAGGTGTGGCCTCATCAATGCCTTCTGCAATGCAGCAAGACTTTCTAGCATTTATAAATCTCTCTTGTAATGGAGAGTGCCTCAGTATTCACATTCCAGAATGTTTCATATATCCAGATGTTAACTTGCAGAACTTATTGTACAAGGACACTCAAATCCCTCTGAACTCAACTGATAGTTCCGAAATATTTAAAAAGCAAGAAGTTTCCATAATCTTCCTACCCAAAAGGACACTCTTATACTTTACAGAAGGTAGTGGCCAAATGGTATCGTCACTGAGTTAGTAATCCGAAGGCCCAGGCTGTGGTCTGATAACATGTGTTCAAATCTCACCATGGCAGATGGTGCGACTTGAATTCAATAAAACTCTGGAGTTAAAATGTCATAACCCATGTAATCATTGTCGATTGTTATAAAAGCCCATCTGGCTCACTAATGTCCTTCAGAGAACAAATCCTGCCATCCTTATTCTGGTCTGGCCTACATGTGACTTCACTCCTGCAGCAAAATGGTTGACTTAACTGTCCTCTTGGAAATTATGGATGGGCAATAATTGCTGGCCTAGCCACCGATGCCTAAATCCCCTAAACTAGAAAAAACTTAACAAAAACCGAAAGAACTGCGGATGCTGTAAATAATGAACAAAAACAGAAGTTGCTGGAAAAGCTCAGCAGGTCTGGCAGCATCTGTGAAGAAAATAACAGTTAATGTTGCGGGGTCCGGTGACCCTTCCTCAGGAAGAAACTTAACAAATTATTCTCCACTTGCTCTTACCGGCTCTATCCATCTGTCAGTGTGGTTCCAGAGTCAATGGGGACAATTTGGGTTTGGCAATAAGTGAGGGTGAGGTTGGGAGATTTCTGTGATATAGTTGGAAGGAGCAGTGTTGGGACACACCCATGTACATTCCTGCCTCTGGGGTACTTTCAGATGTGGGGTGATGAGGGGTGTGCAGACTACAAACTGAATTGATTGCTCACTTCCACGGAGATGGTCAGCACATTAGTTCAACTAAGAGTGTTGTAGAGTCATAGAGTCATACAGCACGGAAACAGACCCTTTGGTCCAACCAGTCCTTGCCGAAAATAATCCCAAACTAAACTAGTCCCGCCTGCCTGCTCCTGGCCCATATCCCTCCAAACCTTTCTTATTCATATATCCATCCAAATGTCTGTTAAATGTTCTAATTGTACCCACATCCACCACTTCAGCAGGAAGTTCTTTCCACATGCAAACCATCCTCTGTGTAAAAATGTTGCCTCTTATGTCTCTTTTAAATGTCCCTCCTCTCACCATGAAAATATGCACCCCAGTCTTGAAATTCCTCACCTTAGGGAAATGACAACTACCATCAGCTCTATGTATACTTCTCATTATTTCTTAAACTCCTATCAGGTCACCTCTCAGCCTCTTACAGTCCAGTGAAAAATGTCCCAGTCCATCCAGCCTTTCCTTATAATTCAAACTTTTCACACCTGGCAACTTCCTGGTAAATCTCTTCTGAACTCTCTCCAGCTTGATAATATCCTTCCTATAACTGAGTGACCAGAACTGAACACAGTATTCCAACATCCTGTACAACCTCAACATATCATCCCAACTCCTATACTCATAGGACTAAGCAATGAAGGTAAGCGTAATGGTTCTGAAGGGGTTAATATTCTTGCTACATTCTACTGATGCCTCACAGTCTGTGGGTGAAGGCAAGGAGCTCTACACTAGCTCTTGGGGGAGCTGATGTCTCTGCACCAGCTCCCTAAGGTCCTAGGAAATATGCCTGATTAAATGTATTTATATTTATATTTATATTTGGGGGCGGCACAGTGGCTCAGCGGTTAGCACTGCTGCCTCTCAGCGCTAGGGACCCGGGTTCGATTTCACCCTTGGGCGACCGTCAGTGTGGAGTTTGCATGTTCTCCCTGTGTCTGCGTGGGTTTCCTCCGGGTGCTCCGGTTTCCTCCCACAGTCCAAAGATGTGCAGGCTGGGTGGATTGGCCATGCTAAATTGCCCGTAATGTTCAAGGATGTGTAGGTTAGGTGGGTTATAGGGGGATGGATCAGTGTGGACCTGTTGGGTTGAAGGGCCTGTTTCCACACTGTAGGGATTCTATGATCTATGATCTTATTGTTATCATGTGATAAATGTTCTTGTTATCTATGAAGAGTATCTCTTCTGTACATACTGTACAATGGTGTATCTTCTACCACTAATTGTTAGATAGTCACAACACAAGCCAATGGCGAAGGGGTTTGGTGGTAGCAACGTATATCAAACAACCCTTACCTCGTACCACATTCCATTAGGACTGGCAAATACCATATGGTACCAACATTGATCATCTGGGAAAGTACCACTTGTTTGCAGCAGTGTGGATCTGATTCCCCAGGATGAGGAGAAGAAAACCAACAAGAAAAGAAAAAAATTAAAGTTCAAATAAGAGTTTATCACTTTGAGAGTATTGAGAATTGCTTGAAAAAGCCACAGCCAGTCAGCAGCCGAGATGTGTTGCCAACAAAAAGACGGCAGCAACAATAAAGCCAAGCCCATCACTACCAGGGCAAAACTTCTTTCAGGAGCGGGTTAGAAATACAGGGACAAGAGAGTGGGCTAGGAAGAAAGGGCAAAGCCAGTCACACTTAGAAAGTACAGAGACCTCACTGAAGGTGGCCCTGCAAGGAAAAATTGGAGGCTCCAAGAGGTATAGTTAGAGATCCCTAATGGAAAAATGAATAACATGCTACAAAAGTGTGGAAAGGAATGCAAGGGAAGGTGAAAAAGAGATTTCTCCCTTTACACTGTTTATCAACACATTGACATTGTCCTCCACAAGGCACAGATGCAAGAATCAGCAAGCAAAAGGACAAGAAAATAGATTTAAACCTGGCGACAGAATCAGGAAGACCTCGGAATTTATTTAAGCTGAAAATGAGTAAATTAAAGAAATCTAGGGAAAGGGAGCATCAATAGGAAAAAAAGTCAGAAAAAGAATTCAAGGTTTAAAAGACCCGGATTGAGCTGTGATTTCCACAGGAAGACTTGTAAAGCCTGCAGCCAGACAACTTCATTTAAAAATGTTTGTAGAAGAAAGTGTTTGGTGGTTTAGTTATGATATACTGGCATAGTGCACTGGAAATCAAGCTCACTATTCCCAGAGTAATCACAAAAGTGAAAATTTGATTTAACCGCTGAATTGCCCCAGTGTTACTGAGCTAACTCATACAAGATAAAAGAATATGCAGACCAGGAAAGCAGAGAAAGGGAGATTGATGCTTTCTCTTTACAGCATAGATTTTTCTGCTGTATTGTTCACACATAAGGATTTGGCAACTTCACAGGAATTAATCAGGATATTATAGAGTTATAGAAGCATACAGCATGGAAACAGGCCCTTCAGTCCAACCAGTCCATGCCAACCAAGTTTCCAAAATAGTCCTACTTGCCTGCATTTTGCCCATATCCCTCTAAACCTTTCCTAGTCATTTGCCTATCTAAATGTCTTTTAAATGTTGTAACTATACCTACATCTACCACTTCCTCTGGCAGTTAATTCCACCTATGCACTACCCTCTGTGTGAAAAAAGTTGCTTCTCAAGTCTATTTTAAATCTTTATCCTCTCACCTTAAAAATATGCCTCTGTAGTATTGAGTTCCCCCATACGAGGAAAAAGATTTTTGCGAATTCATCTTATCTATGCCCATTATGATTTTAGAAACCTCTACAAGGTCACCCCTCAAATTCCTATGCTCCAGTGAAAAAATCCCAGCTTATTAGCCTCTCCTTGTAACTCAAACCATCCAGTCTCAAAATCAGCTTGGTAAATCTTTTCTAAACCCCCTCAAATTTAATAATATCTTTCCTATAACTGGGTGAACAGAACTCTATACAGTTCTCCAAAAGAGGCCTCACCAATGTCCTGTACAATTGCAACATGGCGTCCCAACTCCTATACTCAATGGTCTGAGCAATGAAGGCCAGCATTCAAAATGCTTTCTTCACCACTGTGTCTACCTGTGTTGCAACTTTCAAGGAACTATGTACCTGAACTCCTCGGTCACTCTTTCTGTTCGACAAAATGACCCAGGGCCATACGATTAACTGTATTAGTCCTGCCCCTGTTCGCTTTACCAAACTGCAGTATCTTGCATTTATCCAAATTAAACTCCATCTGATATTATGCTGAGTTATCTTCAATTCACAGATACTGGCGTCAATTGAAAAATCAATCAAAAGACTGTCTGTGGGCAGAGCTTACCTAAAGACTCTAAGCGAAGTCAATTTTGTCTGGAATTCTCCCTCACTGCTCGAATAAGGTAAAGTTGCCATTTCATAGAGGACCATAGGGCTGCTGTATTTAACCTAAAATTCTCCATACCTCAGGCGAAGGGTGAGATTGAGAAGGAGAACCCTTCATTGCTAACATCAGTTGGTGCACTGCTTGGATAAGGAAACATCGTACACGTGTCTCAGAATGTGCTTGAGTAACTTGTTTCAAAAATGCAAACACCACTTCTCAGTTTCCTTAGTTTAAAGCAGTATCTTTTCCCATCATTAGTCCACTGGGATGTGGGCATCACTGGCTAAGCCAGCATTTATTGTCCCTTCCCTAACTGGGGAGAAGAGTCAACCACTTTGTTGTTGGTCCGGAGTCACATGTAGGCCAGACTAGGACAGCACATTTCCTTGCCCTAAATGACAGCAGTGAACCAAGAGATAACAAGGTGTAGAGCTGGATGAACACAGCAGGCCAAGCAGCATCAGAGGAGCAGGAAAGCTGACGTTTGTGGTCTGGACCCTTCTTCAGAAAAAGTAGGCTTTATCAGCAATTGACCATGGTACCACTCAGCTAAGTTTTGATTTATCGAACACAACTTTGACCATTGACCATGGTGGAATTTGTACCCATACCCTCAGAGCATTAGCTGGATGTTTATGGATTACTAGCCACCCAGTGAGCTTTACCATGCTGCCACCTCCTCAGACAATGAGCTAGAAGGGCAGAGACATAGTTACACAGAGCATTGGTAGACCACATCTTGAATACAATGTTCAGCTTTGGTTTCCTCATTTAAGAAAGGATGTAAATGTGTTGGAAGTGGTCTAGAAGAGATTTACTAAATTGATACCTGGAAAGAGTTAGTTATCTTATGAGAATGTGTGGGAAAGGCTGGGCTTGTTTCCACTGGAGCTTAGAAGAGTAAGCTCTGGGTTGATTGTAGTGTGTAAGATCCTGAATGATATTGACAAGAAGGGTGTGGACACAATGTTTCCTCTTGTGGTTGAGTCCAGAAGTGGAAGGACACTCTTATAAAATTAACAGTCACCCTTTAAGGTCAGAGGTGAGGAGAATTTTTTTCTTTCTTAGAGAGTTGCGTGACTTTGTAAGGTGGTGGAGGCAGTGTTGTTAATATTTGTAAGACAGAAGTAGATAGATTCTTGTTAGGCAGGCGAAACCGGGTCCACCAGGTATAATGGGAATGAGGAATTTGAAACAAGTAGATCAGCTGGAATTTTATGGAATGGCAGACCAGACTTGAGGGCTGATTGGCTGATTTCTGTTCTTACTTCATATGTTCTTGTGATGTCGAGAGTGGAATGGGGAGAAAGAGAATGTGTGAGAAAGAGAGAGAGAAATTGAAGTTGAGGGAGTGAAGTGAGTAATTTTAAAAGTAGGTGACTGAAATGTCTAGAATGAAACAGCCTCTGCATTCTCATTAAATTTCTGATTGGTTTTCACACCTCAGTAACAAAGCACAGATTGTACTGTTACTGGCCCAAACAACTGAACTGGTGAATTTTCTGGCCAGTAGCAGGCTTCTTCAAAAAGGAGGACAGACAAGCCCTGTTTCATTTTATCCATATCCCACGGAGAGGTGCACGGGTTTCAGCGTAAAATTGAGCAAACCCCCAACGCAAACAGGTTTCGCCTCACGGATTTTACAAAACTTTCTCCAACCAACAATATCCAATGCTGCCAAACTATGCAGTTGAGAGTCAGCCAAAGAATGTACCAGAAAAATTCTCTTGACTCTAACCCGTTATTATCAAGCACAGTCTTTGAGCCAATCTCCCAAATGTTTCTGAAACCCTGTACATCTGTTCCCTGGACTCTGGGCTCTCAGCCTAACTTTTCCTTCTTTACCTCTGCTATTGACTCCTTATTTTCCTTCTACATTCTGTTCTGCTTTAGTCCTCCATCTTTGTCTTCCGTTTGCCCTCTGTTCTCTGGTCTTCTCAAGCCAGCACTTTATAATGTCAGTGTCTTTAACAGCTCTACTCTTGCCTCTTTGTAAATATGAGGGTTGTCCCTCTGCGTCCTTCATACTCCCTCACCACTTCCTTGCTCCCTTAACTACTCCCTCTATTTCTCCCTCTTCTTCTCCTGCCCACTCAATGTTTACCCCGTATCCTGTCCACCTCATCGTCAAGCTTTCCCCTTTTTTCCCCTCCCTTTCCTCCTCAGCATCACCCACTCCCTATGCATTTCCCTCTCCTTTGCCCTCTTCCCCTCTCTCCCTTTCTTCTCCCTGAGCCCTCACACCCACTCTCTTTGCTCTCCCTTGCCCTTGTTTCTCATTGCAAACTCTGTCTCCCCTTGGTCCCTCTCCTCCCTCATTCTTTCCCACTCTATCAGGAGGCTGTGGCCCAGCGCTTTTATCCCTGGACTGATAATCCATAGACACAGGTAATGTTCTGGGGAGCTGGGTTTGAATCCTGCCATGGCAGATAGTGGAATTTAAATTCAATAAAATCTGGGATTAGGAGTCAACTGATAACCATGAATCCATTCTCGATTGTTGGAAAAATCCATCTGTTCACTAATGTCCTTTAGGATAGAAAGCAGCTATCCTCACTGATAAAAACCAAAAGAACTGTGGATGTTGTGAATCAGGAATAAAAACAGAAGTTGTTGGTAAAGCTCAGCAGGTCTGGCAGCATCTGTGAAGAAAAAAGTGAAGTTAACATTTCAGGTCCAGTGAGAGAGCCACTTAGGTAGGGTCACCAGACCTGAAACGTTAGCTCTGTTTTTTCCTTCTCAGATGCTGAGAGACCTGCTGAGCTTTTCCAGCAAATTTGTTTTTAAGCCATCCTTACCTGGCCTGTCTACATGTGACTCCAGACCCACAGCAATGTGGTTGACATTTAACTGCCTTCTGAGCGCTTAGGAATGGGCAAGGAATGCTGGGTTAACTAGCAAAGCCCTTATCTGTGAATGAATAAAAGAAAATCTGGTCTTTCCCTTACCCTCACCTCCTCCATACCTATCTCCCTTCTCACTGTCATCACTCCCTGTTTTATCCCTTCCACCTTCCCCTTCCCCCTCCTCTCTCCTTCTCTTTAAAATTAGGAAAAATATCTTTACAGGAAAGCTTCAGCCAATAAGACTATAATTTGTACTTTGTCGCTGTGGTGTGGCAGCTAATTAGAATTTCACTGAGAAGGCAGTGATATTTTTGTAGGGAGTCCTCAGTTCCTAACTTTCAAAATTGCTCAATTTTTTATTCATTCATTGGATGTCGGTGGCACTGGGCTATGCCAGCATTTTGTCCCATTGATTAGAGGGCAGTTATTACTATTGGTCTGGAGGTACATGTAGAGTAGACCAGGTGAGAATGACATTTTTCCTTCTCTTAAGAGCATTAGTAAACTAGACAATGTTTACTGGATCATCGTTAGATCAGATTTTCTTTTATTCTTGTGTTTTTTTAAAATTCAAATTTCAACAACTGCCAGGGTGAGTTTCAAACCCACGCGTGAAATTTACTTTCCCAACCTTTCTGCCTCTCACTTTCTCCCCATTCTACACTGCACATTTAGGCATGTCTATCTCTCTCTCTCTCCCTCCGTTTCTCTCCCTCTTTGCTTTTCCTTTTATTTTTTCAGTAACTTTATCTCTAACCAGTCGTGCATTATAAAATCATACAGTGCAGAAGAGGTCCTTTGGCCTTTTGAGTCAGGACTGCGAAAAATACACTCCTATCTACACTAGACCCATTTTCCCACCCTAGCCCATAGACTTGAATGTTATGAGTTTTGAAGTGCACACCTAAGTAGTTTTGAAAGGTTGTGACATTACCTGCCTTAACTACCCTCCCACGCATGGCATTCCAGACTTCCATCGCCCACTGGATGAAAAATATATATCGCCAAATTCCCTCTAAGCCTCTGACCTTTCACTTTAAAAGTGTGCCCCCTTGTTCTTGACCCTTCAAATAAGGGGAACAGCTGCCTTCTATTCACCCCGCCCATGCTACCTCATAATCATATAGACCTCAGGCGCCCCCACCCCCCCATCCCAACCGTCCTGACTCTAACAAAATCAATCCAGGTTGAACCAGTCTCTCATCATAACTAAACTACTTCATCCTAGGTGTTAGAGATAACAAGATGTAGAGCTGGATGAACACAGCAGGCCAAGCAGCATCAGAGGAGCAGGAAGACTGACGTTTCGGGCCTAGATCCT
>JAHRHZ010000017.1:34624231-34642280 GCA_024137785.1 Ginglymostoma cirratum | reverse complement strand
TTGGAGCGAAGGGTCTGCTTCCATGCTGTATGAGTTTGACTTGATATATAATAGCCACTAATAATTCAATCAGGGGATCCGGGGAAACGTCTTTACCCAGAGAGAGTGGGGAGAATATGGGACTTGCTGCTGTTCTCTTGCTATGGACACCCACCAGAACCATCTGGGATACCTTGGGTAGCTTCACTGTCAGCAGTCCTTCTTGTTGGTATGGGTCTAAGCTACTGATGCCATTTGGCGAAGAATGCCCATGTGAGGTCTAAGACAGAAGAGAGATTAAACTTTTTTTTGCTAGTTGAACAAAATATATTTATTACACATTAGTTAATGACGAGTTTCATTACATCTGAGATACATAATGGTTTTGAGAGGTATCCAGCTCAGCTGAAGTATAAGTTCATGTTCCAACTGCTCAGACATTGTCACACAGTGTCGGTCACAAGCACAGAACCAGAAGCAGTACTGAATATTGGGGAACAGGTTAGCTCCAACCCTTATATCTCTATGGGCGGAGCTTATCTCAGTTCTTCGAAGGCATAACAAGCAAAGTGGATAATGGGGATCCTGCAGATGTAATATAGCTGGACGTCTGGAAAGCATTTGATAAGGTGCCGCACAAAAGGTTAATTTACTAGGTTGGATCACATGGGATTAGCGGTAATTTATTAGCTTCGGTAGATGACTGGCTGATGGATAGAGAGCAGAGAGTCCGGATAAACGAGTTTTCTGGATGGCAAAAAGGAACAAGTGGGGTGCCACAGGGTTCAGTCCTTGGACCCAGCTATTTGCAATCTGTATTAATAACTTGGATACAGGAATAGAAGGCTCCATAGCCAAATTTGCGGATTACACAAAAATAGGTGGGGCAGTAAATAGCAATGTTGAAATAAGAACCATACAAATGGATATAGGTAGGTTAGGAGAGTGGGCCAAAATGTGGCAGATGGAGTTTAACATGGATAAGTGTGAGGTTTGCTCATTTTGCTCAGAAAAATGGGAGAGCGACCTATTATCTAAATGGGGAGAGACTTCAGAGTGCTCCAGTGCAGAGGGATCTGGGTGTTCTTGTTCATGAGTCACAGAAAACTAACAAGTTGGTACAGCAGATAACAAAGAAAGCAAATGGAATGTTGGCTTTTATAGCCAAAGGAATAAAAAAAAAGTAAGGAATTTTGTTGCAACTATGCAAGGCATTGGTGAGACCGCACCTGAACCTTGATTTGAGAAAAGATGTGGTGGCATTGGAGGCAGTTCACAGGAGGCTCACTAGATTGATCCTAGAGATGAAGGGTTTGTCATATGAAGAGAGATCAAACAGTTTAGGCCTATGCTCTCTGGAATTTAGAAGAATGAGGGGAGATCAAATTAAGGTACTCAATACGATATAAGTTACAGATAAAATAGATATAGAGTGGTTGCTTCCTCTTGTGGGGCTTTCTAGGATGAGAGGTCATAGTCTGAGGATAAGGGTAGCAAATCTACAACAGAGTTGTGAAGAAACTACTTCTCCCAAAGGGTTGTGAATCTGTGGAATTCACTGCCCCAAAGTGTGGTAGATGCTGGGGCGGTGAGTACATTTAAGGTGGAGTTAGACAGATTTTTAATTGGCAATGAGTTGAAGGGTTATGGGGAGAAGGCAGGAAAATGGGGGTGAGGAGCATATCAGCCATGATCGAATGGTGGAGCAGACTCGATGGGCCAAATGGCCTAATTCTGCCCCTATTTCTTATGACCTTACGAATGTATAATATTAAGGTGCTAACTGTCTATAGAACTGCAGGGTGGAGGTGAATGGAATCAATTCACAAAAGGGGGGATCTGGATTTGCACGTGAAGGAGAAAGAAACAGAAAGCTGTGTGGATGCAGGGGAGGTGGTTAGAAAGCCCAGCAGAGAGGTTGTAGATCAAACACCCTCTTGTGTGCACTCTCATTTCGATGTCCACTGAGTGCCAGTCTGCCAGTGAATGTAAAAAGACTGATGACAAAATATGTACAAATCCCAGCTTTCCCCTTTAACCAGCAACAGGGTAGACTGATCGTTACTTTTTTTTTGTCTCACTTCCTAACAGTCAAAATTCTGGAGCTCCTTTCTCAACCTCACTGTTTTAGTACCTGCATCAAATGGACTGCAGTGGTTGAAGAAGACAGTTCAACTTTACCTTGTCAAGGGGCAATTAGGGATGGGAAATAATTGCTAATCTAGCCTGTGTTGACCCTCGGCTGGAGAAAGAGTTAAACAATTTTCCAAATGCCTTCAAACATGAAGTGCAGCTGTGGGAAGCCCTGAAGTTTTGGCAAGGTGCTGTGTCAATGCATTGAGCTTAGATTTTCTTCTGGGGATCGATGCCCATTAGAGAAATCATCCAAATTTCCTGAAATCCATTTTATGCCCAAGTGACAAGTCGAAAATGTAACCCAAACTTTGTTGCGATGTAACAAGCATGGGGCTGGATCTTTGTTGCGATGTAACAAGCATGGGGCTGGATCTTTGTTGCGATGTAACAAGCATGGGGCTGGATCTTTGTTGCGATGTTTGCTTTTCAGCAGTTGCAATACCAAAAGTAGCCTGCTGGTGACGCCCTTGGCTGCAAGTAGATGTTGCTCTCGGCCCTGACACTATCTCGGAGGTAGCTCAGCCTTCTTCAACTCATTGAATTTTGTGGCTATTATTGTCCATGTTTCTCTTGCTGATCCCTCTCACTTGACTTCAAATAGTTTGTGAGCAAATAGACTGAAACAATGGGACAGATGTTGCATGCCCCTGCTGGTTTTGCTTTTGGCAGGACGTTGTTAAAATAATACAGAAGATGTGGAGTCTATTTTTGCAGTGTGTTCCTTGCCCAGGGTGGACACGACACCCCCTCCTTCCACTTCTCGAGAAGACTGTAGTCCCCGTTCCATTCTGTCCATCTATTCTTCAAAGCCCATCCCATCACCATCTTTGCCCTTCCTCCCTAAAGTGGGCAAACCCTTTCTACCCAAGCCTTCTTGCTATAGCAGAGTTCCACTGGGGCTCCATCATTGTCCTGCCTGTCATCTCAGCAGCAGCCACTACATATGATGGCACCACCAGAATATAGGACTTCATGCCACCGAGGGCCACATGCTTTCTTGGAAATGATGAAGTTAGTTCACTGTTCCAAATGACTTTCTGACCTCTTAAAAAAACCTTCACAGCTCTGAACACTCACATTTATTTTAACGCTAGTTTAAAATCCAAATCCCCAAATTTTAATAATATTTATACATCTTAACCATCCTGATATAAATGTAGAAAATTATGGACATACCCAGCAGGTCTGTCAGTATCAATGGAGAGAAAAGGAGTTCCATTGAAATAACACAGTGTGGAGCTGGAGGAACACAGCAGGCCAGGCTGCATCAGAGGGGCAGGAAAGTTGACGTTTCGGGTCGGGACACTTCTTCAGAAATGGCCCCTCAAAAAGCTCACTTCTGAAGAAGGGTCCCGACTCGAAACGTCAACTTTCCTGCTCCTCTGATGCTGCCAGGCCTGCTGCGCTCCTCCAGCTCCACACTGTGTTATCTCTCACTCCAGCATCGGCAGTTCTTACCATCTCTGAGTGAGTTCCAATGAGAGTTATGTTACCTGAAAGAGTAACATTGTTTCTATCTCTATTCTCAGTCCTGTTCCGTAATTTAAGAATTTTCTATGTTTATTTCAGATTTCCAGGGTCTGTTTTATTTTACTATTTCTTTCAGCGTATACCTCCTACCCTTCTCCTACCTACTCTCTTGCCCAGTGCACATTTCTGATATGTGGGCAATGAATTTGCTCTCCTTGAATACATTTGAATTTCTTTATATGTCTTAATGGGCTCTATCTCATGCTCAAATTCAAATTTGAAATGGGACAATCAATGAGCTCCTTTTTCTCGACGATGACAGTATAAAAATCTGACTCTGGTTCTCCATTATTGTCTACCACAAACCCACCTTCAGTGGTTAACATAAACATTAGGATTCCTACAGATCCTTGCATTATAAGTTTGGCCTTTTTGGCAAAGTTGTGAATAGGACATCATCTTGAACGAGATAAAAGGAATTCACAATGCATAAAAACAGAGGAAGAGAGATGAAACTCTCTGACACCATCCCTGTTGGCTTAAAAAAAGCTGCTGGCGTCAGCTGCAATGCCTTAGTAGATCACTGGAAGGTGAGAATCTCAAAGCACAGGGTGAGGACACCTCACTATCTCCACTGCTGATCCTGTAAAGAAAGAAAGTCAGAACTGAATGGATTTCCTCTTGCAATGCTTCAAAAGAGTCGATACAGTGAGTGACTGAGTTAACAAAGATTTCCCAGTGCTGTGATAGAATTTGCTGGTCACATTTCGAACTGTTAGGGTTTAGTGACTATGTACAGGAGACCTTGAAGTAAGCTGTGATCTAATTCAATAATTATGTGCTAGCACTTTGCTAGAAGGTTGGAAACTTCACACAGCTCTGAGTGTGCTGTTCTGTAACCTTATCATCTAAAAATAACCAAGCTTGTATGAAAATCAAAGAACCCATTCTAGAACATTGAGCTGACATACAGCCACTCTTGGTGAGAGAGGTAGCTTCAACAATACAGTTCCTGCGACTGTATTGTATTCATTATTGAAACACGCATCGCTAGCCGAGCCAGTGTTCGTTGCTCATTCTCATTGCTCTTGAATTGCCTGGTTTGCTCAACTATTTCAGAGGCAACCACATTGCTGTGCAGCAGAGGTAAGACTAGGTAAGGATGGTACCTGTGACCCAGATGGCTTTTCAACAACAACGGTCAACGATTGTTATCATGGTCACCATGTTGAGCTTTCAATCTCCGATTTATTAATTCAATTCAAATTCCATCAGTTGCCATGGTAGGATTTGGACTCATCTCCCTACATTAGCTTGAGCTAATGTTTAATAGTCCAGTGACAGGTCTTCTCCTACTGTCTTAGTGTTAACAGTCACTGAAAGGTGTGAGTGTGACCAAGCAGCAAATTAAAGTGCCACCTGTAGCTTTGTACAGAGCGCTCTCCTGTCTTAGAATTTGGAACATTAAAGGTTCGAGCTCCTGCCCCACAGATTTCAGTATGTAATCTGGGTTTGCACAATTCAACGTGCTGCTTTCTGTGTTGAATAATGACAATTAAACTGAAAGTCACTCTGACTTTAGGTTGGATGCAAATGGTCCCCAAACATAATTCGGAAGAAGAACAGGAGATTTAATCCCATTTTCTGGTCATGATCATACTCCTGTTTATGGGAGCTTGCTGTGTATAAATCGGACGTTTCATTTCCTGCATTATTACAGTGTTGCACTTAAAAGCTTAAAGTTCTTTGGAATGACCAGAGGTTGTGAAGGATGATATATAAATGTTTTCTATCTTCCTTTTGAATGGCATCTAACTTTTAACTTATTCCTTTCGTTTCCTAGTTTAAATTAAGAAATACTTTAATGTTAATTATTATCTTATTTCTTTATTTTACCACTCATTCTATGAAGTAATGCTTAACATTTTAACTGTTTCTGTTGTGACTTTACACCTATGGTTTTTGTACCTAGGTACAAATGGTACCTAGGTACCATCAGATGGCACCATGTGCGGTGACATTATACACTTTTCACTGTACTCCTGTCCTTCTGTACCTGAGTACAGGTGTTAGTAAAATGTAAACCTAACTGACTGCACTGGGGTCATCATATGGGATCTGTAAATGCCTTCCTTTACACAAAGCTGAAGCCACGAGACGGGTGTGCTGGGAAGTGGTCGTTGTATAGCTTCAGGCTCACCATCCAGCACATCTCACTGGGCTGCTTAGTGTAACTGGATGCTTCGCATGCCATTTTACTGCAGAAGCTAACGGATCAAACAGTAGCACCTGTCCCATATCTGAACAAAATGTGTTAGTTTGTGTAATCTTGACTCTGAATTAGTGGGTGTGGAGGGATACGCTTAAAGTATTTGAACAGTATTGGATCAAGTCTTGCAAATAGCAGCATCACTGGGTCAAAACCCTAGAATTCCCTCCCTCAGAGACTACCTTCCTATTAATGGACTGCAGCGATTCAAGAAGGCAGCTCACCACCACCCTCTGCAGGTCAACTAAGGATGAGCAGTAAGTGCTGTCCTATCTCGTGGCACCCTCATCCCATGAATGAATTAAAAAATATATACTTTTTAAACACAACCTCTAAATCTCACTGACAGACTGTCATTTAATATCATCGCCATGGACTCATTAACTGGCAGATCGGCCTATCCTGAAAGAGTTGACATGTTCTGCTTTATTTATGTGTCCATCTCTGTTTGTTTCTCAGATTCCTTCTGGCTCTTTATTTAAAAAAAAACTCTTTTAGGTTATAATCTTTATTTCTCATTGAAGCCACTGTCTGAGCAGGATGTCCTATTCCTCTTCTGTTCCAAATAGAAAGACTCCTGTTTAATTTTCCACTTCCCGCAGCTTCGATGTTAAGAATTGCAAAACAGAGGCAGAGTGGGAGGCCATTTGGCCCTTCCAGTCTGTTCCCCCAATCAATAAAATCATGCCTGATCTAGATTTCTACTGAGCCACCTGTACATGTTAAACCCCTGACATGATGAAAATACCAAGCTCTGTTTTGAAATTCTGACTTGACTGCCCAGAGTCAACGGCAGTTTTTGGTGGAGGTTGGAGAATTCCAGATTTGCATTCCCCTTTGTCATCAAGTGCTTCCGCCCCTGCCAAATGCCTCCGCCTTCAATTTAAAGTTACGTTCCTTTGCTCTTCACCATTCCCAATGCCTCCCACCCACCCCTTTCCCCCCTACAAGCCCCCACCAGTGGTCACTATTGAGCCAATCAATTTCCGTCATCATCTTAAACTTCACGATCAGGACACTCCTGAAGATTTGACACTTTAGGGAAGATGAGTCTAGTCTGAAGTTTTCTGAAGAAGGGTCCTGACCCGAAAAGTCAGTTTTCCTGCCCCTCTGATGCTGCCTGGCCCATTGTGTTCCTCCAGCTCCACACTGTGTTGTCCCAAAGTCTCTATATCGCTGCTCACCATTCTTTTATGTCCTGACCCCCTTTACTTTTAAGACATGTGAAATGGTTCCTGATTTGTGTCTGTGCTTCTATCAATGTTTAATAAAATGCCCCAAACCCCTTGCATTGCCAAGGCTTCTTAGGGTCGATCTATCACTCTAGGAGGAGTGTGAACAAGATCCCCATTCTGTCTTATCTTCACCAAACTTCAGGACATGACAAGGGAATGACTGGAGATCAGGTGGGCTCCCAACTCTTTGTAACAGTCACGGAGTGTCCGAGTACTGAAGGTTAATACCCTGGACACTGCCGCTGTTTAACATCTGGTCTGAAAGGTGAAACCTGGGAAACTCTGCCCTCTGAAGTGAAGCTGAGAAATGCTATTGCTCCACTTTGGAGAAGAGATTGATAGATAGGCCCTCATCACTAAGACAGACAATTTGGCTCGTTGCTGCATTGCTTTGTTGGATGTTGCTGTGCAAAAAAAATCTGGACTGCCACATTTTCTGCTTTATAAGAGTGACAACACTTCGAGAAGTACTTCTTTGGCTGTCAACTGTTCTGGGCTGCCCTGGGGTTGTGATAGGCGCTATATAAATGTGAGTTCTTTCTCTCCTCCCCCACCACCTTTCCTCCATTGGGACATCTCAGAAACAAAGGCTCTCAATCTCCCAATCCCTGTGGCCATGGTTGTTTGTCTTTTGGCTAGAAGATTCAGGCTGACTTCGACAATACATACGGTGAGAGTTCCTGTAGAGTTGAATCTCGTTGTCAGGCTGATACAGAAAACCAGAGACAGGGAGAAGATGGCAGTGCTGATGATCAGGCTGAGGAGCTGAAGGACGAGGTGGTAGTATTCATAAAGTGGTGGGTCCGTACAGACAGCAGGAAGGGTGTATCGATATGGAAACTGGACAGCGTACCCCAGGTATCCGGTGCCTGAAATACCAGCCAAGGTGTAATAGCAGATTGGACCAATCAGGATGGCAGCCAGAGCAATGATGAATTGTATGGATGAAGCCATGAGATTGACAATAGCGAAGGTGAAGCCGACCTGTCTCTGTGAATGGGAATGCGAGTAAATCAGTTAATCACACAGAGATACCTGACTGTATAACCTCTCCACTTCACACCCCTGCTCACTCACCACTCCCTTTCAGCCCACACTAACTTACCCCAATCATTCACATCTGCCCAGACTCTTCCCAATTCTGCACCTTCGCCCTCATTCCAATCCTTACTCCTTTCTCTCTTTACCTAATCCCTCCCTCTCCCATTTCTCCTCACCTCCTCTCACCCCCAGAAACTCTGCCTTTGCCCTTTCCCACCCACTTCCACTTGTCCCTCCTCATGCCTTCCCTCCATTTCCCTTTGAGCCCAGTCGCCTCACTCTATCACTTCAGCACCTTCCCTACCCATTTTCCCCAAACTCTCCTCTTCCCTCACTGTCCTAACTCCATCTCCCTCTTCGACTTTCTACATTTAGATTGTCTCATCAAAACAATTCTATAATTCTTAAGGATTGTAGGTCTCAGTATGTTTCCTGGCAGTGTTTCAATTTTGTAGAGTGTTAAAGCACAGAAATAGGCCATTCAGTCCATTAGGGCAACGCTGGCTTCTTGACTTCTTACCAGGGAGGCCATTAAGCTGAGAAGGGCTTTTTGTTTGCACAGAATACTTCCTAGAATTGTTGTGTGAGAACTATTCCTCTTGATGCTGGTTGGGGACCGAAATGTTATAACAAATGTCCTACGATAATTACCAGATATCGTGAGATGTGGTCTCTCTCTGCAAGCAACATGACAACTCCGACAATGAAAGCCTGCAGGGAAGAAGGAAGCAAGATTGCAGAGGTCAATATGGCAGAATTTCTTTCCACCAGAGTATCAGTGAACCAGATGGACTTTTGTGACAATGGTTACACGGTTGTCGTTAGAGTAGGCTTTACTGAATTAAAATTTACCATATATTATGGATGTGATTTGAACCAGCATCCCTAGAGTATAAGCCTAGGGTTCTGCATTGGCAGCCTAATGTAGAACATAGAACATAGAAGATAGAACATTACAGCGCAGTACAGGCCCTTCGGCCCTCGATGTTGCGCCGACCTGTGAAACCAATCTGAAGCCCATCTAACCTACACTATTCCATTATCATCCATATCTTTATACAATGACCATTTAAATGCCCTTAATGTTGGCAAGGCTACAACTGCTGCAGGCAAGGCATTCCATGCCCTGACTACTCTCTGAGTAAAGAATCTACCTCTGACATCTGTCCTATATCTATCACCCCTCAATTTAAAGCTATGTCCCCTTGTGCCAGCCGTCACCATCCGAGGAAAAAGGCTCTCACTGTCCACCCTATCTAATCCTCTGATCATCTTGTATGTCTCTATTAAGTCACCTCTTAACCTTCTTTTCTCTAACGAAAACAGCCTCAAGTCCCTCAACCTTTCTTCATAAGACCTTCCCTCCATACCAGGCAACATCCTGGTAAATCTCCTCTGCACCCTTTCCAATGCTTCCACATCCTTCCACATCCTTCTTATAATGTGGTGACCAGAACTGTACACAATACTCCAAGTGTGGCCACACCAGAGTTTTGTACAGCTGCAACATGACCTCACAGCTCCGAAACTCAATCCCTCTACCAATAAAACCTAACACACCGTACGCCATACACCATATCATTACCATTACCACACCAGTCTGCAGGCTTATTATTCTCTGTAAGGTGTCTCTGTCTTGTTGGTGTACAATGCATCTCTGGCACCTAGAAATCATATGTTCAATATCATTCAAAGTTCCTGCCACCACACGGGTGACTCCACCAGAGCTCTGCCTTTCCTGAGTTTCTGCGAGATACCCTTCCCACAGTGAAAGTGAGATATCCAGCCTCTCATTGTACACTAATATGTCCCAGTGGTATTAAAGTGATTTGTTTGTTTGAATAAAGGTTTCAGAGCTAAACCACTAGCTTGTTGTTCTAAGAGCTTCAGAAATAGACCATTCAGCCCCGTAAGCCTACACTGCCATTCGGTAAGATCATGATTGATTAACCCCAGATCTCAATTCCTCTTCCTTTTCAACTCCTCACCACTCACTGATGCTTCAGAAATCATTTCATCTCCTAAAATAAATTTTGATCTAACTTTCACAACTCTCTGGGAAAGAGAATTCCAGGCAATCACTACCTGCTGGGAAAAGAAATTCCTTTTGCACCTCAGTTTTAAATATGAGTCCCTTTATTCTGTAACTGTGCTCTCCAGTTCACAATTTTCCCACTAGGGAAAACATCTTCTCAACATCAACGCTGTCGAGCCCTCTCTGAATCTTGTATGTTTCTTTCAGATCAGCCCTTATTTTGCTGGACTCTAATGAATAAAGTTCTAAGCTGTTTAGTCATTGTCAATATGTCATTTTCCCCATCCCAAGAATTAGATCCGTGAATTTCAATTGCGCTGCTTCCAATGTCAGCATATCCCTATTTTTTAAAATGAGGACCAAATCCTGTTGGTGGTGGCTCAGTGGTTCAGGTGTCAGCACTGCTGCCTCTCATCACCTGGGTTAAATTCCAACCTCAAGCGACTGACAGTGTGGAGTTTGCCTGTTCTCCCTGTGTCTGTGTGGGTTTCCTCTGAGTGCTCCGGTTTCCTCCCATAGTCCAAAGATGTACAGGTTGGGTGCATTGGACAAGCTAAATTGCCCATAATGTCCAGGGATATGTAGGCTAGGTGGATTAGCCATGGGAAATGCAGGGATAGGGTGCGTCTGGGTGGGATGCTCTTCAGAGGGTCAGTGTGGATTTGATGGGTTAAACTACCCGCTTCCACACTGTTCAGATTCTATTCTAAATCTGTACACAGTTCTCCAGGTACAGCCTCACCAACACCCCAATTCAGTTGTAGCAAGACTTCCATATTTTTCAACTCCAACTCCTTAGTAATAAAGGTCAAAATTCCATTTGCCTTCTTAATTACTTGATATGCCTGCATGCTAGCCTTTTTGCATTTCATGGACAAGAACATCCAGACCCCTCAGTGTCGCATCTTTTGGATTCTCTTTCCATTTAGATCTTTTGATTCTTCCTCCCAAAGATCATTACTTCACACTTTCCCACGTTCATCTCCACCTGCCAAGTTTTTGCCCACTCACTCAATTTATCTTATGTCTTCATCACAACATGCCCTCCCACCTATTTTTGTACCATCTGCAAATCTGGATACATTATACTCTAACTTTTCCTCAAATCATGAATATAGACAGTAATTAATTGAGGTCCTAGGAATGATCCTTGTGGTATTCAACTAACTACATAATTCCAACTTGAAAAAGACCCATTACTCCCAACTCTCTGTCTTGTGTACTTTTTCACACAAAGTGTGGTGCATGTGTGGAATGGGCTGCTAGAAGAAGTGGTGGAGGCGGGTACAATTACAATATTTAAAAGGCATCTGGATGGGTACATGAAAAGGAAGGGTTTAGAGAGATATGGGCCAAATGCTGGCAAATGAGATTGGGATGTCTGGTCAGCACAGATGAATTACTTCCATGCTGTTTGACTCTGTCACTGTATGAGTCTGTGTGCTAACCTCAATCCATGCTAATACATCATCCCAACGCCCTGAGCTCCTAACTTGTACAATAGCCTTCTATGTAATGCCTTATCAAATACCATCTGCAAATCCAAATATACTACATCTGCTGGTTCTTCTTTATCAGCTCTGCTTGTTTTATTCTAAAAGAATATGAGGAAATTTGTTAAACATGATTTCCCTTTCACAAAACTATGTTGATCCTGTTTGATTGTGTTCAGCTTTTCTAAGTGTTCTGCTATTTCTCCTTTAATAATGGACTCCAGCAATTTCCTCATGAAGATTGTAGGCAAACTGGCCTATGGTTTACAGCTTACTATCTCCCTCTTCTCTTGAACATGAGTAAAACATTAGCAGTTGTCCAATCTGCTGGAACCTTCCAAAAATCAAGTGAATTCTGGCATATTTTAACCAATGCATCCACTACCTCTGCAGCCACCTCTTTTAAAGGAAGTAGGCCCCATGTACTGACAACCTGACTGCCTTCAGCCCTATTCATATGACAATGCTTTGTCCCTTGTGATAGAGATTGTTAGAGATATTTACTCCCCTTACCAACCTGCTTATCTGTTATCTCTGGGATATTTATGGTATCCTCCACCATAAAGACTGATGCAAAATATTGATTTAAATCATTTGCCATTTCATTGTTTCTCATTATCAATTTCCTTGACATATCCTGCAACAGTCCTATAGGTCACTTTAGCAAATCCCTCTCTATTTATATACCTCCAGAATCTCTTGGGTTCATTTTTATATTTCTTGCCAATTTACTTTCATAACCAATTTTCTTCCTTTTTATTAATTTTTACATCGTCCTAAATCCTCTAGCCTACCACTAGTTTCCTCTGCTTTGTATGGTTTAGTTTTTGATTGGATACTCTCCTTCCTGCCTCTGTTACCCAAGGGAGGTTCATCATTCCCATCAAGTCATGCCAATTTCATCAGAATAAGTTTTTTGCTGAGCGAGGTGAAATGTCAGCTTAACTGATCTACTGACCTCCCCTTTAGATTGCTTTCCCAGCCACTTTAGACAACACTTTCTTTATACCTCTGTCGTTGCTTTTATTTAAATGTAGACACTCATTTCAGACCCAAGTTGCTCTGTAACAGCTCACCAAGGCTCCTCCAACAGCACATTCCAAACTTATGGCTTCTACTGTCTAGAAGGACAAGGACAGCAAATACATGGGAACACTATCATCTACAAGTTCCTCCCCGAGCCACACACTACGTCAAAATCATGGAAATTCCTCTCTAACAGCACTGTAGTGTATCTACACTCTAAGGACTGCAGATGTCCTTCTGCTACCTCCCCTCCTGACCAACCTACATTTTGGGCTCATGTCTTTGGAATGGATCTTAAATCCTCCTCATTTGGAGCCAAGGAATAAGATATTTTTAAAAATTCATTCTTAGAAAGCAGGCATCGCTGGCTAGGCCAGTATTTATTGCCTGGAGGGGAGTCAAAAGTCAACCATATTCGTATGGATCTGGAGTTACCTGTAGACCAGACTGGGTAAAGATGGCAGGCTTCCTTCACTAAAGGACATTAATGAACTTCATACATTTGTACAGCAATGAAATGTGGCTGCACAGTCACCATTAGGCTTGTATTTTTATTCCAACTTCTTATTGAATTCAGATTTTGCTTCTGCCATGGTGGGATTCAAACCCTTGTCCTCAGAATATCAGCTGGAGGCTTTGAGTTGCTAGTCTAGTGACAATACCACAATGCCACTGTCTTCCTGTGAGATGCCTCTGCACTGAACTGTCATTCACAGCACACAATATTGATAGTTCCAACTTTTGATGCTTTTCATATATGAACAAAGAAGTATGATTGTTTGGTTGTTATGTTACTGGACTAATCTAAAGAACAGGAGTTCAAAAACCCACTTTGTTATCTTTAGAAGTAGCTTTAATAATCTAGAAATGAAAAGCTGGGATCATTAAAATTGGCAGAAAAGATATTCAAATCTCATAGAAACCCAACAGATTCGCTAATGTCCTTTCAAGGAAGGAAACCTACTATACATAGTCTGGACCTCCATGTGACTCCAGCCCCATACCAAGTTGGTTGACCCTGAACTATTGAGAATGTAGAAGCAGGGGAAACCAATTCAGCCCAAACTGTTCCACTGTTGAACTAGATCATGATGGATCTGTATTTCTGATGGATTCCCCTGCCTTTGCTCCATTTCCTGAGATACCTTTCTCCAATAAAAATCCATTTATTGAAGGGTAGAGGGCAATAATTGACACCAAAATCCATAGCCTTGAAAGGCGGAAGGCATGTGTTGATATATCAACTAGCCCTTTAATGGGTCCAAATCCTGGAACTCCCTCCCCAGCAGCGTTGTGGGTGGACTACAGTAGCCGGAGGAGGTAGCTTACCACATCCTTCATGAGGGGCAAATTTAAAGAGTGGCAATAAATACTGGCCTTCCAAGTGATAGCCCTATTCCAAGAATGAACTGAAAATATCTATTTCCCCTACCACAGCTCCATTCCAGATGGGACATGCGATCCTGGCACTCCATCCGGCAAACCAGGGCTTGTAGGTAAAAACTGGGAAGAAGGTGATGATTCCCAAAAAAATGGAGATGATCCCAAATGAAAGGAGAGCCCTTCCGATGTACTGGTATAAGTGTTTCATCTCTCCCTCTCTCTCCTCCTTCATGATGTGAGTAAAAACTGTTCTGTTGTTGGAGCTCTGTGTTTATAATTGACTACCATGGAGATAGTAACCAGATAGACTGGTCCTCATGGTTCACTGCACAATAATAGTTGTCACAATCTTACTTATACAACATCTCTTAACGGGATTAAGTGTTACTAAACAGAATTTAAAACGGAGAAGAATTGTTAGCATGTGTCACCACAGAATCATACACTATGGAAGAGGGCATTTGGCCCATCTAGTCTTTACTGCTGAAAATACCCTTCTAACCAGACTAGTCCCACTTTCCTGCACTATGCCCATGGCCTTGAACGTTATGATATTTCAAATTTTCGTCCCAAGTATTTTTTAGAGGTTGTGAGATTACCAACCTCAACTACCCTTCCAGGCAATGCATTCCAGACCTTCATTCTGAGTGAATAATTTCTTTCTCGAAGCCCCTCAAATGATGATAGGGTGGATTTGAGGTGGAGAGGATTAGTGAAGGAATTTCACACCTTGAGAACTAAACCATTGAATGGCCGAATAACCTTCTGCCATTAACAATTTTCCAAAGCGTGTTTGAGCAATCTCAGTGAGAGCATAGTTTTACTCCAGGACACATTGCACTGTTGCCCTCTGCTGCCTGTGATGGGCAGCAGGGGGTGCTGTTACAAGGCTGTAGATATAACCAGTACATTTCACAAGGAGTTTCCCATTCACTCCGCTCTCATTCCCAGGGCAACTGTGTGATAAATTTTTTTAAACCTGCCCCTTTTTCCCAGCAAACTATTTGACTCCTGGAGGGAGCAGGGTTTTTTTTGTGATTTATACGACTGATGATCAAAGCAGTTTACACTCTCCACGAGTTGAGCCTCAGGACAGTTTGCTCCCAGCCTGGCTCAATGCATATCACTCTCCCCATGTTAACTCAGAAAGTAACAGATTCAAGACTAACTTCCAGGGACTTCAAGCATTTTCCAGCCTGACACTCAGTGGACAGACTAAACACTGCACTGTCAGAATTCTTACTAAGGAAGTGCCACACTGTCAAAGGGTCAGTGCTGAGGGAGCGCTGGACTGTCATGGGGTAAGTACTGAGGGAGTGCTGCACTGTCAGAGGGTCAGGACTGAGTCTGTATTGTACTGTCGGGGGGTCAGTATTGGAGCAGTGTTGCACTATCGGAGGGTCAGTACTGAGGGAGTGCCACACTGTCAGAGAATCAGTACTGAGGGAGTGCCACACTGTCAGAGAATCAGTACTGAGGGAGTGCTGCATTGTTGAAGTGGATAATGTGTAGGTGGACATTATAAGATCCTGTGAAGGAGAGCAATCCATTTCCGTCCAGTACTTGAGAAAATATTTATCCTCAAGCAACATTCTAGCCATTGCCACATAATTTTTCTATCTCCTCAGATAATTCATTAATCAGAAGCCATCAGGTTAGAGTTTTGTCTTAAGTCACATTATTTTCTCTATTACCACTAAATAAATAGATTCTGCTTATTTTTGCCTCCCTTACACTGCTGGAATATTCTCATCTTATGTTCTGAAAAGTAGTACAAAGCTCCTACTTGACAGGGTTTCCATCTCTGTATCACTCATGAGGGCTTTTCTTGTGTCAAGGGGTCACATTTCCCCTTTGAAACAATTGTTGCCTCTTCTGGTTGGTGTGTAGGAGAGAGGGCTGTCCTTGACACTGATTCACTGACTATATTCCAGTTTGAACTGATTCAAGAGGGCTACATGCTTTCACTGCACAAACATTTGGTGTCCTTTCCAGCTGCGATCGAAGACAATTTGCTGCAACTCAGATATTTGCATTGGAGAGCACAGCCAACTGGCAGAGAAAGCGAGAAAGATTTAAGAACATGTTTTAGTGTCATTAGCTCTTTCAGGCTTTTATCCTGGACAGAACCCAACTGTCACCTGCTCACTATATTACAATCCTGCCCAACCAACTGCTGCCCATATTCCCTCTATCTCACCTACAGAACAAGCAGTTTATTGATGCTAAGTTTCTATTACTTTGTGTGAATCCTTTCTATGACCTGTACCCAGCCCCTTCAGCTTTGGGACTATTTGATTAAAATGCTGCAATATCGTTCAGTTCATTATAAGGTGCGACATTCCAACCTGTTCACTCCCTCCACCATGGCTACTACCTCTGCTCAGATGAGTTCCTGGAGATTTCATCCAAACTTCAAAAACCCAGTGCACTCAAGCACCTTTCTCTAACCCGATACTGAATATTAATCCTAACCCAAACACTCAACTGTTTTCTAACTCCAACCTTAACCGTGTGAAGCAATATCGCCAAAGCCTAACACTGATCTCTAACCCAGGCAAATAACTGCCCCTAACTCAGACAAATGCCTTCCCACAACCACAACAATAAGCAGTCAAAACCTAAACAGTCGAGTAACCTTCCCTGACTCAAACCCAGTCAAGCACCTTAACTCAATTCTTGGCCATGTACCACATTTTAGCCATAACTACAAGTCATCATAGAGTAGATACAGTGCAGAGGGAGGCCATTTGGCCTTCTGGAAGACCTATACATCTGCTCTCTCCCCTATTCTTAAGTCTCTATCCCTGGTTATTGACCATTCCACTGGCTCTTTCCTATACACTCAATGCAAACGCTTCAATTACATAAACATCCATTCACTGCTACTTCTGTACTAATGAAGTAAGCCCAGTGTATCCAATCAGCCCTCAAAGCTTGAAATTTCCATGCCAGACAACATTCTCATAAATCTTATCTGTCCCCTGCTGGACTTTGCACTTGGTAGAGTCTGAGAAATCAATCGTCACATTCTGGAGGCTCCGGGTTATTGTAGAGTGTAGGGAACACCTCTTGCCCATCATCACTGAATCCCCAGCCATCAAATTCCTGGGGATTTACCATGGATCAGAAACTCAACTGCACTTGCCACTTAAATACAATGGCTACAAGAGCAGGTCAGAGAGTAGGAATACTGCAGCAAGAAACCCACTTCTTGACTCCCCAAAGTCTGTCCACCATCTTCAAGGCACAAGTCAGGAGAGTAATGGAATGCTCTCCATTTGCGTGGATGGGTGCAGTTCCATTAACACTCAAGAAGTTTGGCATCACCCAGGACAAAACAGCCCGCTTGATTTGGCACCATGTCCACAAACATCCACTCCCTCTACCACTGATCTTCAATAGCAGCAATGTATACTGTCTACAAACTGCACTGCAGCAATTCACAAAGATCCTTAGACAGCACCTTTCAAATCTATGATCGCTTCCATCCAGAAGGACAAGAGCAGTAGATATCCAGAAACACCAGCACTTGCAAGTTCCCTTCCAAGCCACTCACCATTCTGACTTGGAAATATTGCTGTTCCTTTACTGTCACTGGGTCAAAATCCTAGAATTCTCTCTCTAGGGGCATTGTGGGTCAACCCACAACATGTGGTCTGCAGCGGTCAAAAAGGCAGCTGACCACCACCTTTTCAAGGGCAACTATGGATGAACAATAAGTGCTGGTCAGCCAGTGACACTCATGCTGTTTGCTTTCAATTATCTCTGGACATCGGAGTTTGTCTAAGAAAAATTTACAAACAACAAAACTCACAGCTGACCTTGGAGAAACCTGTGGCAGACCTCACAGTGATAATAGGAACTGCAGATGCTGGAGAATCTGAGATAACAAGGTGTGGAGCTGGATGAACACAGCAGGCCAAGCAGCATCATAGGAGCAGGAAAGCTTGACGTTTCGGGCCTAGACCCTTCTAGGCCC
>JAHRHZ010000017.1:34566454-34610416 GCA_024137785.1 Ginglymostoma cirratum | reverse complement strand
ACCCTATTCCAGTAACCCTGCATTTCCCACATTTAATCCATCTAGCCTGCACATCCCCAGATGCCATGGGTAACATTGCATGACCAATTCACCTAACTGACACATCTTTGGACAGAGGGAGGAACCGATGCACCTGGAGAAAACCCATGCAGACACGGGGAGAATGTGCAAACTCCACACAGACAGTTGCCTGAGGCTGAAATCGAACCCAGGTCCCTGGTGCTGTGAGGCAGCAGTACTAACTACTGAGCCACCGCGCTTATTTTATGACTGTGGATTCCACGGACCATATATATATTAGTTGTGGGCGGTTGCACCCCCTGTTTGAATACATTGAAGACTTGTTTTCGTTCTTTTGCAGTGTCTCCACCTCTGGTGAGCTATTTAATTGTCCACCACCATTCACAACTGGATGTGGCAGGCCTACAGAGCCTAGGTCTGATCCTTTGCTTGTAAGATCACTTAGCCCTGACTATTGCATGCTGATTCTGCTGTTTGGCATGCAGGTAATCCTGTATTGTGACTTATCTAGTTTGAAACCTCATTTGTAGGTTTGTCTGGTACTGCTCCTGGCATGCCCTCCTGCATTCAACGAGGCTGATCTTGCAGTGTGATGATCAGGGTAGCTGTGATAGACTATGAAGATAAATGCTTTGGTTGAATATGTAACATGCCTTATTTAGCTCAATGATAATGCCACACAATAGAAAGGAGAATGTTCTCAATATGAAGGCAGGACTTAGTCTCCACAAGGACCATTTGATGGTCACTCTTGCTGTTACTGCCATGGGCAGATGCATCTGCACTAGACAGATTGGTGAGGATGTGGTCAAGTGTACGTTTCCCTCTTGTTGGTTCCTTCAGCACCTGCTGCAGACTCAGTCCTTTAGGACTATGTCCTTTAGGACTTGACCAGTTCGGACAGTAGTGAAGCTGCCAAATGACTCAGTGATAGACATTGAAGCCACCCACCCAGATTACATTCTGCGCCTTTGACATGCGTAATGCATCTTCCAAGTGGTGTTGAATGTGACGGAGCACTGATTCACCAGTTGAGGGAGGATGGTGCATATTAACCAGCAGGAGGTTTCCTTGCCCATGTTTGACTTGATGCCATGAAACTTCATGGAGATAAGACAAAACCTCTCCAAGCCAATCACTGTTCTCAACACTGTTCTCAAACCAACTCAAGCAGAAGTCAACAGCAAAAGCATGTTGTTATCACCAGTCACATGTCTTACAGGAAACTTTTATTTTAATATCCGCAGTGAACTTTCAATGACCTCTTTCAAATAAACAAATCCAGGTTTTTGCACAAAACTTGAAATAAATGAATTTTCCACATTCCTGTAGAACTTAATGCCTGTTAGCAATATTAAATATAAAGTGTCTTCAAAGCACAGATATTAAGCGTTTTATCTAACAGTAATATCCCCCAAAAAGTGAACGTGTCTGTCAAATATGATTTCTACTTTATAAATCCATATGGACTCTGCTCGAACTAGTAAGTATTTTCTTATTGTGCAATTATCATAACCTTTATAACTAATCACGGCATATTCTTTACTGCTGACATCAGAATAACAGGTTTGTAGTTTCCATATTCTCGCTCCCTTGTTCCTTAACATGTGAAAATGTCAATAATCAAATGATCAGAATCTGGTGACTTGTTAACTTTCAGTCTCATTACGTTCATTGTTCATTCTTTACGAATACTGAGTTCTTTTAGTTCCTCATTTGTACTAGTCTTCTGGCTGTCTGATAATCTCTGGGAGAGTTTTGTAATTTCTACTGTGAAGAGAAATACAATGTAATTATTTGCTTTCCCTGCCATTGTCCTCCTGCGTCTGCGCTTCTGCCTGTAATGGACCCATTTTTCTTTCCTAATCCATTCCTTTTTACATACATGCAGAAGCCTTTACAGTCCATTTTTATGCTTCTTGCTGCTTTACATTTCTAAATTAACCTATTTTTCTAACCAAACTGTTCAGACCTGTTATTATAGACCTCTGGAGCAGGTGGGACTTGAACCTGGGCCTCCTGGTCCAGGGTGAGGGACACTACCACTGTGTCAGAAGGGAGCCTCTTGCTACATTACATTCATATTCCATTTTCCCTTTCTTTATCAGTTCCCTAGACATTCTTTGCTGAATTCTAAAATGCTCCCAATCTTCAGGTTTACTAATTTCCTGACAATAAGCTTCTTCTCAAGGCTTCTTTGACTTCAGTCTCCAAACCTGTCACTACAACCATAAATCACAAAGAGTAGCTGATCCTTGGGATCATGACTACCAACCATTCCGTCCAACCCTCTTGCCTTGGAACTTCAGGTCAAAATTTTAGGACCTCGTTTGTGGGACATTGAGGGTGCATCCACCCCAGACGGACTGTAGATGTTCCTGTGCAAGGACGAGGTGACACAAACTTAAGTTGTTGGTCAAGAGATTCAGAGACAATGGGAGGAAAAGCTATATTACGTAATGAATGATAATGGGCTATAATTCATTGCCCATAAAGATACTTTCAAAAGCAAATTGACTGGCACTTGAAAGAAATGAGCCTGCAGGAGAACAAGAATCGAACTGGAAAGTTGGACTAACCAGATCTCTCTGCGATGAGCTGGCATGGACCTGATGGAATGAATGGCCTCCCTCTGTGCTCTAAATGACTCTCCGATTTTCCAACCTTAAGAAGTCAGCACCACTTTCTCAAAAGCAATGTGGAAGGACAATAGGTGATAATGATCCTCAACTCATGAGATTGAATGAAAAGGAAGTGGATATAACAAATGAAGCAGGTGAAGCTGAGTAACGCTATGCTCAGAACTTCGATATGAGTAACTTCCAGCGTTTCTCTGGTATCATATCCAATGTCACTGTCAACATGTGAGGCTCCCATGGCTATTAAGTGAGGTGTCCCATTGCCATTGCCAACAGATGAGTTTCCTTATGTCTAACAATTGAGGTGCACAAAGACTAACAAGTGAGGTATCCCTCTCTAACAATTAAGGTATCCTATATCTATCAGGTGAAATATCCCATATCCAACAGGTAAGGTACAGCATATCTGTTAGGTCATGTCTAACAGGGGAGGTGCCCTACAGCTAAAATCTATGCAGGTGTTACTCCTGACGTCAGTGAAAGCATTGTAAATATTATACAATAAATCTCAGCTAAAATTTTGTGCTTTGCTCCTGATAAACATCCCAGAATCAAGTGACAAGCTGTTACAGCATTCCTCAATGTAGTCCAGCATACATTCTCTCATCCTTCATGGTATAATTTTCCAAATGGTACGTGTAAATTTGTGATCCCCACATTCTGGCTGTCGACTTGTATTGTTCATGAAATATCACGTCAGGGATTTGGCTCAATCTCAATGAGAGGGTGACAATCCAAAATAAACAGTCTGAGTTTTGTGTGTATTCAATATTTGAAATGTTCATTGTGTTAGACATCCTGCACTAGGACACAAATTCAGAACTGTGCAGGGCAGGCTGTGACAGCTCATTGCAAGAACTTCTTTAAAGCAATATTTGCATTTCTTTGGCATGTTTAATTTTTAACAAGATCAATCACAGGATGTGGGTGTTACTGCCTAAACCAGCATTTATAGCCCATTCCTAATTGCCCAGAGTAGAGTCAAGAGTTAACGACATTGCTGTGAGTCTGGAGTTACATGCAGGGCCAGACAAGGTAGGAATGGCAGGTTCCCTTCTCTAAAGGATACCAGTGAACCATATGAACTTTTAAAACAATGGACATTGATAACATGTTTGCCATTAGGTTAACTTTTCATTCCAGACTTTTGCTGCTGAATTGAAATGTCACCCTGCCATGGTGGGATTTGAGTCCATGTCCGAGAACCATAGGGAATTACTAGCTCAGTAACAATACCAAATACTGCCATTTCCTCCTGTTGTTCGAACATGCTCCTCTGAAGTGTCTTAGGATGTCTGAGCATATAACAGGTGATGAATGAATGGAACTGCTTGCTCATGTAAAGGTTCAGGCCAATGAGGGTTACAGCAGCTGATGAATTGAGACAGAACGGAGGTGGGCAATATTACATAGATAAATAGGTAGACTTGCTGATGGAGAGAATATGGGGTGGGAAGCCAGCTCAGTGTCAAATAAGACATTTAGTTCCTTAATGACCTGGTTTATCCCATAACCATTGGCCGGGAGGGGATGGATGCAATGACTGGGAAATGGTATTCTTGGACTTCTAAGTAGGCATTTGATAATGTTGCTCACAAGAGGCTGTTTGTTCAAGATGAAATTGACAGAGAATAATTGATCTGGTTCAGAAGCTGGAGATACTCTAATTTGGAGGCTGTTTCCTGCAAGGATCTGACCAGGGGTCTCAACATTGTACCATGTTTATCATCAGCTGATGGAATAGAAAGTTAGATTTGTCACATTTGTTGGTGACACAATAATGGGCGGCATTGTAAATATTGTAGATAGAGATGTAAAATTTCAAAAAGATATTGGAAGTTGAAAGAATGGGAAAAACTAGGTTTTCAATGCGGGAAAAGATGATGTCATTAATTACGAGCCTAAGAAAGATGCAGGGCATGTTCTAAACGGTAAAAATGAGACACTGTGGAGATTTCAGGGGCAGACTTACAAGTCCCGATACATGATTCAGCTTGCACATGTACCAAAAGTAATCAAAAAGGCAAATATTGTGCATGTCTTTTGCATCTCAAGGGCAAGAATTCAAAGGGATGGCAATAATTCATCAGCTATACAAAGCCCTTGTTAGAGCACACCTGGAATACACTGACAACTACACTTTCTAAGTGATTCATTGGCCTTGGAGAGAAAACAGTTTAGGTTCACAGGAATGATACTGGGATCTTGGATGCTAAATTCATTCTCCATATGCATCGTGCTTGATTCTTGAGTATTGCTAATGATGGCTTGTTTCATGATCTCACAAAGGAGCAAGAGGAAGAGGCAGGCCCTGAGTCAAGGGATTACCCAAACTCTGGTAGTTTATCTTCCTGGAATTTGCAAGTTATTTGTTAATCATATGTTAATTGTATTTTTAAAATAAGGATAAACAACTAAAAGGTATTATAAAACAAAGAACTGTGGAAATCTGAAACACAAACACCAGTCACTGGAAAAACTCAGCTGGTCTGGCAGCATCTATAGATAGAAAGCAGAGTTAATGCTTTGGTCCAGTGACCCTTCTTCAGAGCTTCAGTAATTCTGTTCTCTCTCCACAGAAGCTGCCAGGTCTGCTGAGTTTCTTTAGCAATTTCTGTTTCTGTTACAGCTAAGGGGAATTTGTTGATCAAGCATCCAAAGCACATATAAAGAAGGGCTTCCAAGGTTAGTGGGCACTGCAGGGGCTGAGGTGCATCATTACTGCACAAAGCAAATATTTTAAATCAAATTGATATGTTTCCTTTGAGATTCCGACTTTTATTACAATTTTCCGTCAGGGACTGTCAACTTTTTATTTGTTTTGGTTTGGTTTTCATTGGTTTAAATAAAATAGTGTAACAAGGGAGCATGGCTTTTAAGGGGCCGTTCTTTCCCATTTTGATAAATTAGGTTTTGTTTGCTTTAAGTAGCTTCAGAAGAGAATCAACTTATTCTAACCTGCGATAGGAGGTTAAGGTGTTTCCTGTGTGTATTAGATGGCAAACATTGTTTTCATTCGTTTTTGAAGGGACTTCTTGTCAAATTTTGTTTTTCTGTTTTGCGGAGGCAATGCCCTCATGGTATTATCGCTGGACTATTAATCCAGAGACCCAGATTACATTCTGGGGACCCGGGTTTGAATCCTGCCATGGCTGATGGTGGAATTTGAATTCAATAAATATCTGGAATTAAGTATCTAATGATGACTGTGAATCTATTGTCGATTGTTGGAAAAACCCATCTGGTTCACTAATGTCCTCTAGGGAAAGAAACTGCTATCCTTACCCGATCTGAGTTCAGACCCACAGGGATGTGGTTGACTCTTAACTGCCCTCTGGGCAATTAGGAATGGGCAATAAATGCTGCCTAGCCAACAATGCTGCCATCCCATGAACGAATAAGGTCCCTTTTAAGTCTTTGTGCTCTCATCTTAAATCTATGCCCTCCAGTTTTCCACTCCCCTACCCTGGGGAAAAGACCTTGGCTATTCACCCTATCTTTGACCCGTATCTAATTTTACATTCCACTGTATAAGTTAGGGTATATTTATGATTGGAAGGATGATTTTGATCAAAATTTTCAAGGGGGAGCTAATGGAGTAGATTGAAGGCTTTCAGGCAGGGGTGCGGTTCAAAGGTTAAAACTTAGAGCTGGACTTTCACTAATGAAGAGGAAAGAAAATGCTCTCAAAGGTGCAGGTAGCAGTTTGGGTCCTGCTTCCACAAACTAATTGCTGGGTTAAATGTTAATTTTAAAATGTAGATTGATATGGTCTCTATCAACCAAAAGAATTTGGGATGCGGGGTAAAAGCAGCTATATTGAGTGAGGTTTTAGGTCAGCTATGATTTAACTCCGTAATGAAGCTGGGTCATGGAGGTAAATGTTGTCCTTCTGTTCTAATGTTCCTGCAGTCCTTTGGAGCGGAGAGGGGTGTCGGATAATTCAAGATGAAGAAAGGGCTGGCAACAGTTCAATAGGTACCACCTGTTGTAAAGAAAATGTTTGCAGACGTGTTCCACTGGACTTTCCACATTTTGGGCCTTCACCAAGCATTGTTTTTGATAGTAAAATTTTCATTTGCTGTTCTGTGTCTGAATGTGCCCTGAGGAAACAGAGGAGTGATTGTTTCAATCTGTAATTGTGGTGTTTCCCTGATTTTAGTGAGAATTTATCAATTTCTTTCTTTCAGTGATGGGAGCATGCATTCTGACTGAGAATTGATAGGGGTGATTGACTTAACCTTTCAGGCAACCTTCTTATTTAAAGGGCCACTTGGGAGCTATGACTTCCACCCAATTTATTCTACAAGTCTCTCTCTACTCTTGTCCCACAACAACAAAGAGGGGCAGGGGTGTACTCCCTAGTGCCCGAGGCTAATCACCCCTCAACTAACATATAGATTATCCAGTCATTTCATACTGCTTTGTGCACACACCAAGCAATGATATCCTGCATTGCAACAGCAACACTCCAAAAACTGATTTCTGATGAAGGGTCTAGGCCCGAAACATTAGCCTTCCTGCTCCTATGATGCTGCTTAGCCTGCTGTGTTCATCCAGCTCTACACCTTCTTATCTCTATACTCCAAAAAGTCATTCATTGACTGAAATTGCATTGTGATGCCTAGAAGTTGTGAAAGGTGATATACAAATGAAGACCTTTAAATGTTGCTCCTTGCCCGATGTTTAATGGCCTGCATGCTATTGGTCCCCCTCACCCTTCTCTCCCTCTCTTGCATATTATTGCTGTCGATCATGAGAAAGGATTACAAAGTGGATATTGGGATTTCATCTCATCGCTGTAAACTGCTAAGGTATTTTGGGAGCTTTAGTAATTAGATAAGTGCAAAATATTGAGGTTGTTTTACTTGTGGATTTACAGCAACAAATGCTCAGCAGGTCTGGCAGCATCTATGGGAAAAGAAAGCGTTAATAACCTTGTGTCAATATTATTCTTGCCAGGTTAAGTAAGCTGACTGCTGAGTGGAGCACTGATTAAAATGGCAGGAAACAATGAAGATAAAATCAAGCAAATAGGTTGCCCTGCAGTAAATGTGTTCTAATTCAATGTCAGAGATTATTATCTAGTTGATGATCCCGGTTGCCTCTGATAAATACTTCTCTCTTTCTCTTTCTCCAGCCAACTCACTATGTCTATTCTATTTCAATGCTTCCACTTTCACAGAAGCTACTCAGCAGTCACACAACTCCCATACACTGTGAAAATGACTTAACTGCTCAGGCTGGCGATTTTGCATTTCTAATTATTATTCTAATGCGGTACGTCTTGAACAAAACACGGGGGTGTTGCGCTGGAGAAAATAAGAAAGATAATTTTGAGAGGGTGGATGGCAGGAAAAATTAAATGATGAAAGATTTCCTGGTGCAAGGTCCAGCTGGGATATTACTTCACTCCTGGGATGTGGATGTCCATGTTTGAACCAGGATATATTGTCTGACTCTAGTTGCCACCGTCAACTGCTGTAGGTAGACCCACAATGCCCTTAGGGAGGGAGTTCCAGGATTTTGATCCAATGATCCTGAAGGAAAGGTGATATATTCCCAAGTCAGGATGGCAAGTGGCTTGGAAATGAAGTTACAGGTAGTGGTATTCCCATATACCTGCTGCCTTTGTACTTCTAGGTGATAGTGGTCATCTGAAAAGTACTTCCTAAGGAACTTCTGGTGAGTTTGTGCAGTGATTACTGTAGATGCTGCTAATGAGTGTTGGTCGTGGAAGGGGCAATTTTTTTGCGGATATCATAGAATCACAGCATCCTTACAGTGTGGAACAGGCCATTCAGTCCATTGAGTTCATATAATCCTCTGAAGAGCAACCCACACAGGTCCATCCCCCTAACCTATCCCTGTAACTCTGCATTTCTCATGGCTAATCCCACTCTCTGGACAATTTAGCATGGTGAATCTACTTAGCTTGCACATCCCTGGACACTATATGGGGCAATTTAGCATGGCCAATCCACCAAACCTGCCTATCTTTGGACGGTGGGAGGAAACTGGAGCACCCAGAGAAAACCCAGGCAGACACGGGGAGAACGTGCAAACTCCACACAGACAGTCACCTGAGGGTGGAATCAAACCTGGGTCCTTGGCGCTGAGAGGCAGCAATACTAACCACTGAGCCACCATGCCACCCATATGGTGCCAATCATGATTTGACTGGTTGGTGTCCATCTTCTTGATTGTTATTGGATGGACACTCAGTCAAACAAATGGGGAATATTCCACTGCACTGTTGACTTTTGCCTGGTAGATCATGGACAGGTGGTGTGTGTATGTGCCCTGTTCCTGTGGTCATAGTATTTATGAGTGGTCCAGTTCAGTCTCTAGTCAATGGTACCCCTCAGGATACTGACAGTGACTAGCAATGCTAGTGCCATTGAAAATCTACACAACTGCCCTTTGACAATTTTAAAACACACAGAAAAATAAACCAAACCATAGAACATAAAGACAGAAAAATAAAGAAATAGCATTTAACTTTACAGTCCTCCTTGTTAAGTGTTCTGTCACTCTTGTGGTGGCACAGTGGCTCAGTGGTTAGCACTGCTGCCTCACAGCACCAGCGACCCAGGTTCAGCTCCAGCCTCAGGTGATTGTCTGTGTGGAGTTTGCACATTCTCCCTGGTCTGCGTGGGTTTTCTCTGGGTGCTCCAGTTTCCTCTCACAGTCCAAAAATTAGGTTAGGTGGATTGGCGATGCTAAATTGCTCGTAATGTCCAGGGATGTGCATTCTAGGTGGATTAGCCATGTGAAAGACAGGGTTACAGGAATGGGGTGGGTCTGGGTGGCATGCTCTTTGGAATGCCAGTGTGGACTTGATGGGTTGAATGGTCTGCTTCCATACTACAGGTTTTCTATGATTCTTTGGTGTCATCTCACGTCTACTGCCACTGCGTCCTCGCTGGATCTCATTAATGCAGCTACCACCGGTACCACACTATCCCAAACTTTCCTCCATTGCTGCCACGAGTGGACTTTGGGAGCACCTTGCCGAGATAGCCACTGGCGAAGCTGAAGGGCCTCAATGGTTAAATTTTCTGATTGGGGACGGTCATTGTCTGGCTTTTGTGTTGCACGAATATTTCTAATATTATCGTGCTGTGCTTTGTCACTGAATGACCTAATGATTGAATCATTTCTGGGAAATTTCCCTATTTTGTTTATTTTTAATAATGCCTCAGAAAACATCAGTAAGAAAGTAAGCAAGGTGGTTGGCATATTTTCAGACTGGAAGCTTGTTCACCTTTAAGAAAGGCTCTCTGACTAAAGTTGGAGATTGAATGAAATTGCTTCAACAGTGAACTTTCATCTCCAACATCTACAGCTCAGGGGGTCATACCCTTGACTTTGAGTCAGAAGATTCAGGGGTTTAAATCCCATTTCATAGTCCTGAATGCTGCAAGTAGGGTCACTCAGTGCTGGCACGGGAGCTTGGCAATGTCTGTGGCTGTCTTCTGAGACATTAAACTGAAGGCCCATCTGTCCTCAAGTGAATAGATAACATCCCTCAACAACGTTTTGTTTAAAAAGGTGCGGCAATTTGGCCTAATGTCCTGACTAAGATACATCTGTCAAATTGCCATTGTCGTACAGCATTGTTTGTGGGAGTTATCTGTGAAAATTAGCTCTCATTCATCTAAATAAAGATACTTAATTGGCTGTGAATTCCATTGCGGTATCTCAAAAATTATGAAGGACACTAAATAAAGACAAAACACCGAAAGAACTGCGGATGCTGCAAGTCAGAAGCAAATAAAATTGCTGGAAAAGCATATCGCAACAGCTGTGGAGAGAAATCAGTTAACGTTTTGGGTTCGGTGACCCTTCTTCAAAACTTTAAATAAAGACAAGCGTAGTCTGGGTGACCACTTTGCAGAACATCTACGTTCTGCCCTCAAAAAAGACCCTGAGCTTCCAGTTGCCTGCCACTTTAACATACTTCCTTGTTCCCTGGTCAATATCTCTGTCTCAGGCTTGCTGCAGTGTTCCAGTGAAGCTCAGTGCAAGCTGGAAGAACAACACCTCATTTTCCACTTGGGGACCGTGCAACCCTTTAGACTCAATATCGAGTTCAATAATTTTAGGGCCTGAACTCTCCCATGTTCTAGCCCCCACCCCACACACCAGGCCATGTTATCGCATAGTCTGCCATTACACACTACTCATTGTTAGCCACTAACAGTCTCCATGAACAGCTATTCACCTTCCTTGCCACTTCGGTATCTACTCCTTTGACTGTCCAACTGTTCTTCCTTCTCTTTGGGCTCTATCCCCACTTATTGCGTACTCCTGACCCTCTGCATATTCTCTGCATATAAACTGACATTTTCCTCGCTACCATCACTGGATTCAAAACTTTAATTTCTCGTCACCGATGCTGCCAGATGTGCTGAGCATTTCCAGCAATTTCTGTTTTTGTTGCTGTTTGCTGTTGTTAAAGACAAGTTTTTGTCTCTTTTAGGGCCTGGCCTGTAATTCTGTTGACACTAGGGCAAGCGTGGACTAATTCACTCATTCCAGTGTGGAATGAGTTCAGAGCAGTTGATTTAGGTTCGCATGTAAAAGATAATTTGGATCTGAATTGAGAATCTCGATCATACAAACCACAGGCTGGTTGGCAAGATGGAATGGAAAAAACTGCTCTATTGGTTGCACTTGGGTGTGGCTTCATGCGAAGAAATTGAGGCAGCCCAGGAGAAAAACAGTGAACACGAAAAGTTGAGCTGTGGAAACTTACTTTAGAACAGATGTGAATCATTTTGGGATCTTGGTTTCTTGGAAATGGTTCAAACTAACCCTGCCATTCTTCCTGTGTTGAACATTTCTTCAACAGTATGGTTTTCTGACAAATCATTGAAAATCTTCAGTCTTTAAGTTGGGTTGCCAATCATCCAGAATTACCCAGGAGGCTGCAGAAACTTACAATAAATCTGCATGATTACACAGGCGAGACATCACAGGCTTGTTCAAGAAAGTGGGGTTTGTTTTCCATTTGACTTCATTAGTTATAAATACATTGGAGGAGGGCTGGGGAAAGTGGCTGTTTGGGGTAGACAGGAAGGAGCTCATTTAAAATCCAGTAATACATCCAGAGTTGCTCACCCTATTTTCAAAGAAGGCAAAAAAAAAGAGACATTTGCGGGCACACCATTGGTCAGTCTTTAATGTAGTATCATAGAATCCCTACAGCATGGAAGCAGGCCATTTGGCCTATCGAACTCAAACCAACCCCCTGAAAAGCATCCCACACCCTATCCCCAATCCTATCCCTGTAAATCTATATTTCCCACGGCTAATCCCCGCATCCTAACATCGCTGCACACAATGGGAAATTTAGCGTGGCCAATCCACCTAACCATCTTTGGATTGTGAGTCGAAATCCACACAGACATGGGGAGAATGTGTTAACTCCACACAGATATTTGCCTGAGAGCGGAACATCTAAAAAGGTTCAGGAGAGGACCATGGTTTCACTGTCCTAAAGGATGGAAAGCTGTTCACGATGAACTGGTTACTCTTCACTCAAAATTTGACCCTTTTGCCTCTTGCACCAAACTGTAGTTTTATCTCTGACATAACTTGGCCTGTTCTACCAATGAACAGCTTGGGGCTCGAAGGGTTAAATTCCCCAGGAATTACTATCACCCATTGAACTAGGTCAGCAACTTCTTTGTGAAAAATTTGAGCGAGTCCAAGAAAAGTATGATGTTAGCAGAACTGAGAGGTTATAATTATCCAAAATGGTATAACAGGCTGTGGCTGATTTATCTGGAAAAGAGATTTGAGAGTTGAACTGATAGAAGTCACCAAAATTATAGAGGAGTCTGAAATGGTAAATGTGGTGTGAACTTGTCTCCAAACAGGGTGTTTAACCTGATGCCGCAATGCTTGTTGTCTCCTGTAACATAAGATGAATGTGGATATCGAGGTACTGAAGAATCCAACTGAGATGTGTTATGACTATTATGTACAAACATTATATTCCTCAGGCAACAAGTCTCTGGGCTAATGTTAAGCTATCAATTTACAACAGTGCAACATGCTTCTAGTGGAGGTTCATGCTTCAAGTGTCCACAGGTAAGATGGAGTATGAGACCTTTATACCCTCCGATCATATTATGATGCAGTATTGATATCATGAATATCAGAGTGTACTAACTGACTATTGGACATAACTAGGCAATGGCCTAGTGGTATTATTGCTGAACCATTAATCCAGAGACCCAGAAAATGTTCTGGGGACCTGGATTTGAATCCCTTCGTAGCAGATGGTGAAGTTTGAATTCAATAAACGGTTTGGAATGAAGAGCATAACGATGACCATGAATCCATTGTCAATTGTTGTTTAATAACCTAACTGGTTCACTAATGGCCTTTAGGGAAGGAAACTGCCATATTTATCTTTTTTGACATATATGTGACACCAGACCCACAGCAATGTAGTTGCCTCTTAACTGCCATCTGTGATGGGCAGTAAGTGCTGGCCTAGTGAATAACTTTTAAAAAAAAATTTCCATTTGTGGAAGAGACCAAAAATAAGGTTTGATGAGTGTAAGAAAATATTTGTCCAATGGAAAATGTGAGAGCCATTTTTGTTTAACCAGAGGGCATTGTGAATGTTGAACTCATTACCACAGGGAGTGGCTGAGATAAATAGAATTGGTACCTTTTTTAGGAAGAAACTAGACAAACACTTGAGGGATTAATTCATAGAAGGACATGTTGATTGGATGGGAGGCAGCTTGTGTAGATCACCAACGCTAACACAGGCTGGATGAGAGTAGTGAGTTGTTTCTGAGCTGTACGTTCCATCTAATCTGTTGAGCAAGAGGGAATGCACAAACTGTAGAACACAAGGAATGAGGGTAGACCCTACAGTCCATCAATTTGTTCCACAATTTAAAATGGTCACGGCCAATCAGCCACCTTAACTTCTTCTTTCAGTAAGAGGCCTAGGAGCTATCTGTCTCCTTTTAAATTCATTCAGTGTTGGAGCATCGACAAAGTTCTTCAAGATATTAACAGGAAAAGACAGGGTAGATAAAGGTAATCTATTTCCACTAGTTGGGGATTCCAGAACCAGGGGGCATAGTCCAAGAATTAGGGCCAGATTGTTGAGAAGAGATGTTATACACAAAGGAGGATAGACGTTTAGAACTCTCTTCCACAAATGGTAGTTAATACTAGATCAATTGTTAATTTTAAATCTGAGATAGATCATCTTTTGCTAAGCAAAGGTATTAAGAGATATAGGTTAAAGAAAGGCAAATAGGGCTTGGCCACAGATCAACCATGACATCATTAAATAGTAAAACAGGCACAAGGGGCTGAATGGCCTGCTCCTGTTGCTGTGTTTCAGGCCAGGCCCTTTCAAAGATTCAAATTCCTGTGTAAAGAAATGTTTCCTCGTTTCAGCTGGAAGATCAGCTCCTTATCCTGTGACTATCTCCGTAGATTACCGAGCCCAAGAACAATCTATCAGCCCTTAACAAGTCTCCTTCAGAACCGTGATTATCTCAATGATATCATGCTTCTGTCCAACCAGCCCATGCTGAACATAATCCCAAACTAAACTAGTCCCACCTGCCTGCTCCTGGTCCATATCCCTCCAAACCTTTCCTATTCATGTAATTATCCAAATGTCCTTTAAACGTTGTAATTGTACCCACATCCATCACTTCCTCCGGAAGTTAATTACACGTGAGCAGCCCTCTGTGTAAAAAAATTGCCCCCATGACATTTTTAAATCTCACTCCTCTCACCTTAAAAATGTGCCCCTTGTCTTGAAATCCCCCATCCTTGGGAAAAGAGAAGTACAATTGACTCTATCTATACCCCCCATGATTTTGTAAACTTCTGTAAGGTTGCCTCTTAATCTTCGACACTCCAGTGAAATAAGTCCCAGCCTATCCAGCCTTTCTTTGCAACTCAAACATTCCATACTCAGCAACATCCTGGTAAATCTCTTCTGAATCCTCTTTAGCTTAATAATATCCTTCCTATCACTGTTCTTGCAGTTCTTTGTCCCTGAAGGTCATGTCCTCAGGATACAGATAGAGTATGTGTGTGGGTAAAACTTTTGCAAGTGGAGTATAATGTGGGAAAATATAAACATACCATTTTGACAGGAATTTTTTTTTTCTAAAATGTCATTCATGGGGACATGGGCATTGCTGACTACTGTCCAACCACATTGCTGTGGGTCTGGAATCACATTTAGGGTAGACCAGGTAGAAAAGGCACTTTCCTTCCCAAAGCACAAACCAGATGGGTTTTTCCAATAATTGGCAATCATTAAACTCTCAATTCCAGATTTTTACTGAATTCAAATTGTGCCTTCTACTATGGCTGAGTTCGAACACAGTTCACCAAAACATTACCTGGGTCTCTTCATTAGTAGTCTAATGATAATGTCACCAGGCCATCATGTCTCCTTTGTTAAAATAGAAAAGCAATATATTAATTAAATGGGGGATTGTAAAACTTAGTTGGTGGACTTTTCCATCCCCTGAGCACTGTGGGCCGTGTTGATAAAGTTGGAGTGTCTGGTCAGGGCCTTGAGGTCAAGAACATAAAGTCCCATTTTCCAACCAAGTGTTGAGCAGTGAGACAGGATTCTCACCAATGAGCAGCAAGGCCAAAATGAATGGATTATCACCCTCTTTATTACTTAATCTCATTTTATTAATATGCTCTTTCCATTCTCCCAACCAGGACGTTGCTGGGACTGGAGGGTTTGAGTTATAAGGAGACGTTATATAGGCTGGGACTTTTTTCCCTAGAGCATAGGAAGTTGAGGGGTGACCTTATACAGGCCAAGAAAATCATGAGGGGCACAGATAAGGTAAATAGTAAAGGTCTTTACCCCAGGGTAAAGGAGTTCAAAACCAGAGGTCAAAGGTTTATGGTGTCAGGGGAAAGATTTAAAAGGGACCTGAGGGGCAACTTTTTCACACAGAAGGTGGTGCATATATGGAGTCAGCTATCAGAGGAAATGGTATATGTGGGTACAATAACCCACACTTAAAAGAAATTTGGACAGATACATGAATGGGAAAAGTTCAGAGGGATATGAGTCAAATGTAGGCAAATGGGACTAGTTTAGCTTGGGAAACTTGATTGGCATGGATGAGTTAGACTAAAAGGTCTGTTTCCATGCTGTGTGACTTTATGACTCTATGACTATAATTCCTGATAGGAAAGTCAGAATAGATACCAGGTAGCTCAAACTTGCTGTTTGCTCCTCCAGGCCTTCATCTTGGATATCCAGCAGCAGCAATTCCATGAGCACTGACCACAGGCACCCTGCTTAATAGGACCTTGGCATCTGGCTTGTGCCAGCCTCTCAGATCCCTGCTCTGTTTATGTATGCACCTGCACTTTCAATGTTGTACTTTGCAGCAAGCTGGCATCTTTCAGTGTAATGCTGCTGCAAAGACCATTTTCACACAGGGACAGGTACCCAGCTTGGGGACCAGGAGCTCCTCACTTGCTCTGGAATAGAATAGAATCCCTACAGTTTGGAAACAGGACCTTTTGGCCCAACAAGTCCACACTGAACTTCAGAGCATCCCACCCAGACCCATCCCATTATAACCCACCCAATCTACACATCCCTGAACACTACGGGCAATTTAGCATGGTCAATCCACCTAGCTCGCACACCTTTGGAATGTGGGAGGAAACCAGAGCACCCGGAGGAAACCCACACAGACATGGGGAGAATGTGTAAACTCCACACAGACAGTCGCCCGAGGGTGGAATCAAACCCAGGTCCCTGGCGCTGTAAGGCAGCAGTGCTAACCACTGAGCCACTGTGCTGCCCCTTTTCTTAGTGCACCTTTTAGTGACCCTGTCTCTTAGTGCTCATTCACATTCAGCCTATTTAGATGTTCACAGCATCTCTGCTCTACCTTACATTTTTGCATTTTGCCCCTTAGCCAAAGTTGACATTGTATTTCTGTTTTGCTTTGCTTTTATAGCTCCAACACAAAGCAGGCGCCATGTTAAGAAGGCCAGCAGTGATCAATCAAGAGCAGCTTACTGGCTGCCACCGTTCTCCATCAATCTCAAATCTGCACTGAGTGCCAATCGAGTCTGCATCAAACACACTGCATGTGCATTAACTAAATGGCCATGTCTCGATATTTAAAGGGAGTAGCCCACATTCAGGTCAACGACTACACCTGTAAAGCAGAGGGTCCTTGTCATGGTTGTTGGCTGTCCTCTAGCAAGTGAAGGTTTGTGGACCCTGGCACAGTAAACCCAAGGCACTGTCTGATATCAGTCCAGGGACTTGGGCATGGTTACCCTGCCACTTGAGGTGCTCATGGTTAGGATGCTCCCTTGTTAGGGGGTAAGGGGCAGAAGGATTGGAACCTAATCACTTGCCTTGGCTCATTTTGCCCCACTGTTGAGCCTTTTGTCCTGAAAAGGGACAAGGGCAGCATTTGTGAGATGAAAGTAGATGGCACTGCCCATGCAGGAACAGGCCCTTTGGCCGACCATATCCATCAACCTTGATTCCATTCTAAACTAACCCGATCAGCCTGCACACGGTTCATATCCTTGTATTTCTCTGCCTGTTCGTGTGGCTCTCTAAATGCCTCTTAAACAGTGATATTGTATCTGTTTCTACCACCTCCGCTGGCAGCACATTTCAGGCACCTGTCACCCTCTGTGTTTCGTAAAAAAACTTGCCTCGAACATCTCCTTTAAACTTTCCCCTCTCACCTTAAACGTATGTTCCGTTAGTATTTTAAATTTCCACCCTAGGGAAATGCACTCCAACTATCCACTGTATTCATGCATCTATTAATTTGATATACTTCTATCAGGTTGCCCCTCAGACTCTAGCGAAAAAAAAAAGTTTGTTCAACCTCCCCTTATAGCTATTACCATCTAATCCAGGCCAACACCTTGGTCAGAACAAAAAAACTGCAAACGCTGGAATCCAAGGAGACAAACAGGAGGCCCGAACAACATAGCAAGCCAGGCAGCATCTGGAGGAAAGGAGCAGTCAGAATCTTAGAATCACTACAATGCAGAAGGAGGCCATTCGGCCTATCTGGTCCACGCTGATCCTCTGAAGAACATCCCACCCAGACACTCACCCTATCACATTTCCCATGGCTAATCTAACTAGCCTGCACATCCCTCGACACTATGGGCAATTTAGCACGGCCAATCCACCTAACCTGCACATCTTTGCACTTATCCATACACATTTACACAGGCTACACAAAGCATAGACTCTCATCACACACCCATACATACATTCGGTTACATATACATGCAGTCTTACACTTACTGCAATGAAATGTGTATAACTTACACGTACACTTAAAATTTAGATTACAAAATGAAGACAGTTTAGAAACAAACTTAGAGATTAACATGAATTCAGGACAGTTGAGGGAATAAGTCACCCCTGGAGAATGGTTGAGTTGATTACAATTTCCACACCAGAGCAGTTCGGTTAGAAATCTGCACGCTATAGAATCGAGAAAGTGTAGGTTCTCAGACTTTTGAGAAGTTGATGCTGGCAGACCAGAAATGACTGCTCGAATTGCCTCCATGGGAAAAATCCTGCAAGATGTCAGTTTAGAACCTAAAGATATGAGATAAGGGTGTAATTTTTAAAAGATAGAGTCTCTGTAGTAGATATTTGGAAAACAGGCTGAACTGGTTATGCTGCATGTTAAGATAATTGCAATCAGTCTAATTTACATAAGTTTATTAACAACAGAAAAGTTTTTTGATAATGAAAATGTGCAATGTCTTGTAAATATCTCACTGACTAACTGTCATGTTAACTATCTATAATCAAAACAAAACTAAACATATGATCCATCAAGCCAGGCTTCATTTGGGGATCTGACTTCATAGAATCCCTACAGTGTGGAAACAGGCCATTTGGCCCAACAAGTCCACACCGCCCCTCCAAAGAGCACCACACCCAGTACCATTCCCCTACCCCTGCATTTCCCATGTCTAACCCACCTAACCTAAACATCCCTGGGCACTATGGGCAATTTAGCAAGGCCAATCCACCCAGCCTGCATATCTTTGGACTGTGGAAGGAGACCGGAGCACCCGGAGGATGCCCACACAGACACGGGGAGAATGTGCAAACTCCACACAGACAGTTGCCCTAGGCTGGAATCAAACTTGGGTCCCTGGCGCTGTGAGGCAGCAATGCTAGCCACTGAGCCACTGTGCCACCCATTTTTATGGTTAAAGACATGGACAGGGATGCATGGGCACATACTGTTTTACAACTGTTACTTGCTTAGAATTAGGAGCTCTAATCTATTCCCAATCCAGTTCCTTCCTGTTGGACTTGAGTATTAAATTATAATACAATGACTGCTGGCTCTAAATAAAGCGTTATTTGATTCTAAAAGAGATTTTTGATTGGAATCAAACTCTACCCGCTCAGATTAGAGACAAAATAACTCAGATATTGGAATCTAAGGCAGACAAATGAGAGGCTGGAAGAACACAGCAAGCCAGGCAGCATCTGAAGGAAAGGAGCAGTCAACATGTCAGCTATTACTCTTCTTCAGAACTGCATATGAGGATGGGAAAGCTGCAGATAAAGAGGGAGTGGGTAGCAGAATGGTGTTGATAGGTGGACACCAGTAGTAGGTACGACCTGGTTGGTCAATGGGAGGGCTGAATCTGGTTGGTGGCTGGAAGAATGGGTCAGAAGGTGGAATGGAAGGGAGGAGGAGGTGGGGCTGGAAAGGGAGCCAGGGGATGGGTGGGAAGGTTATTTGAAATTGGAGAACTCAATGTTGAATTCTGTGGGCTGTAGGGTGCCCAGGTGGAAGATAAGGTATTGTTCTTCAAATTTGTAGTCTGAGTCGTTGCGACACTGGATGAGGCCAAGGAATGACATGTCGGTGGTGGGTAGGGGGGAAGGGAGGGTAGTTGAAATGGGCATGACCGGGAGGTTAGGCTGGTCATTAGAGACCAGGAGAAGATGCTATGTGAAACGGTCGCTTAGTCTACGTTTGGTCTCACCGACGTAAAGAAGACCACATCGGGAGCACTGGATGCAGTAAACTAGGTTGGAGGAGATGCAGGTGAAGCTCCTTCTCACATGGAAAGACTGCTTAGGGCCCTGGATGGAGGTGAGGGAGGTGGTGTGTGGGCAGGTATTACATCTTTTAAGGTTACAGGGGAAGGTACCTGGCGGGTTGGAGTAGTTCGTTGGGAGTGTGGCACAAACTAATGAGTAGCAAAGGGAATGGTCCTTCCGGAAGGCAGAGAGGGGTGGGGAGTGGAAGATATTCCGGGTGGTGGGGTCTAATTGGAGTTGGCAGAAGTGTTTGAGGATGACACTTTGGATGCAGAGGCTGGGAGAATGGAAAGTGAGGACAAGGGGGGGCTTTATCTTTATTATGTTTGGACGAGGGGTGGTTGGTAAGTTCTATTCAGCTGCAACCTGACTTGCCAACATTTTATATCAATGTCCCAACTGATGAAGGCAAGCATGCCATTTGCCTTCTTTATCCAGTCGTGTTGCCACTTTCAGGTATCTATGAACTTGCACCGCAAGATCTTTCTGTATATCAAAGCTCCAAAGAGTCCTGCCATTTACTGCGTACTTTCCTCTTGCACTTGACCTCCCAAGAAGCAACACTTCACACTTGTCCAGATTAAAATCCATCTGCCACTTCTCCACCCAATTTTCAAACTGATCTATATTGTGTTTGATATCCTTCCTCACTATTCACAACTCTAATTTTCATGTCATCTGTAAACTTACTAATCAGGCCACCATTATAAATGACTAACCATTTATAAAAATTCCAAACCACAGAGGTCCCAGCACTGGTCCTTGAGGAAAACGACTGGTCACAGATCTGCAGTCAGAAAAAACACCCCTCCACAACTACCTGCTAAGACAAAATCAATATTGTATCCAACTTGCCAACTCAATGTAGATCCCATGTGACTTAATCTGCTGAACCAGCCTACCATGAGGGATTTTAACCAATTCCAAGGTAATGCGACTTACCCTGCAGAATGGAATAGGTCAATGACTTTCTTCCTTCACTGCTGGCATTCCTTTGGAAAGGGGTGACTGCTGTGACCTCAGTGGAAACGTCCGACCAAGCTGGCAAGTTTTGGAGTTGTGTCCTCCCCTCCTGGTCCTGGGAGAAAAAGATGGCTCTGGCCTGCAGCATCCCATCCCCCAAGACCTCCAGGTGCCTGTCCTCAAAGGATTGAGCCAATTTCCCCTGAGCTGCCAAAACTGAAGCAAATGTCACAATGTGCAGTGCAGTTCCCAGACTGCCAGTACTTGACTTAGATGCACAGTGGCCTTTTAAAGATGGAGCTGGTGCCAGGAATCCAAGGATGGGTGGGAAGCCTATCTGTTTGCAGTTAGAGGGAAAATTGGGCTAATATCGGCCGAGTGGAGGAGAACGGGAGAGTGGCTCATAGTAAATGAAGCAAGTTAAGAATGTTAATGGAGTGAACCCACTTGGCCACTCAACAAAAATGACACATTTGCTGGAACGTGTTTAGATTTAGCCCAGTGATACAGATCGATCAACTCTCCTGACTTGTTCTTTGTAAATGGCAGGCAGGCTCTGGGGAGTCAAGTCTTTGCAGAATTCCCAACATCTGAGCTCCTCAAGGATCTGGACAGGACAGATATTTGTGAGATGTTTCCTCTTGTGTGCACTATTTAAGTGTGAGGTCCACCCTTTACAAATGAGAATTATTTTTTTCCTCAGCAGGGCATGAGGCTGCAGAGGTCTCTTCCTTGGTTTACTCAAGGCTTGCATAGATTTTTGATAGACAAGAGAGAGTTATGGCAGGAAAGTGGAGCTGAGGACATAGCCAGATCCACCATGATCTTTTTCTATGGCAGAACAGGCTTGAAGGGCCCGCTGCGGATCCTGATTGCCATTTCCAAAACAACAGGCTTATCCCATTTTCTGAAGAAAGGTCCCGACCCGAAACATCAACTTTCCTGCTCCTCTGATGCTGCCTGGCCTGCTGTGTTCATCCAGCTCCACACCTTGTTATCTCAGATTCTCCACCATCGGCAGCTCCCACTATTTCTGAGGCTTATCCCATTGCCAGCTAGCATTTTCCACAATACAGAAACAGGCCATTCAGCCCAACCAGTCCTTCCTGGGGATTGTGCTTCATGTGAGCTTCCTTTGCCTCGCAATATCTTGCCCTATTACATTTCAAGCTTTGTTTGCAGAATTTAAACACATTTTCTCAAACAAAGAGAATATTGGCCTTCATGTTAAGAATGCTAAGGTAATTTTAGTTTAACCTTGTTTCTTTTTATCATGTGGTTTGATGCCACACTGAATTTGGGGACTTTTTGGACTGGTCAAGGAGAAAGCAAAGTCAGGGACCATCTGCGGACTTAGACTTCAAAGTACATTATTTGTTGCCCATTAATATAATATTGTTGTACATGGTAATCATGGATACATCAGGCTTTGAGCCTATAGTTATTTAAGGTAAGGACTAACCTGTATTATTCATGTTTTCATGTATCTGATTTAGCTGTTATGATGCCCTACTGGAGTATTTCTTTCAGTGTACAGTGTTACTTCTAATGAACCCTAACTCCGAGTACACTGAGATTTGTACTCAGTGATGTGACTCTCTGTGATGTTATCACAAGGGTTGCCAGGATCCTAATGCCCTTTGCACCCCACGGTTCAGGACAAAATTGACGGGGTCAGATTTGAACTACATCATGAATTGGATTGGAATAAAGTCCACAGAATTCACTCTGTTCACAATCCTGACAAGAAAGTAACTGACCTGAAACATCATCTCCTCAGTTTCTGTCTGCAGAAGCTGCCTGACTTGTAAAGTGTTTCCAGCCTTCCTGCTCCCATCAGCTTGTCTCTGGATGCATTGGCTTAATACTCAAACAACCAGTTGAGTGTGTGAAAGGTTTGTGACACTGTGAAATGTTGACTACACTACAGCTTGAGTTGTATCTGTGGTTGTTGAACAGATCTAGTGTTAGGCAAGGTGAAAGTTGCTCAACAAGCAAGCTCCTGACCAAATTCAACCCCCACCCCACAGCTTAGAATGTAAGGCCACAAAGGGCACCTGTTGCTTTGCTTAAGCAGACCCCTCCTAGCAGAAACTTGAAGATCAAACTCTACAGTGTACTGACTTCTTCCACTATTCCTTAAGCTGTGCCATGGTTACTTCCTCCAACTCTCACAGCTCCCTATCTCTGACACAATCTAACCACTAACTACTGATTATTTCAGTGACCACTTGTTTGCTTGCCGTCTGCCTTACCAAATGACGTTAGTTCCTGCAACTTGTTCTGCTAAATCGAACCCACCCTGATCTTCTTTGGAATTACTGGCAGATGCTAATATTGCACAGGAAAATCTTTACACTCAGAGGGTTGTGAATCTTTGGAAATCTCTACCACAGAAGGCTGTAAAAGCTCAGTCTTTGAGGATATCTAAGGTACTGTTTGACAAATTTCTGGTTACCAGGGTTATGAGGATGGGTGGGTAAAGGACATGTTCGATCAGCCATGATCATTTTGAGTGGCAGAGCAAGCTCAATAGGCTAAATGGCCTACTCCTGTTCCTGTGTAAATTCAACATGAAATCTGGTTTTACACTGTATACTTAAACACTTATGATGCAGCAATTATAAGAAGGAGATTTAGACCTAAGCAGTTTAAGACTGTAGAGTTTGCTTTTAATTATAATGTTGAATCAAGCAAATAATGATAACATGATTTGCAAAACAGTCAAAAACCTGAAAGATAGCAGTTGGTTTGAACTGGAGCCTGCTGCTTCAAAAGGCAAATGAAATGAAATGCTCAGAAAGGAACTGGAGATAAGTGTTTGTGGAGAAAGAATTTACATGGCTCTGGGAGACAGCAGGACAGTGGGGCAATAATACAGGTACAGTAGACCAAATGTGCATCTCCTGTGCTGATCATTCAATGGTTCTTACATTCTCAGAGCATCATGGAGACAGTGGAATGTTACTGTTTGTATTTCCAGTGAATTGTGTTGTTTTTGATCATCTGTTTTTAATGTGGAGATATTGTTGCTATGATGATATTTATATTGAACATCAGTAACCTTTTATTATAAAAGAATTTGAATTTAGGATGGCTTAATGGGGGTTGTACTGTGTACAGTTTCTTCCCCTGAGAAAATATCTACTTGCAGTAGAGGGAGTGCAGCTAAGGCCCACCAGACTGATTCCTGAGATGGCAGGTTTGTTGTCTGAGGAAAGCCTGGTAATTTGGCTAAAGACTGGCATCTGTGATGCTGCAATCCTCAGAACGTCTGGCTGAACGTTGCAAATACTTCGGCTTTATCCTTTGCACTGGGCTAGGCTTCTCCATTGAAGACGGAGATATTTTGTGGAGTTACTTGATTACCTACCAATCACCATTCATGGCTGAATGTGGTGGGGCTGTGGAATTCAGGTGTGATCTATTGTGTGTGGGACTGCTTAGCTCTGTTTGTCACTAGCTGCTTATCGTGTCTGTGCACGCAAGTAGTCCTATTTTGTAACTTCAGGTTCACCCCTCATTATTTTTAGGTTATGTCTGGTGCTGCCCTGGGCAAGCCTTCCTGCACTCTTTGTTGAACCAGGACTGATCACTTGATTAGATGGTATCGGCTGAGAAGGGGTTTTTATCAGAAAGTAAAGTTGCAAATTGTGCTCAAATAGAATTCTACTGCTGCTGATGGCCCACAGTACCACCGGAACAGTTCTGAATCTATCCTATTTAGCATGATAAGGTACAAACTGTGCCTTAAGTATCCTCAAAGCTTTCACAGCCTTCTGTGGTTGAGATTTCCAAAGGTTCACAACCCTCCAAGTATAAAGATTTTCCTGCGCAATATTAGCATCAGCCAGTAATTCCAAACACAACATTAAAGGAAAGCTTGTGGCACAGTGGTAGTATCCCTACCTCTGCACTAGGAGGCTGGTTTAGGTCCTACCTGCTCCAGAGGTGTGTAATAATATCTCCAAACAGGTCGAATCGAATCATAGGTTAAATGTATTTTGTAAAAAGCAAGCGTACCGTATGCATTCTTAATCAACTTACCTGGCCCCCGTTGTTTGAACTTTTACTTAATGCTTGAGAAAACTATGATTCATTGAGTTGGAATGTAGCCCAGCCCTCTTTCACAGTCTCATTGTTTTCTATTTTTGAATAAGACGACGGAATTGTAGATGGTGAGGTTAACTAGAGTGTAATGCGTTAACTGAGCTGGGCAGGTGCTGTCCTGGGTCGCTGTGAACCTCAATACTTTCGGGAGTGAGGGCGGATTTATTCTAGCAGTTTAAAGTTTTGAAGTTTCTCAACCTGAACTCCCTCTTCTATAAGTTAAACCACCTTTTTCGAAGAAAGTGTAAACCTGTTTGGCTGGCAATTCAAGCGAAGTCACTGACAGGAGTGAAGTTTGTAGTCGATTAGTGTGTCAGGCGCTTCGTTTCCATTAGCTGGGTCTAAAGTGCACTCACTTCCTGGGAGATTCATCTTACAAGTCGCAGCTTGAACACTGGAGATACACAGTCCGTCAACCATCAGAGAGCCGGGAAGGACAACAAATCAGCAAAGATTGGTGTAACTGGAAAATACTGGGCTCTTCAGGAAGTGATCTGTTAGACTATCTAAAGGAGAAGGTAACTGTGCAAAGCTACTTTCCCCCAAGCTCTAAGAGTAAAATGACTTGCATTTGTGAAGTGCTTCTGGATGATCCAGAGTACATCTAGCATTTTATATCCCTCTTGGATAACATATGTTTCATGCAAATTGTCATTATTGGCCCGGATATTGGGAGAACTTTTTTGGATTTATTTATAGGCTATGGGCATTTTTGGCTGATCTAGAATTTGTCTATCCTAGCTGCCCTTGAGATGGTGGTGGTGAGCTGTCTCTTTGAGCTGTTGCCGTCACTGTGGTGTCATTACACCTGTAATGCTACGAGGGAAGGACTCCCAGGATTTTGACATAGTGACAGTGAAGGAATGGCAATAAATGTCCAAGTTAGGATGGTGAGTGTCTTGGAGGGGAAAATAGCAGTTGGTGGTGTTTCTATGTATCTGCCACCCTTATCCTTCTGGATGGAATTGGTTGTGGGTTTAGAAGGTGCTGTTCGAAGAGCTTTATCTTTAAGTATACTTTGGTTATTGAAGTACAGGAATATGGAGGTACAGGTTTGATCGGCTGCTGTGTTACAGGCCAACTTGCTTGCTGTCGTATCATGTTCAAGGGAGTAAAAGCTAAAAATCTCCTAAGGTTGTGTGTGAACTTTGGCCTGAGTTGTGAAGAAAACATGAACTGGATCAGGAGGAATAACGAGAGCAGGAACTGGACTTGGAGCCATAGTGTTATCCAGTAGTTACAGCTCAGGAGGATGCCATTCAACCCATTAAGTCCATACTGGCTCTCTGTAGAACAATACAGTCAGTCCTAATTCTCCACGCTGACTCTCCATGGTCCCTGCAAATTTTATTTTCCTCTACTGCCCATCTGATTTCCATTTTTGAAGTTATTGATCCTTGCCACTTCCTACCCCTATTGTGGGCAGTGAGTTCCAGTTTGTTTTCATCCTCAGTGTAAAAATGTTCTACATCCTATTTCCTCTCCACCCCCTACCCAAAACATATCTGTGCTCTGAGTACTTGTACCATCACATGTTTCCCCACTTTAACCTTGCACCCTGCAATCAAATATCCTCAGTTTGGGAACAAACACTCTGCTGGCTGGGGTCATACCTGGCTTTTAAGAAGATGGTTGTGGTTGTTGGAGGTCAGTCATTCCAAGCTCTAGAATATCTCTACAGGAGAACCTCAGGAGAACCTAGACCCAAACACCTTCAGCTGCTTTATCAATGACCTTCCCTCCATCCAGAGTTCCCACTCATTTTCTTTTTATAATCTTCTTCATGAACCTCCAATCTGTGGCAGTGACTTCTAGAATGGGAAATCAATGCTCCGAGTGGTGCTAGCACAGTGATGGCTATGTAGCCCCTCACTGCAGCTTAGAGGGAATGTTGCTTCCCTCATGAGGTCAGAAGTGGTGATATACACTCATTAGTGAATAATGTTCAGCACCATTCTCACTCCTCAATTTAGTGAAGCAGTCCATGTCCAAATGCAGCAAGACCCAGTTGAACACGTGGCTACAGGGATGGTGCAGGAGGGAGGGATTCAGATACCTGGATAATTGGAGCTTATTCTGGGGTAGGTGGGACCTCTACAAACGGGATGGTCTGCACCTGAAACAGAAGGGTACCAATATCCTGGGGGGGAAATTTGCTAATGCTCTTTGGGAGGGTTTAAACTAATTCAGCAGGGGGATGGGAACCTGACTTGTAGCTCCAGTGTACAGGAAGTTGAGAGTAGTGCGGTCATGAATAAGGTTTCAAGGTCGCAGGAGTGTACCGGCAGGCAGGAAGGTGGTTTGAAGTGTGTCTACTTCAACGCCAGGAGCATCTGGAATAAGGTGGGTGAACTTGCAGCATGGGTTGATACCTGGGACTTTGATGTTGTGGCCATTTCGGAGACATGGATAGAGCAGGGACAGGAATGGTTGTTGCAGGTTCCGGGGTTTAGATGTTTCAGAAAGATCAGGGAAGGTGGTAAAAGAGGGGGAAGTATGGCATTGTTAGTCAAGGACAGTATTACGGTGGTAGAAAGGACGTTTGATGAGGACTCGTCTACTAAGGTAGTATGGGCTGAGGATAGAAACAGGAAAGGAGAGATCTCCCTGTTGGGAGTTTTCTATAGGCCTCCAAATAGTTCCAGAGATGTAGAGGAAAGGACAGCAAAGATGATTCTGGATAGGAGCGAAAGGAACAGGGTAGTTGTTATGGGGGACTTTAACTTTCCAAATATTGACTGGAAACACTATAGTTCAAGTACTTTAGATGAGTCAGTTTTTGTCCAATGTGTGCAGGAGGGTTTCCTGACACAGTATGTAGATAGGCCAACAAGAGGTGACGCCACATTGGATTTGACACTGGGTAATGAACCAGGCCAGGTGTTAGATTTGGAGGTAGGTGAGCACTTTGGTGATAGTGACCACAATTTGGTTACGTTTACTTTAGCGATGGAAAGGGATAGGTATATACCGCAGGGCAAGAGTTATAGCTGGGGGAAAGGCAATTATGAGGCGATTAGGCAAGACTTAGGATGCATAGGATGGGGAAGGAAACTGCAGGGGCTGGGCACAATAGGAATGTGGAGCTTGTTCAAGGAACAGCTACTGCGTGTCCTTGATAAGTATGTACCTGTCAGGCAGGGAGGAAGCAGTCGAGCGAGGGAACCGTGGTTTACTAAAGAAGTTGAATCTCTTGTCAAGAGGAAGAAGGAGGCTTATGTAAAGATGAGGTGTGAAGGCTCAGTTAGGGTGCTTGAGAGTTACAAGTTAGCCAGGAAGGACCTAAAGAGAGAGCTAAGAAGAGCCAGAAGGGGACATGAGAAGTCTTTGGCAGGTAGGATCAAGGAAAACCCTAATGCTTTCTATAGGTATGTCAGGAATAACAGAATGACTAGAGTAAGATTAGGGCCAGTCAAGGACAGTAGTGGGAAGTTGTGCGTGGAGTCCGAAGAGATAGGAGAGGCGCTAAATGAGTATTTTTCATCAGTATTCACACATAAAAAAGACAATGTTGTCGAGGAGAATACTGAGATACAGGCTATTAGACTAGACGGGATTGAGGTTCATAAGGAGGAGGTGTTAGCAATTCAGAAAAGTGTGAGAATAGATAAGTCCCCTGGGCCTGATGGGATTTATCCTAGGATTCTCTGGGAAGCTACGGAGGAGATTGCAGAGCCTTTGGCTTTGATCTTTATGTCGTCATTGTCTACAGGAATAGTGCCAGAAGACTGGAGGATAGCAAATGTTGTCCCCTTGTTCAAGAAGGGAGTAGAGATAACCCTGGTAATTATAGACCAGTGAGCCTTACTTCAGTTGTGGGTGAAGTGTTGGAAAGGATTATAAGAGATAGGATTTATAATCATCTGGAAAGGAATAATTTGATTACGGATAGTCAACACGGTTTTGTGAAGGGTAGGTCGTGCCTCACAAACCTTATTGAGTTCTTAGGGAAGGTGACTAAACAGGTGGATGAGGGTAAAGCGGTTGATGTGGTGTATATGGATTTCAGTAAAGTGTTTGATAAGGTTCCCCACGGTAGGCTATTGTAGAAAATACGGAGGCATGGGATTGAGGGTGATTTAGCGGTTTGGATCAGAAATTGGCTAGCTGGAAGAAGACAGAAGGTGGTGGTTGATGGGAAATGTTCATCCTGGAGTTCAGTTACTAGTGGTGTACCACAAGGATCTGTTCTGGGGCCACTGCTGTTTGTCATTTTTATAAATGACCTGGATGAGGGCGTAGAAGGATGGGTTAGTAAATTTGCGGATGACACTAACGTCAATGGAGTTGTGGATAGTGCGGAAGGATGTTGCAGGTTACAGAGGGACATAGATAAGCTGCAGAGCTGGGATGAGAGGTGGCAAATGGAGTTTAATGCAGAAAAGTGTGAGGTGATTCACTTTGGAAGGAGTAACAGGAATACAGAGTACAGGGCTAATGGTAAGATTCTCGGTAGTGTGGATGAGCAGAGAGATCTTGGTGTCCATGTGCATAGATCCCTGAAATTTGCCACCCAGGTTGATAGGGTTGTTAAGAAGGTATACGGTGTGTTAGGTTTTATTGGTAGAGGGATTGAATTTCGGAGCCGTGAGGTCATGTTGCAGCTGTACAAAACTCTGGTGCGGCCACACTTGGAGTATTGCGTACAGTTCTGGTCACCGCATTATAGGAAGGATGTGGAAGCATTGGAAAGGGTGCAGCAGAGATTTACCAGGATGTAAGACCTCATAAGACCTTCCCTCCATACCTGTATGGAGGGAAGGTCTTATGAGGAAAGGCTGAGGGACTTGAGGCTGTTTTCGTTAGAGAGAAGAAGGTTAAGAGGTGACTTAATAGAGACATACAAGATGATCAGAGGATTGGATAGGGTGGACTGTGAGAGCCTTTTTCCACGGATGGTGACGGCTAGCACGAGGGGACATAGCTTTAAATTGAGGGGTGATAGATATAGGACAGATGTCAGAGGTAGATTCTTTACTCAGAGAGTAGTAAGGGCATGGAATGCCTTGCCTGCAGCAGTTGTAGACTTGCCAACATTAAGGGCATTTAAATGGTCATTGGATAAACATATGGATGGCAATGGAATAGTGTAGGTTAGATGGGCTTCAGATTGGTTTCACAGGTCGGCGCAACATTGAGGGCTGAGGGGCCTGTACTGCACTGTAATGTTCTATGTTCTATGTTCTATGTTCTAATATCTAGGTTTGAGAAGTGGCAAGCAACATTTTCACAACTCAAGTTCCATGCAATGACTATTTCCTCCAAGAGAGAATCTAAATATTACCCCTTGACATTCAATGACATCACCATTATTGATTTACCCACCATCAATATCCTGTTGGTTATAACAGGACTAACCATACATTCTGGCTCGAAGAGCAGGTCAGAGGCAAAGAATCCTGCAGTGGCCAATTCACCTCCTGACACCTGGAGCCCGTCAACCATTTACAAAGCACAAGTTAGGAATGTGATGGAATGCTCACAGTTGCATGGAGAGTGCAGTTCCCACAACACTCAAGAAGCTTGACATCATCCAGGTCAAAGCAGCCTGCTTAATTGGCATCACATGCATAAACGTTCACTCCCTCCACGCTGATGCAAGCGCGCACACACACACACACACACACACACACAGTCACAGACACACACAGTCACAGACACACAGTCGCACACATCCTCTCTCATACACACATTGTCTCTCAAGCACACACAAACATTCTCACACACGCTCAGTTGCACAGATCCTCTCTCATACACACATTATCTCTCAAACACCCACACATACACGTTCTCCCACACACACACTCTGCCACACATGCACATACTCTCTCTCCCACACACATGCACACACGCTCTCTCCCATACACAGACACAGACTTTCTCTCTTTGACATATACACGTATATATATGTATATATTTATATATATATATACACACACACTCTCACACACACACAGATCCTGTTTCATACACGCACTATCTCTCAAGCGCACACACACACTCTCTCCCACACACACACACACACTCTCTCTCTCTCTCCTCCACACACACATACTAACTCTCTCCGTGACCCCACCACATGTACACACGTACATGCACACACTGACTCTCTCTCTCTGACATACACACATACACACACACACACACACACACACAAGTAAATCTATGGGGTGAATTTGAATTTGCACATACATTCTATTTTGTTCAAAAAACACACAATTTGTAGACAGTCAGTCAATATGGCATTTTATAAATTCCTACTTTAGAAATAAAACCAGTCTGACTCCAAACCAAAATACAAACAGATTCTAAACAAGGCCTCACACCTAACAAGCATTGTCTGACCTAAAATGTCACCTCCTCTTTACAGTAACAAAACTTTTAGTTCAGTCAGGGCAGTGACTTGAAAGGAATGCGGGCATTGAGATATGCATATTAATCAATTAAAACCTTCCAGTTATTAAAGATTTAACAGCATCTTAGGTTTGTTTAATACATCCTCATCAGTGGTGTGACCCTTTGATCTTTTACTCATAAATTGTGTGTCTGGTACGACCTCTCTCACTAACACCTGAAGAAGGAGTGAGCTCTGAAAGCTTGTGTTTTCAAATAAACCTGTTGGACTGTAACCTGGTGTCATGTGATTTCTGAGCTTGCCCACCCCAGACCAACACCGGCACCTCCACATCACTGATGCACAGCAATAGTAATGTGTACTATCAACAAGATATACTGCAGAAATTCACCAAAATCCCAATAACTTTCACCACCTAGAAGGACAAAGGCAGCAGATACATGGGAACACCACTGCCTGCAAGCCACTGCACTGTCCTAACTTAAAAATATATCTCTGTTTATTCAATGTCATTGAGTCAAACCCTTGGGATTGCCTCCCTAACAATACTGTAGTATCCTAACTGCAATGGTTCAAGGAGACAACTCACTGCCACCTTCTTAAGGATAATTAATAATAGTGTAGGTTAGATGGGCTTCAGATTGGTTTCACAGGTCAGCGCAACATTGAGGGCCGAAGGGCCTGTACTGCGCTGTAATGTTCTATGTTCTATTAGCGATGAATGATATGTGCTGGCCCAGGCAGTGATGTTTACATTCCATGAATGAATCTAATAGAAATATTGTCTACAATCCTCTGTTCTTAAATTGACTTTGACACCCATATTTCTCACCACAGGCTGCATTTTTAGCCAAGCTGACACCAACCCTTCTAATCCATTAGCCTCCATTTTGTAAACCATCTTTTTGCACAGTGCTTGTCAATTTTTTTCCTAAGATTCAAAACTACAACATTTGGTGCATTCCCTTCATCCACATTGTCTGCTACTTCATTAAAAAGTTTCAAGTACAAGTGCAATTAGCCTGTTACTAATCTGTGCTGGCTCTTCTTAATGAACTGAAATCACTTCATGTCTACATTGAATATTTTCCCACTGATTTATCCTTTCTGGAACATTACCCACCATTGATGAAATGCTAACCAGCGTGTAATTACTGGGAATGTTGTGTGACACCCTTTCTTGAATAAAGATGTCACATTTGCCACTTATTGATTTTCTGGCACGTCCTTTATCTTATTTAAAATTCAGTCATGGAATGTGAGCATCTCTGGCTAATTTAAGATTTATTGCTCAACCCTTTTTGGTTAAGAGTTAACTTACGTCACTGTGGGTCTGGAGTCATGTGTAGACCAGACCAGGAAATATTGACTGATTTTCTTTCCTTAAGGGTGTTAGTGAGCCATATGGGCTGGTCCTTGTCTGGCACACATGTCACTCCAGACCCACAACAATGGGATTGACTCTTAACTGCCCTCTGGGCAATTAAGAATGGGCAATAAATGCTGGCCTAGCCAGAAACACCCACATCCTGTGAGCAAATAAAAAATGCTTGCCCTTGAACCAAATGACTTCACGGGTCATTTCAGGAGACAGTTAAGAGTCAGTCACATGCTGTAAGTCTGAAATCACCTGTAGGTCAGACCAGATAATGGCATCACAGTTACCTCCCTAAAAACATGAGTGAACCAGTTGGGCTTTTACAATAAATGATGGTAGCTTCATGGTCCCATCATTCAGACATGATTTCAATTTGAGGTTTATTAATTGAACTCAAATTCCACCAACTCCATGATGGTATTAGCACCAAAGTGTCCCCCCACCTTCTCCACCAGTACAGTAATGAGGTCTTCTAGAATGCTCATCCAGTGACACAACCACTGCACCAGTGTCAGTCCCCCTCCACACTCTCCTTGTCACATAGCTAACTGCACACAATCAACCCAACACACCTCTGATCCTGTTGGAGCAATCCCCTGTGAGTCACCGCTGTGTAAACAAAGTTATCTAAGTGTTCCAGGTGCAAAGGATGCCTCAGATGCTACAGAAATAAGATGATCAGTGGTACCTACTGAGCAGAGAACCTCTTGTTTCTGAACATTTCCTGGGTTTTGAGAATAAACACTCAAATTTTGTCAGTCAGATTCTGAGCAGGTGAACAAACAGGAGGCTGGAAGAGCACAACAGGCTCGGCAGCATCTGGAGGAAAGGAGCAGTCAACATTTCAGGCATTACCCTTCTACTGCCTCTCCTTTCCTCCAGGTGCTGCCTGGCCTGCTGTGTTCTTCCAGCCTCCTGTTTGTCTCCTTTGGATTCCACCATCTGCAGTTGTTTTTTGTCACCATCCTGAGCAGGTAGAGTTTGATTCCTTTCAACAAGCTGTTTTGGAATCAACGAACATTACGTTTAGAGCCAACAGTCATTGCATTATAATTTAACACCACGAAAACCTCATTTACATTCATTTAGCTGGAATCCAATAGGAAGGAACAGGATGAGGAATTGGGAATAAATCAGAGTTCCTCATTTTAAGCATGGAACAGTTGTAAAACAGTATGTGTCCATGTGTCCCTGTCTGTGCCTTTACCATACATGTCAGATGCCAGAATGAAGCCTGGCTTGGTGGATCACATGTTTAGTTTTGTTTTGATTTTAAATAGTTAGTCAGTGAGATATTTACGAGACATTGCACATTTTCTTTATCAAAAAACTTTTCTGTTGTTAACAAACTTATCTAAATTATAGAAGACTGATTGCAATTATCTCATCTGATGAAGGGTCTAGGCCCGAAACGTCAAGTTTTCCTGCTCCTATGATGCTGCTTGGCCTGCTGTGTTCATCCAGCCCCACGCCTTGTTATCTCGGATTCTCCAGCATCTGCAGTACCTTTTATCTCTCTCCAGCATAACCAGTTCAGCCTGTTTTCCAAATATCTACTACAGAGACTCTATCTTTTAAAAAATTACACCCTTATCTCATATCTTTAGGTTCTTCTGAACTGACACCTTGCAGGATTTTTCCCATGGAGGCAATTCGAGCAGTCATTTCCGGTCTGCCAGCATGAACTTCTCACAAGTCTGAGAACATACACTTTCATAATTCTATAACGTGCAGATTTCTAACCAAACTGTTCTGGTGTGGAAATTGTAATCAAGTCAACCATTCCCCGGGGCGACTTATTCCCTCAACTGTCCTGAATTCAGCTTAGTCTCTAAGTTTGTTTCTAAACTGTCTTCATTTTGTAATCTAAATTTTGTAATCTAAAGTTATACACATTGCATTGCAGTAAATGTAAGACTGCATGTATACGTAAGAGAATGTATGTATGGGTGTGTGACGAGAGTCTATGCTATGTGTAGCCTGTGTAAATGTGTATGGATAAGTGCAAAGACGTGCAGGTTAGGTGGACATGCTAAACTGCCCATAGTGTCCAGGGGTATGCAGGCTAGGTAGATTAGCCATGGGAAATGTGATAGGGTGAGTGGCTGGGTGTGGGTGGGATGCTCTTCAGAGGGTCAGTGTGGACCATGTGGGCTGAATGGCCTCCTTCCGCACTGTAGGGATTCTATGATTCTGAGTGTGTGTACACATGAACATATGTCAAAAATCACATGACACCAGGTTATAGTCCAACAAGTTTATTTGAAGGCACAATCTTTTGGAGTCTCACTCCTTCTTCAGGTGTCAGTGAGAAAGGAGGCATCAGACACAGAATTTATAAGTAAAAGATCAAAGGGTCATAGAACGGATGCGAATGTGTTGAACAAACCTAAGATGCTGTGACATCTTTAATCAGTTAGAAAGGATTAATATGCAAGTCCCAGAATTTTTTTCAAGTCACTGCCCTGAGATAACTAAAGGTTTTATGAGTATACCAGAGGTGACATCTCAGGTCAGACAATGCATTTTAGGTGTGAGGCCTCGCTTAGAATCTGGCTGTGTATGTACTTGGAGTCAGACTTGTTTAATTTCTAAAGTGGGAATTTATAAAATGCCACATTGACTGACTACATATTGCGCATTTTTTGAACAAAATACAATGTATCTGCACTTGCAAATCTGCAGTTGCAAATTAACCCCATAGGTATGTATATGTGTGTGCATGCGTGTGTGTGTGTGTGTGTCTTTGTGTGTGCGCGATAGAGTGAGAGTGTGTCTGTATGTGTGTGAGGGAGAGAGTATGTTTGTGTGTGAGAGATAGAGAGTGTGTATGTGGTGTGTGTGTATATGTGTGTGTGCGTCTTGAGAGAGAGAATGTGTGTGTGTTTGTGCATGTGACTGTGAAAGTGTGTGTGAGAGAGAGTGTGTGTATGAGAGTGGGTCTGCATTAGTTTGTGAGTATGTGTATTTGTGTGAGAGATGAACGGATGAATGGACACCACACAAAAATTGCCAGACAGGGATGTTCCCTCCCAGTGGGGCAACAATTCAGTGGTCAAGGACATTTGGCCTCGGATCATCGGGCAAACATCCTCCAAGGCAGACCTCGGGATACACAATAACAGAGTCGCCGAGCAGAGGCCGATAGCCAAGTTCAGTACCCATAAGGATGGCGTCAACTGGGATCTTGGGTTCATGTCGCACTACAGGTGACCCCACCACACTGTACGCTCCCACACACACACATACTCTAGCACACAAATACACTTACACACTCATACTCACTTACACAGACCTTCTCTCATACACATACTCACACGCCACCTTTGAGAGCAATTAGGGGGATGGCCAACAAATGCTGGCCTTGCCTGCAATTCCTTCACCCTATGAAAAGTTAAGAGAAAACTATGAAGGCCCCAGTCTTTCGAGGTCAAAAAGTGACACTTCACCTCGCACCTCTCCCAAATCAAGATGAGCAAAATATTGTGATTCTTTGGGTGGTTTCTCATTTCCCCGCGTGTTTGTTATCGTTTGTCTCGTTCCTCTGCCTTTGTAACTTTCAGTTTCCAGCTATTTAAAATTGTGCCTCCAAACTTCTTCCTGTTGCTGAATTATTCGATTGTAAAATGTTCCAAAAGTTTTGACAAACTGTGTGTTGTGAAATGTTGCCATTGCCAACTGCAGGATCGAGTTGCTCCAACTCAAAGCTCGAGTTCTTTTCTCTGCGGTAAGACGAGACGGCTGCAAAATCCCAAAAGGTCTGACATGGATAATAAATGCTGCTGTGCTCTTCAAATGCATTTGAATAATAAAATCCCATTCTAAATGTTTACACTCATGCTCTCCCTCGCCACTGCTGCAGTTTGTGAAAGGAGCTGACTTCCTCCTGCTGTGCAGTTCCATTGGTGGCCATTTGAGAAGCTGTCCGGGGAACATTCAGCTTTACAATTGTGAGAGGCATCGCCATCCATGCAAAAACCAGTCTCTTCCAGTGCCCACTCATTTGCAGTATTGAACGATCAGAACAGGCTACCTGGATAGTTTTACAGTAAGCACTGAGTCCCACATGCCAGTGCATTTGAGGTTAGCTCTGTAAGTGATACAAAGTTATTCAATCCCTCGAACTCAATGAAACCTGTCAGACATGACCTCCTCTAACAAAGCTATAGTGACTATCCGTAATTAATTCTTGTCTGTCCAAGCTGAGAATAATTCTGTCCCTAATCATTTTTTCCAAGGGTTTTCTTGCCACTAATGTTAGACACATTGTCAACATAGACATTGAACAGTACAGCACAGGAACAGGCCCTTCAGCCCTCCATATCTGTGCTGATCATGGTGGCAGTCTAAACTAATCCCCGCACATAGTCTGTATCCCTCTATTCCCTGCCTGTTCACATGTCTGTTTAAATGCCTGTTTAACATTGCTATCACATCTGCTTCTACTCCAACCCTCCAGCAGGTTCCAGGGACCTACCACCATCCGTGCTGTAAAAAAAATAAAAATTTACCACACACACATCTCCTTTACACTTTTCACTTCTCACCTTAAACCTGTAACCCTAGTATTTGAGATTTGGACCCCAGGAAAAAGACCCTGACTATCCACCCTATCCACACTTCTCAGAATATCATATACTGCTATCAGGTTATCCCTCAGCTTCCAACGCTCTAGTGAAAACAATCCAAGTTCTCCAACCTCTCCTTATAGTGAGTATACTCCAATTCATTTAACATCCTGGTAAACCTCTTTTGCACCCTTTCCAAAGCCTTCACATCCTTTCTGTAGTGCGATGACCAGTACTGCACACAATGCTCCAAATGCGGCCTAACAGATGTTTCATGCAGCTGCAAAATGACTTGCCAACTTTCATACTCAATGCCCCAACTGATGAAGGCAAGCATGCCCTATGCCTTCCTTGCCACCTTATCCACTTGTACTGCCACTTTCAGGGAGCTATGGACTTACACCCAAGATGCCTCTGTATATCAATGCTCCTAAGAGTCAGGCCATTTACTGTGTACTTTCCTCTTGCATTTTTCCTCCAAAAACGAATCACCTAATACTTGTCCAGATTAAACTTTATCTGCTATTTCTCCACCCAACTTTCCAGCTGACTTATAACCAGTTGTATCCCTCAATAGCTTTTCACACTATCCACAACTCCATCAATTTCCATGTCTTCTGTCTACTTACTAATCAGACCACCCAAGCAAATCATTTTTATATATTACAAACAAGAGGTCCCAGCACTGATCGTTGTGGAACACCACAGGTCACAGACTTCCAGTCAGAAAAACACCCCTCTACAACTACCCTCTCTTCTCTGACTAAGTCGATTTTGTATCCAACTTACCAAATCTTTGTGGTTTCGCATGACTTAATCTTTTGGATAAGCCTGCCATGAGGAACCTTGTCAAATGCTTTTGTAAAGTCAATGGAGACAGCATCCATTCCACTACCCTCATCAATCATCTTCATCACTTCCTCAAAAAGCTTGGTCAAATTTATGACACAAGATCTCCCCTGCGTAAAGCCATGCTGACTATTCCTAATAAGTCCATTCTTCTTCAAATGTGAGTAAGTCCTGTCTCTAAGAATCTTTTCCAATAATTTCCATGCTGTTAGTGTAAGGCTCACTGGCCTATAATTTTCTGGATTATCCCTATTGTTCTTCTTAAACAAGGAACAACATTGGCTATTCTTCAGTCTTCTGGGACTTTACCTGTCGCTAAAGAGGTTACAAAGATCTCTGTCAAGGCCCTAGCAATTATCTCTCTTGCCTCTCTCAGTATCCTGGGAGAGATCCTAACAGACCCTGGGGGGTTATCTACCTAAATGGGTTTCAAGACAGCTAAAACAACCTCCTTTTAAATATCGACATATCAACATACCCTTCCCTAATCTTACCATCATACATGTCCTTCTCTTTTGTGAATAACAATGTGAAGCAATCATTAAGGACCTCACCCATTTCCTTTGGCTCCATTCATAAATGCCCTCCTTTGCCTGTGAGTTGACCTACCTTTTCCTTGCTACCGTCTTGCTCCTCATGCTATGTGTAAAATACCTTGGGATTCTTTTTATTCCTATATGCCAAAGTTCCTTGTAGCCATCCTAATTTATTGTTTAAGTTTTTTTCTGCTTCCTTTATATTCCTCAAGGGCCTTGCCTGATTTTTGTTTCCAAAACCTTACATATGCTTCATTTCTTTTGACTAACCTATCAATATCTTTTGTCACTGAAGGTTCCCGAATTTTGCCATTACTTTTCTTTCATCCTTGCAGGAACATGTTGGTCCTGAATTCTGTCCTATAGTTTTCTGGTTTATCCCTACCACCTTTTTTGAATAATAATACTGCGTTAGCTGTCGTCAGCCCTCTAGCACCTATCCTGTATCCAGAGGGGATTTGAACATTAATGCTAAGGCCTCTGCAATCTCTTCCCTCGTTCCCTCTGTATACACCTCATCCAGATCTGGGGATTTATCTACTTCGAAGCCCCCTAAAACAGTTAATACCTCCGTCCTCCCTCAGTGGTGATTTGTTCAACTGTACCACAGTCCCTGTCCCTGATGGCTATATCGAAATTATCATTCTCTATATTGAGTACAGATGCAGAATATTCATTTAAAACTTTAACAATGTCTAATGGGCTTACACACAGATTGTCACTTTTGTTCCTAACGTGCCCTACTCATTCTCTGGTTATCCATCTTCCCCAGTATACTTTTAAAATACATTCAGACTTTCCTTGATTTTACCCACCCACTGGTTTTCTCATGCGTCCTCCTTACTCTCATAATTTCTTTTTACGTAACCGTCTGTAATTTCAATACTACTCTCAGACTTCTGTTATTCTTAGTCCTTAAGCTTCCCTTTTATTCCTTATCCAATCTTGTGTATTGTTTGACATTCAGAGTACCATGGACATGTTGGTCCTGACCTTCACCTTGATGGGGATTAGTTGAAAGACTCCTTTGTAGATTTTAGTACAAGTAGCTCCTCCCAGCCCTCTGTGACCAGCGAGCCATGCATTAAATCTGTCTTCTCCCCGTATTCAGAGCCATTATTTCTATTCCAATTTGTCCTTATCCATAATTACTTTAAATATAGTCACAATCCACCATAATCTTCCTCCAAAGATATTTTGGCCACTCATCCAGGTGTGTCCCCGCTGATGAGGTCCAGCATTTTTGCGCTTTGGTCAAACTTCCTACTTTCTCACGGGTTCAGTTTAAGAATTTGGCCTCCTCTAAGCCTGTCACACACTGTCTATCCCAGTTAATATTGTGGAAGTTAAAGTCTCCGACAATTATTGTTCGATTACTTCTGCACTCACCTGAAATTTGCCTACATACCTGTCTTTCTATCTCTCCCTGACAGTTAGGAGTCTATCGTCCATACCCAGCAAAGTGATTGTTCCCCTTTCTGTTTTTTTTAATCTCTATAGCTTCAGTTGAGGAACCTCCCAAGATATCACCCCTCCTTACTGCAGGAATTTATCACTTGATCAATATTCCTTTTACATCCCCAATTACCCTTCATCACAATTCTCACCTGAAGCCTCCATACCACAAGATATTATGCTTCCAGTCCTGCTCCTCCCTCAACCATGTCTCCATGGTAACAATGATATTGTAACCTTATGTGTTAACCTACTAAACTCATTTACTTTACTCATAATATTCCCTGTATTAAAGTAAATGCCATCCAGCTTTGCTGTAATCTCTGATATAACAAGGTGTGGAGCTGGATGAACACAGCAGGCCAAGCAGCATCATAGGATCAGGAAAGCTTGACGTTTTGGTCCTAGACCCTTCATCAGAAAATCAGATTTTCTGATGAAGGGTCTAGGCCTGAAACGTCAAGCTTTCCTGCTCCTATGATGCTGCTTGACCTGCTGTGTTCATCCAGCTCCACACCTTGTTATCTCGGATTCTCCAGCATCTGCAGTACCTATTCTCTCTTTGCTGTAATCTCTTGTGCCTTAACTTGTCTGCATATTCTCTCCCTTCCAGACTGACCTGGTTTTCCTACTACATCTGTCTGTGCCTCACTATCTATTGTACCTCCATATCACATCTCCCTGCCAAATTAGTTTAAACCCTCACCAACAGCACTTGCAAACAGCTTTTTTGAGAAAAAAAAGTTTTCACGTGGTGCGTGGTTCGGGCCTGGAATGCACTGCCTGGAGGTGTGGTGGAGGCAGGATCAATTGAGGTATTGGATGATTATTGAAAGCGAAGCCATGTACAAGGACATGGGGCAAACGGAGGAGAATGACACTAAGTCATGATGGATATTTTGACGGCTGTTGCAGATACAATTGGCTGAATAGTCTCATTACTGGCCTTCGAACCTCCCTGCAAGAAAGTTGGTCATGTTTCAGTTCAGAAGCCACCTTATGGATTTTCACAGGTCCCACCTTCCCTAGAATTGGACCCAGTGATCCAGGAATCTAAAGCCCGCCCTACTGCACCAACTCTTCAGTTCTATCTCTCTAAGTTTATACTCACAGGCATATGGCACCAGAAGTAATCCAGAGATTACACTCTTTGAGGTCTTGCTTTTCAATCCGTAAGCTAGCTCTCCAGATTCAGTTCTGAGGAAGGGTCACTGGACCCGAAACGTTAACTCTGTTTTTTCCTTCACGGATGCTGCCAGGCCTGCTGAGCTTTTCCAGCAACTTTGTTTTTCCAGATTTACAGCATCCACAGTTCTTTTGGTTTTTTCTCCAAATTCTTGTTGCAGAACCTCAACCCTGGTTTTACTTATGTTGTTGGTCTCAGTTTGAGCCACAATCTTGGATTGTGTGCCCACCCCATTCAGAATGCCCTACATGCAATAACATCCTGGAACATGACCCCACAGAAGTAACATGCCATTCTGAAGTCACATCGAAGGCAACTATGGAAAATCCTCACTGTACCCCTCTCTGCTGAGTCTGTTGCCACTATTGCTGTTCCTCTGTTCCTGCTCCCCACCCACTTAATGAAAGACCAGTGGTGAATAGGGTTATGGGGATGGGGGTGAGTAAAAGACATTGAAATATTTGATAGGCCATGATCTTATTGAATGGCAGGACAAACCTGACTGGCTGAATGTCCTACACTGTCCTTATGTTTTCTGACTGCACCTACTTAAAGCATGGAATGACTATATCTGTTAACGTGCCATCCATGTGACTCTCAGCCTTGCAGTTGCACTGCTGTACCTCCAGTAGGCATTGGCTATTCTCATTGGCTATTTTGGTATCTTCCTTCACAAAGTGGCTATCTATCTTCCATTGTGAAAACCAACCTCCGTAGACCCCTGCTTTAGTAATGCCTTAATGTTAAATATTTCAAATAAATGCAATGTCCAGCAGATGCTAGAGAGCTCGAACCAAAAACAGAAAGTGCTGGGGAAACACAGCAGATATGGCAATATCTGAGGAGAGACAAACTGAATTAATGTTTTTGAGCTGGATATTGGAGAATATGGGCAGGAGGTGCAGGAAACTGGGCGATTGGGTGGAGGATTGTTTGAACATGACGAATGACAGGGCTGGTATGAATGGGAGAGAGTTGAGTATGGTGGGTTGGAGTGTGAGGATGAAAATCATCATAGAACCCTTACAGTGTGGAAACAGGTCCTTTGGTCCAACAAGTCCACACTGACCCTCAGAGCAACACACTCAGACCCATCCCCCTATAACTCACCTAATCTACAAATCTCTGAACACCAGGGGCAATTTAGCATGGCCAATCCACCTAGCCTGCGCATCTTTGGACTGTGGGAGGAGACTGGAGCACCTGGAGGAAACCCACGCAGGCACGGGGAGAATGTGCTAACTCCACACAGTCGCCCAAGGATGGAATTGAACCTGGGTCCCTGGCACTGTGAGGCAGCAGTGCTAACTACTGAGCCACCTTGCCGAAAACTAACAATCCTCTTCTTCTCAAGTTCCTGGTTGAAGACGGACTCTTTTCTGTGGTATCAATTTCTGACTGCTGTTGGGTGCAGAAGCTGTAAATCTTTTGATAGTTAGTCAAACCTCTCTGACATTGGTTATGTTTCATCTTTACACCTTCTACATAATATTCCTTTATTGTCTGTAAGGACTTGGAATATTATATCAAATGGTGACTCCACATTCAAGCACGAAGGCTGGTGTTAAGAGATAATACCAGTTATTTCTGTAAAGTCAGTGACATTGGAATGTTGAATCATATCAATGTTTTAGATGCTGGACTTCCTCCAGCTCTTGCTTCTCCTTCTCCTCCTCACCCTCTTCCCACTTCCCTCCTCCTCTGTCCACTCTCTTTCCCTCACCAGCCACATCCATCCATCTCCCCTATCCATCCAAGCTGCATCCCACTACCCACCCCACCCCTACACTCCACAACGTCAGTATTATGACTGTTGCTTCTTCAAAGCATCGGGGTTCTAGTGGGAGGGGTTTTAGGCCAGTTCTAAACCTTAACATTATTTGCCCGTTGTGCCTCTTCAATTTTCCATTAGTTAAGTTTGAGCTGTCAGTTCGGGCTTGATGTTAGGATACTGTGAGGTTAAGTCCCAATGTAGAGACAAAAACCAGGCTGATGGTCCCAGTCTGGTGTTGCAGGAATGTTGTACAACCAGATGAGCTGTCTTTCAGTGAGGCTTTAAACAGAGCTTTGTTCTGTCCTTACAGATTTATTTAGGTCCCATCTGAGACACCACTTAAAGGAAGAGTAGGCAGTTATCTGTGGGCAATATTAATCAACATCCCAACGCAGACTATTTACTCATTATCATGTTGCTGTTCGTAGGAGCTTTCTATCACCCTCAATCTTGAACCTTCTACAAACCCATAGACTTTCTGATCTTTACTACAGCTTGTGAACAGAAGGACTTCTTGACATCTCAAACCGTTTTGCTATATTTTATGAGATTATGCCTCCCATCTCTCTGAGTTCTCATCTCAAGACTATGGAGCAACTGTGGTTCATTGTGTTTGAGTGATGATCTTGTGAAGTGTTGCAACAGGCTTGAAAGGTTGTTTCATCTCTCTAGTTTCTAGTTACGTGATGATACTATGGTTTTAAGAGGTACCAAATTGTCTGTTCAGAGCTAATAAAGTAAACAGCTTGTGGTGAGACCCTGTTTTTTTTTAAAGTGAAAACAATAGAAGCCGCATGAATGAATGGAGTCCAGCTCCTACAGAAATAGGGTTTCAGTTTAGCTTTCAGTCGTTGTGGTTTTGAAGTTAATTGTGGAAGCTGTCATACATCTCTCTCTGCCAGAATTTTCATTTTGTGTTCTTTCCTCCTGGACTGGAGAAACATTGTGCATCAGACAATCTGTTTTACTGAGATAACAAGCATGGGGCTGGATGAACACAGCAGGTCAAGCAGCATCA
>JAHRHZ010000017.1:34542264-34561454 GCA_024137785.1 Ginglymostoma cirratum | reverse complement strand
CCATTTCTGATGAAGGGTTTAGGCCCGAAACGTCAAGTTTTCCTGCTCCTGTGATGCTGCTTGACCTGCTGTGTTCATCCAGCCCCATGCTTGTTATCTCGGATTCTCCAGCATCTGCAGTACCTTTTATCTTTAAATCTGTTTTACTGAATTTGCTTTTGCGAAGTGTGTGTTTATGGGATGTTACTGTATTGGATCAGTTGCTGTTTGGTAGTTAAATAATCTATAATTCTGTTACGTTTTCTAATAGAGTTAAAATAATACCAGTTCTTCTTTCTTTTGTTTGTATTTTAAGTGTAGTGTAAGACTAAAGTGTGTTTTGCCTAAAGCCTAGTGGTGTAACCAACCACATAACATCTGGAACACAGCTCCTTACGCTTGCCTTTAAATAAGATAAAAGTTAGGGTCTAAGCTATCTCTTGGATATTTTTGAAGGGGGATTGGTCTGCTCCATAACATAAACACCTCAGCACCTGCTGTTTACAAGTTCAAAGGAAAGTTTAGCTTAAAAGTTTAAGTAGAAAGAAATCTGTTGTCTATTGTTTCAGATTGCATCTGATTTCTTTCAGGATCACTTTAACTGTCCCCCAAATGTTTTGAGGGGTTGACATGACCTTGGAGGGCGCCTAGAAACCACTATTAACAGCTTTCAGGCTGTGAATTTGTGGTTTACAGCTTGATGTCTGAGACGGTTAATACAAACCCTTGTTTTGTGCATTGAAACTCTAAGCCACATCGGCCACATCAGTGGAAGGTATATTCTCTGCTCATCAAGGTTAGGTTGTCTAATTACACCATGCGGAGACAGTGAGCAAAAGCAAGAGGAAGTGCTTTTATATAGTACCTTCCACAAGCTCAGGATGTGCCAAAGCATTTCATGGCCAATTGTTTTCTTTCTAAACTGTGGTTACATTTTGTTATGCACGAAATGTATTAGCCAATCTACATGCAGCAAAGTCTTAACAAAGTTTTGTTTTGGGGGCGAAATACCAGGCCAGGACAGCAGAGACTTTAATATTTCATTCAAGAAAACAGCACTGTCAACAATGCAGCATTCCCTCAGCCTTGGCACTGTGAGCGAGTGTGCTACTTCAGGAAAGCCAGGGAAAAACGCCCTGTGTGATAGCGGGAAGACGTTGTTTTAGTGAGGAGAGGGAGGAAGGGGGAGGGGGAAGAGATGGAAGCACACTGGTGAGCTGAACTAGTTTCTGTGTTCCTGCTGGCAAAGAGTGGGTCGCACTGTCACATGCTTATACCCTTCAAATTACATGTTCTAACTGTTCAGATAATGGGAACCATGTGTCCTGAGGAATTTCTAAATCTGTAAATGGGAGCCGCTGGCTTGCAGTCCCAAGTGAGCGTGGACTTCTGAGAATGGAGAAGGTTCCAAAGCGAGGAGCCAGTTTGCTTTTCAGCTGGCTGTTGTTTGCTGGTCAGTGCAGGAATGCCTGGGCTATCAGCCATGCTGGTAGCAAGCCAGTACAGGCCACAATATTGTGTTCCCACAGAACCGTGGCAGAATGCTACACTAAATCATGATCGGCTTTCCGTTGAGCTGCAACCAAACTATGAACTGTCACACAGAAACTTCAGTGTGTGTAGAGTGCACACATGCACGTAGGATGCATTGTAAAGGATCCAGAAACAGAAGAAAAAAATTGTATTTACATAGCACATTAAATCATTGCCAAAGTTTGACACTTTCAGTTACATATGAAATGTATTAGACAATTTACACACAGTAAAGTCTTGCTCAAAATTAACACCGAAACAACTGCAGATGCTGTCAATCAGGAACAAGAACAAAGTTGCTGGAAAAGCTCAGCAGGTCTGGCAGCATCTGTGAAGCAACTTTGTTTTTTGTTCCTTGCTCAAAATGAAGCATATTTTCTTTTTATCCTTCTTTGGGATGTGCAGGCCTTGCTGGTAAGGTTGTTCTCACTGCTTATTTGTCCTTTAGCTGATTGGATCTCCTGGCCATTTCAGACGGTGGGTAAATGTCAACCCATTACTGTGGGTCTGGAGTCACATGTAAGCCATGTAAGGATGGCAGTTGTTATTCCCTTAAGAATCTTAGTAAAATGAATGGATTTTAACAATGCTTTTGTGGTCACTCTCTCTGAGGTTGTATTTCTTTTCCAAGTTTATTAGTGAAATTTAAATTACACAACTGCAATGTGGGATTTGGACTCATGTCCTCAGAGAATTTGCCTGAGCCTCTGGGTTACTAGTCCAGTGACATTACCACTGCACCATTGTTTCACCCATAGAACTCTTTTTCATGCAATTTAGCAAAGCCAGCAATTGTTGTTCCTCCCCAATTGCCCTTGAACTGAATGTGTGTTAGAGTCATTTCAAAGGACAGTTCTTGAGAGTCAACCACATTGTTGTGGGTCTGGAGTCACATGTAGGTCAGGCCAGGTAAGGATGGCAAATTTTCTTCCCCACAAGGACATTAATGAACCAGATGAGTTTTTATGACAATAGATACGTGGCCGCTGTTTTTTTTTATTTCTAGACTTTATTGAATGTAAATTTCCACATCTGCCATGGTGACGTTTAAACCTATCTTCCCAGAAAATTAACACTGAGGTTCTGGAATTACTCATCTAGACGCAAAGCCACTGCACCACCAGTTATGGAGATATTAAGGAGTGGTGACTGAAACTTGGTCACAGATATAAATTTCAATGAGCATCTTAAGGGAGGAACAGAAAGTAGAGCAATGGACAATGATAGAGGAAACTCTCAAGTTTACAGCCCAGGCTGGTGAAAATAAGAATATCAAAGGTGGAGCATTAAAATGTAAGTTTCCCAATCTTTCTACACATGCATCAGAGAGTGACGATTGTCAAATTGAATAATTTTGAATTGTTGGAAGGCGTTTACTTCCTTTTTACTGAATAGTCGATTACGTTTCTGAATCAAACACCTAACATGTACAATGCATTGATCTGAACAGAATGTGAAGATTTTTTGACCCAAGTCAATGCAGTTGTTAACAGTATCACCGTAGCAACGTCTACAGTGAGTGAATTTCAACTGAATGTCACTGATCTTGACTTTATCTAAATTACAAATGTGAACACCTGAATAGGTATATAGAAATCAGTAAGAGAAAATTCAAAGTGCATCCATTCATATGCTACCATCCAGAAAATCACAGGACACAATGATAATGGAGTTGTTGATTTATCACAATGATTATTTGCCCTCACTAATCCTTTAATAGATACCAACAAGAGGTAAAGATTATTTACGGTGGTGGAGAGCTCTGAAAATTGGAGATTCAGAATACTGAGCTAATTCTTTTGTACAAATCGTTGTTCGGTAATACAGAAATTGATATTGCTAAAATGATGCATATTTGTAAATATTTTCTTCAAATCTCATCCGGACAGTTGCAAGAAAACCAATGTATTGGAAGGAACAACTTTTTACTATATTAAAAAAGAGAGCTGATGGGTTGACAAGTTGTTTCTGATTGATAACACCATTGTTGTAGATATTTTACCAGTTAGGCAATGATTGAGAGTTAACAGCCAATTTGTGTTTAAATTTAAACTAGGCCGGTTGACACTGTGCAAATCAGTGTCTTGAAGAGTGAATGTTGTTTATTCATGGAAAGTGGGTGTTGCTGATATCTTGTGGACTTTGAGAAAGTGTGCTATCTTCTTGCCATCTATGTTGTAGATAGACCCACAATGCTGTTAAAAAAGGACTTCCAGGATCTTGACCCAGCAGCTATTACTTGTTTCATTCAGATGAAACCGATTCAAACTCACCTGTTCCTCATAAGAACATTACAAATAAGTAGAATGGGCCTATATTCTCTAGTGTTGAGAAGAATGAGAGATAGTCTCATTGAAATGTATAAAATTATTAGATGGTTTAGAAGCTGAGAGGTCATTTCCCCTCCGGCTGATGCATTTAGAAACAAGCAGTCATGATTATAGCCCATTTTGTCATGATTTTAGTCCATAATCTGAACATTGTGAAGTTTTTGAATTCTGGACCCGGAAAGATATGATGTTCAGGTAGAGTCATAGAAATGTACAACACAGAAACAGAATCTTCAGTCTAACTCATCCAAGCCAACCAGATATCCTAAACTGATCTAGACTTACTTTTTCAGCATTTGGCCCACATTCTTCTAAACCCTTCTATATGTGGAATGTTGTATATATTCCAGAGCCGGGTGACACCATTTGAAATTAAAGGAGATGCCACTTGGAATCAAGATGAAGAGAATTTCTTTTTACTCAGAGAGTTTTGAATCTTTCGAATTCTCTTGGGGCTATCAGAGCCCAGGCAGTGAGTATGTTTAAAGTAGAGATTGATAAATTTCAAAACACCAATGACATAAACGGGTACAAGGATAGTGTGGGAAGAAAGGCATTGAGGTGATCAGCCATAATCATATTAAAGGGGAGGTGATGGCCTCGTGGTATTATCGCTGGACTGTTAATCCAGCGACCCAGATCATGTTCTGGGGACCTGGGTTTGAATCCTGCCATGGCAGATGGTGGAATTTGAATTCAATAAATATGTGGAATTAAGAGTCAAATGATGACTGTGAATCCATCGTCAATTGTTGGAAAAACCCTTCTGGTTCACTAATGTCCTTTAGGGAAGGAAACTGCCATCCTTACCTGGTCTGGCCTGCATGTGACTCCAGACCCACAGCAATGTGGTTGACTCTTAACTGCCCTCTGGGCAATTAGAGATGGGGCAATAAATGCTGCCTAGGCAGTGACACCCTCATCCTGGGAAAGAGTAAAGGAAAAAAAGTGGCAAAAGAGGCTCAATAGGACTAAATGACCCACTTGTGCTTCAGTGCTCCAAGTTCCTAGCTTGGGATCAACAGGATTTTAAGGGAACTGAGCTATACTGATAGACCAGGAAGTGACTTTTAGCTAGTAGCTCAGATGTGATTTATTGAATGGCATAGCAGGTGCAAGGTGCTGCATGACTGATGCCTCTTTTTCCTGATACTCTGATTATCCTGACAGAATTGTATGAAAGGATTTGGCATGATGTATGCATAACTGATGAGGAAGACAGCCTACTGGTCAGAAGCATAAGGTAGTTATTAATAAATATACACAGGAATTTATTAGAGATTTTGGGTCAGAAAATACAAACAGAAGAGTGTCCTGGCAGATAAAGGCAGAGATGCTAAAGGAGTAAAAGTGGAACAGAGTTTAAGGCCCTGTATCTGAAAGCACACAACAATTTTGGCAAAAGGGAGGTATTGTTGACACAAATGGAAATCAATGTCAAAAGCCTGACAGTCAATATAGGGACATAGGTGACCGAGACAAGGACCTGAATATGGAAGGGTACGTGACTTAGATTAGAATAGAATATCCTTCATTGTCACTTGTACTCCTGTACAGAACTACAGTGAAGAGTTTTTACAGTGGCTGCTTTTTAATGGCACCAACCTAGGTACAAGTACCTAGCTACAAATCTTACAGAGTTAAAAAAATGTTGTTGTACAAAAGAGGATTAAAAGATAAGGATTTACATTACTGTCCGTTAAGAATACCAAACAGCAACAAGTCAGCACATGGCACCAGGCCCAAGTCTAACAACTGTCCCACATCACACCAGTCTCCAGTCCGCTCCTCACTGGCACTCAGCAGCAACAAAGTAAGATGCACTTTACCAGGATTGGCCTCCCTCACTGCTCGGGGACTTGCGTTTCCCCATGCGGTGTTGCAGGGCTCGCAGCCCACGCTCTGTACCGGCTCATTTCCCGCGCTGCTCCAGTGTTCGCAGCCCCACATGCAATACAGGCTTGTTCTCTGAGCTGCTGCGGGACACATTGGATTAACAAAGCTAGGAAAAGGTAGTGAGGCAGCTCTGTTAATTAAGGATTCTATTAGTTCACCACTAAGAGAGTACCTTAACTTGAATGATCAAGATACCGAACCAGTAAGGGTGGAGATAAGAAATAGTAAAGATAAGAGATCCATTATTGGAGCAGTTTATAGGCTCCCTAGGACTAGTTACAGAGCAGTACAGAGTATCTAGGAAAGATGAATGGGTCAAGTAAGAAATATACTACAGTAATCATGGGTGACCTTGCTGATTTGGAGAATTAGATTGGAACAGTGTCTTAGAATATGCATTCATAATGTTTTCAGGACAATTTCTTAGAGAAGTACATTCTCAAGCCAACCAGAAAACCAGGCTATTCTAGAACAGGTAATGTGTAAAAAGGCAGGATTAATCAATGATGAGAAAGGAGTCTCTGGTGACAGTGATCACAAAATAACAGAATTTCCTTGTTACTTTGAAACGGACAAGAGTGGGTCCATGACTAGTTTTTTAAACCTAATTAACAGTAATCGAGGCATGAAGGTAAAGCTGGCTAAAGTGAACTTGGAGATTAGGTTAAAAGGTAGGTCAGTAGTGTGGCAGGATTTTGAAGAGGTATTTAGCATGGAATTGTGAGAATGATGCACCTTCTGTGGCTAAATAAAGTTCAGGGCAGTGTCAAATTGAAAGAAGTACGATTCAAATCTGGAAAGGTTATTATTAAGTCAGAAATTGGGAAGAACTTTAAAAACCAGCAAAAATTGACTAAATGAAGTAGCATAAAGCAGGGTATGAGAAAAAGCTAGCTAAACGTGTAAAAACAAAAAGTACAAATGTTTATTACTTTTTAGAAAACTACCCAAACAGGAATCAAGAAGTGAAACAGAAAGTTACAATGAGATCAGATGGTGCCATTATGACTTTATGAAATAATCAGAAGATGGCAGACACATCACCGAGGGGAATTCTGGGAAAGACGGCACTGCAGTCACCGCGACTGGGGAGAGGATGGCGAAAGGACACCCTTGCTGACTGAACCAAGGAAGAGCATCCAATTAGAAGGTGGCAGAGATGTCACTGAGAGGAATCCTGGGAGATGGCTCTGCAGTCAGCTTGACCAGTCTGAATATCTTGGAGGAACTGGTGTCAAGGAGTGGTTATTCCCCTTTCAAACAGGTATACCATGTTGTATGCTGTTGGGGAGGTGGTAGCCTCTCAGGCGATAGTACTAGCAGTAGCTAGACCTGTGGTACCACACCTGGCTCTGCTGTGGAGCAAGGTGTGGCAAAGTCTAAGTGAGCAATGGTAGTAGGTGACTCGATAGTGGCACAGATGGGCATTTCTGTGACAGTGAACGAGACTCTAGGATGGTGTGTTGCCTCCCTGGTGCTAGGGTCCTTGATGTCTCTGAGTGGGTGCAGGACATCCTGAAGCGGGAGGGAAAGGAGCCAGAAGTCATTGTCCACATTGGCACAAATGACATAGGTAGGAAGAAGGAAGAGGTCCTGCAAAGACAATTCAGGGAGTTAGATAGAGAGATAAAATGCGGGACTACCAGGGTAGTAATCTCAGGATTACCACCTGTGCCATAGGCTGGTGAGGCTAGGAACAGAGAGACAGTGCAGTTGAACACGTGGCTACAGAGCTGGTGTAGGAAGGAGGGCTTTAGATATATGGATCATTGGAATGTCTTCTGGGGAACGTGGGACCTGTGCCAGAAGGACAGGTTGCACCTGAACTGGAGGGCACCAATATCCTGGGTGGGAGGTTTGCTAGAGCTCTTTGGGAGGGTTTAAACTGGTGCGACGGGAGGTGGGGGGTGGGGGCGGTGAGAACTGGAATACGAGGCCAGCACGTGCAGGGATTGGGGACAAAAGTGTGATAGAGATATGCATAGCACAGATTAAGAGCAGGCACAGGGAAGTCTCAGGGCTCAGAGGGACTAAAGGACTGGAACTCTTTACTTCAATGCAAGAAGTATAATTTGTAAGTCAGATGAACTAAGAGCATGGATTACTGCATGGAATTACGATATTATTGCCATTACAGAAACACGGTTAAAGGAGGGACAGGACTGGCAGCTTGACATTCCCGGATATTGCTGTTTTAGAAAGGACAGAAAGGGAAACAAAAGGGTAGGGGAGTTGCACTGCTGGTTAGGGGTCACATCACAGATGTGTTGAGGGAGGACACATTGAAGGGATCTTGCATTGAGGCATTATGGGTGGACCCCAGGAATAGGAAGGGTGAAATCACAATTTTGGAGGTTTTTTATGGACCTCCCAACAGCCCATGGGAGACAGAGGAGCACATATGTATTCAGATACTGGAAGAGTGTGAAAAGAGCGGGGTAGTTGTGGTGGGTGACTTCAACATTCCTCTTATTGAAAGAGACTCAGTTAGAGCCGGGGGCTCGGATGGAGATCAATTTGTTAGTTGTGACCAGGAGGGCTTTTTGAGGCAGTATGTTGACAATCCAACCAGAGAGGATGCCTTATTAGATTTGGTCCTAGGGAATGATGTTTCCGTAGGAGACCATTTTGTGGGCTTAGTGCCCATAACTCCATAAGATTTCAAGTTGTCTTAGAAAAGGACACAGGTGGCCCTCGGGTGAGGGTGTTTAATTGGGCAAGAGTCAATTACACCCAAATCAGACAGGAACTGGAGAATGTGGATTGGAAGCAGTTATTTGAGGGCAAGTCTACCTCTGGCAATGTGGGAGGCTTTTAAATACCAATTGACTAATGTGCAGGACATGCATGTCCCTGCAAAACTAAAGGATAGGAATGGCAAGATTCGGGAACCATGGATGACAAGGGAAATTGTAAGGTTAGTAAAAAGGAAAAGGGAAGCATACGACAAGTCTCGGCAGCTACAAACTGACGAAGCCCTGGAGGAGTACAGAGAAATTAGAAAGGAACTTGAATGTGCACATTAGGAAGGCTAAAGGGGGCCATGAAATGTCTATAGCAAACAGGGTCAATGAGAATCCCAAGGCTTTTTATACATATGTTAGGAGAAAGAGGGTGTCAAGGGAAAGAGTAGGCCCACTCAAAGATGAAGAAGGGAAGTTATACGTAGAGCCACAGGAAGTGGGGGAGATCCTGAATGAGTACTTTGTATCGGTTTTCACCAAGGAGAAGGATATGACTAATGTTGAAGTCAGGAGTGAGTGTGTCTAGAGAATGTCAACACATTGAAAGAGGAAGTTTTCGAGAATTCTAAATTGCATTAAGATAGACAAGTCACCAGGACCAGATGGGATCTACCCCAGGTTATTCAGAGAGCCAAGGGAGGAAATAGCTGGGGCATTGGCAGATATCTTCACATCCTCACTGACCACAGGTGAAATTCCAGAGGACTGGAGATTAACAAATGTTGTTCCCTTGTTCAAGAAAGGATGCAGGGATAATCCAGGAAACTATAGACCAGTGAGCTTGATGTCTGTGGTGGGAAAGCTCTTGGAGAGGATACTAAGGGACAAGATATATGGGCATATGGACGGAAATGGACTACTTAGTGATAGGTAGCATGGTTTTGTCTGGGAAAGGTCACGTCTCACAAACCTGATTGAATTTTTTGAAGTGGTAAAGAGGATAATTGATGAGGGAAGTGCTGTGGATGTCATTTATATGAACTTTAATAAGGCATTTGGTAAAGTCCCACACGGCAGGTTGGTACAAAAACTAAAATCGCAAGGGATTCAGGGTGGCCTGGCTAGATGCAGAGAAAACTGGCTTAGTCATAGAAGACAGTGGGTAAAGGTGGAACGAGGTTTTTCAGAATGGAGACAGGTAACTAGCAGTGTTCCACAGGGGTCAGTCTTAGGTCCTTTGTTGTTTGTAGTATATATAAATGATCAGGAGGAAAATGTGGCTGGTCAGATAAAATTGCTGATGACATGAAGATTCGCGGACTTGCTAATAGTGCCAACGATTGTGAAAGTGTACAACAAAATATAGATAGATTGGTGACTTGGGCACAGAAATGGCAGATGGAGTTTAATCCAGACGAATGCGAGGTGATGCATTTTGGAGGATCAAATTTAGGTGTGAATTATATTGTGAATGGCAAAACCCTTAGGAACACAAAAATTTAGATGGATCTGGGAGTGGAGGTCCACAGTTCCCTGAAAGTAGCAACACAGGTACCCAAGATTATTAAGAAGACATTGGCATGCTTGCCTTCAATGCCCAGGGCATGGAGTTCAAGAGTTGGCAAAACATGTTGCAGCTATATAAAACCCTTGTTAGGCTGCGTTTGGAGTATTGTGTGTAGTTTTAGTCACCACACTACCAGAAGGATGTGGAAGTTTTGGAGAGAGTACAGAGAAGGTTCACCAGGATGTTACCTGGTCTCCAGGGCATTGTCTATGAGGAAAGGTTAAAAAGACTAGGATTGTTTTCACTGGAAAGACAGCGGCTGAAAGGAGACCGGATAGAGGTCTACAAAATTATGAGAGGCATAAATAGGGTGTGTAGTCAGAGGCTTTTTCCCAGGGTTGAAGTTTCAATTACAAGGGGACACAGGTTCAAGGTCAGAGGGGGAAAGTTTAAGGGAGATGCGCAAGGGAAATTTTTCATGCAGAGAGTGGTAGCAGCCTGGAATGCCAGAAGAGGTGGTGGAAGCGGGCACGTTGAAGACATTTAAGAGGCACCTAGATGGATACGTGAATAGGGATGGAATAGAGGGATACAATCGAAAAATGGCAGGTTTGTTTTTAGATTAATTAGGGCATGATGGTTGACACAGGCTTGGTGGGCTGAAGGGCCTATTCCTGTGCTATACTCTTTCATTTGTTCATTTGTTCAAATCAAATGTAACTAATTGATTAGTTTTTTGTTTTGACAAGGTAACATTCATAGTGATAGAAAGGAATTGATAGATGTGATGAATTTTGATTTCCAAAAGGCATTTGATAAAACGCCATTTCAAAGGTTGCTGTACACGATAAGGGCACATAGAATAGGGATTAATACATTAGCATGGAGAACAGATTGGCTAGCTAACAGGAAGCAAAGTGTAGGAGTAAGTGGGTCTTTTTGAGTTAGCAAGCTGTAACTAATGGAGTACCACGTAGATTGATGCTTCAATTTTACAACTTATATCAATTATTTGGATGAAGGGGCTGGATGTATAGGTGCTACATTTGACAATTAGACCAAGATGGATAGGCAAGTAAGCTGTTGAGGGGACGTAGAGATTCAGCAAAGGGATGTAAATGCACTGGTACACACCGGCTAAGGTCCTCCAACAGCATTTAGAATCATATTTAATACACTGGAAGATGATTGCAGTTATTGGAGGTCAATCATCTCCATTCTAGGATACCTCTGCAGGTGTTTATCAGGATAGTGCCTTTGGCCCAACCATCTTTAGCTGCTTCACCAATGATCTTCCCTCTGTTATAAGATCAGAAGTTTCTGGTTTTTTAAAAATTCATTTTCAAGATGAGGGAATCGTTGGCTAGGCCAGCATTTGTTGCCCTTCCCCAATCACCCATAGGGCAGTTCAGAGCCAATCACATTGCTGTGGGTCTGGAGTCACAGAAAGGCTAGACCAGGTGAGGATGGCAGGATTCGAACCAGAAGTGGGGATGTTCACTGTTGATTGTACAATGTTCAGCACCATTCATGACTTCTCAGATACTGAAGCAGTCATTACCTGCATGCAATAACATCTGGACAACATTCAAGCTTGGGCTGATGTGCACTGAGTAACGGTCATGCCACACAATTGCCAGGCAATGACCATCTCCAACAAGACAGAATCTTCCCACCTCCTTTTGGCATTCAATGGTACTCATGTGATTGAATCCCCCACCATCAGAATCCTGGAGCTACCACTGACCAGACACATAACTGGTCTTGAAGGGACTGGATAGCAGGAATACCAGGATGATAATTCCTCTTGTGGGCCAGGTTAAAACTCAGGGACATAGTTTAAAAATAAGAGGTCCCCTGCTGTGTGTGCTACCATCTGTATCTTCTATGTGCGTGGGTTCTTTAGGAGCTCACATGATCTAAAGTGTGTAGCCACCTTCTTATTTAATGAGAAGAGTCTTATAGGGTGAACAAGATCACTGCAACTATTTACAGGTTATAGGAATAGGCTGTACATTACTACAAAGACTGTTGGGAGGACTTAGCTCTTGGCTCGTCTCTTCCATGATCCTACTTTACTCTTCCACCAAGTCCTTATATCAGAATCATCCCGGGTTGTGCTTATTGCTCTGAATTCAGTGTAAGTTGCCTTCTTGAACCACCACAGGCCCATATGCTTTAGGTACACCCACTATGCTGTTAGGGAGGGAATTCCAGGATACTGATCCAGCAACATTGAGGTAACAGCAGTATATTTCCAAGTCAGGACAGTGAGTGGCTTGGAGGGGAACTTTGAGGCAGCCACATCCTGTGCGTCTGTTGCCCTGATCCTTCTAGGTAGATATCTGGAAGGTCCTGTCTAAGGAGTTTTGGTAAATTTCTGCAGTGTGTCTTGTTGATGGTACACACTGCTGCTACTGAGCGTCGGTGATGGAGGGAGTGGATGCTTGTGGATGTGGTGCCCGTCAAGCGGGCCGTTTTGTCCTGGATGGTGTCACGCTTCTTGAGTTGTTGGGGCTGCACTCATCCAGGCAAGTGGGGAGTATTCTGTTACCCTCTGGACCTGTGCCTTGTGGATGGTGGAATGATATTTGCCAATTATCAGCCAAAACCTCGATTTTGTCCAGGTCTTGTTACACTTGGCGAGAGCTTAGGGGCCACGACAACTGAAGCCATCACATGGAGCAATTAAAATCCAGGATGGGCAACAGGCTGGAATTGAAAGAGCACAGAGGCAATATGAGCTGTGGAACTGGAGGAATTTAAAGATGTGCTGCGGGGCAGAGCAAATACTGAGGCTTATTATAATTCATTTATGGGGTATGGACATCAGTGGTCCAGGCAGCATTTACTTATTGGCAATCCTTAATTTCTCAGAAGTCATTTAAGAGTCAAACACATTGCCATGGGTCTGGGGTCACATGTAGACCTTAGAGCAGAGGAGGTTGAGAGGGGACATGATTGAAATAGAATGATAGAACCTTATAGTAGAAAAGGAGGCCATTTGGCCTGTCATGTCAGTGCCAGCTCCCGCGAAAGCTATCCAGATAGGGCTGGAGAATGAGACTGTCTCCATAGTCATCTAAATACATCACTTGTAAGATGTGTAACATTATGAGGGGCTTAGGTAGGGTAGACAGGAGGAAACTTTCCCCTTAATGAAGGGAGCAATGACCAGAGGGCATAGATTTAAGATATGGAGCAGGAAGTTTAGAGGGGATGTGAGGTAAATCATTTTCACCCAGAGGGTGGTGGGAATTTGGAACTCCCTGCCTGTCAGGGCAGTAGACTTAGAAAGTGTTCAAATATAAAAATTGTTCAGAAATATATTTGCAATGCCAAAGCATACAACACTATGGGCTAAGTGTTGGCAAGTGGAATTAAAATAGTGAGGTGCCTGCTCTTTATTTGCACAGATGCGATGGGCCAAGGGCCCTTTTCTGTGCTGTAGCTCTCCGTGACTTTAGCTCGATGGCCAGGTAAGGGCAGCAGATTTCCTTCCCGCAAGGAATTATTGAAGCAGATTTTGTGACAATAGCCAGTGGTTATGTGGTTGCCATTAGGCTAGGTTTTTATTCCAGATTTTTGTTGTATTCACTGTCTGCAAAGGTGGGATTTGAACACACATTGCCAGATCATTAGGCTGGGCCTCGGGATTACTAGTCCAGGAGAAAACCATCTTGCCTAATTTGTCAGCATAAGTATGAGTTTGTTCAAATTCGTGGAGTTGCTGGATTGAGATCCAAAGCAGGTCAGCAAGCTTCTCATGGGTCAACAGAATTGGAATCCAAACTGGGAACGACGGCGTCACTGCAGCTAGATCCTACCCTTCCCCACGGGGCAGGGTTGGAAATGTCTGATTGCTGAAAATGGTGTTTATTTCTTTCAGCAAGTCCTGATAGTCAGGGTGCAGGTGGAGTTTGCTTCCGTCCTTATCCAACTTCCTCAGTGGCCTAGACTTCCTCTCTCCATCGGAGGGCAGTAGTTCCAAATTGTTCCTGCACAAAATTCTTTGACTTTGCCAACTAAGAGCTTTTACACAGCAGTTAAACTTCCTCCTTCCTGTGACTATTCTGTGACCTGTGAAAATCTCATTTAAAATGTGAAAAAAATCATCCTTTCGAAAGAACAGTTGCTAAGAAAGTTCATGCGATTCATTGTGTCCCAACTGTTAACATTTGCAGGATGGATTTTCTCTTGGTGGCATTTTTCAGCTCCCAGTAGAAGCCCCACAGGAGTGGTCTTTGTTGCTTTTTCTGCACGATCTGAATCATTCAGGAAATTGCAAATGAAACTCAACCCTGACAGAGTTATAGCCGTGGTACTTAAACTGGATTTTAATTCTTTTCATTGCTATTCCTGAAAGAGCTATTCCTGTGCCAGAAGGGTTGGGTTTGAGGTGGGAGTGTCTATGAGGAAGCCATGCCTCTGCAAGTCAGTCTTGGCCAGTGTGGGTGAGGCTACAAGTTTAGCGAGTTGCGGCACCGCAGATCCACATCAAGTTAGGAGCTCACAGCTCGTCTGATTTCTCTGTGAACATCTTGGAGATTGTAACAGAAACTCAACTCTTCTTGTCTGCTCTGTCTCCCCTCTGGAAATCGAATGTACACAATGGAGTCAACAGTTCAGTTGTGTTCAGAGGTTAGTGTCAGCCCGTATCTCTCTCTCTCTCTCTTCTCGCTCTCATTCACTGACAGAACTGTTTATTTGTTGCACTATGTATTCTGAGGCTGCAGTTCAGCCTGGGATTCTCTGCAGTTATTGGATGGCTAATGCACTGTCCTTCGATCATAACTGCTGCTGGACACTTCTTCCTTAATCAGGCCACTATCCCGTAGATGATCCCGTTTCTATCTGCCACAGTTCCATTCCCTGATCCGTGAACTTGGTCCATTCCTGGACTATGCCTATTTTTAGCTTCTGGTGATTGTTTTGATTCTTTTGAAACTTTTGCTGCTGAAAAAGTCAGTGTTGAATATGAATCATATTTATAATGTGCATACTGTGGCGACATGAAACTCTCCCACGACAGGTACAGCATGGGGTTAGAAACAGATTCAACCTTCCTTCACAGTGACCTCACCAAACACTCCCAGGACAAGTACAGCATGAGGTCAGATATAGAATGAATTTCCCACTGCATAGCATGCAATTCGATACAGTGTAAAACTCTCTACTTTTTTTTAAACTGAAAGTAAACCTACCTCACACTGTCCTCATTCAGCACTTCCAGGACAAGTACAGTATGGGGTCAGGTACAGAATAAATATCCCTCTACACTGTCCCCATCAATCACCCTCAAGACAAGTACATCACAGGGTTAGGTACAGATTAAAACTACCTCTACTCTTTGCATTTAAAAGTAAAGTTCTTTCCACACTGTCCCCAACAAATGCACCGTGGGCAGGTAGTGCATTGGGTTAGATGCAGAGCAAAGCTTTGTCTACCCATACACATGAGCATACAATCCAGAGTGTCATGCATAGATTCACAGAATCCCTACAGTGCAGAAAGAGGCCATTTGGCCTATTGGGTCTGCACTGACCTTCTGAACAGCATCCCTCCCAGACCCTGCCCCTTACCCTATCCCCATAACACCATATTTACCAAGGCTAATCCACTTAGCCTGCACATCCCTAGTCAATACGGGGCAATTTAACATGGCCAACACATCTTTCAACTGTGGGAGGAAACCAGAGCACATGGAGGAAACTCACACAGACACGGGGAGAACGTGCAAACTCCACACAGACAGTCACCCAAGGCTGGAATCAAACCCAGGTCCCTGGCACTATGAGGCAACAGTGCTAACCCACTGAGCCATTGCATTGCCCATGTTGTTCTCAGAGTCATATTGAGGGAGTGCTGCATTGTTGGACGATGCCTCTTTGAGGTGCGATTAGAAACTTAGTTTGATGCAGAGATTCGGTGGACGCTAATTCATAGAGCAAGCATGTTCTCCCAGGTCTTCTATCTCAATATTTAGGCCTCAGGCAGCATCGCTGGAAATGAAAAGAATTCTCTTATTTCCTGTCTCCAGGATTTTGGAGCTCCAAATTTAAATACAAATTTAAACGGAAGACATTCAGAGCAGAGGGCAGAAAAACATATTCACAGTGTTGCAAGATTGTGGAAATCTTTGTTAGTTGTTATGCAGTAATTTGTTAATGCAGTATGCCCTACAGATTTATAAACAATCATTCAATGCTATGGCACAGGAGTAGGCCATTCGGCTCATCGATCTGTGCTGGCTCTTTGAAAAGGCAGTCTAATTAATTCCACTTGCTTTTCCCTTTCCCCACTGCCCTGCGGAATCAGTTTGGTTTATAGTGGGCATTGAACTTGTCATTATTTGCCACAAAATTTAAAAGACTGAAGTCGCAATGATGTTTTCACTTGCTGATGAGTCTGAAACCAGGATGTCATCAATCTTAAATCTGATTTTTATTTGTCCATATGGTTTGGGCGTAATGGGTTGGGCCAGCATTTATCGTCCTTTCCAAATTTATAGCTACTAATATAACAAATAGGGAGAAACGCCTTTACTGGGGGAGGTGTTATGATGTAGAACTTGAAGCCACAGGGAGTGATTGAGCTGAAAAGCACACAGATATTTAAGTTGGAGCTGGATAACCACAGGAGGGAGTTGGCACTGAAGGGATATGGTGATTAGGTAGGTGGGAGGAAGCTCATGTAACATCTCAGATTCCTGGGGTCTTGGCAGGGTAGATGCGGAAAGGTTTTGCTCCTTGTGGCAGAGTATAGGACCAAAAGGCACAATCTCAGAATAACAGGTTGCAAATGTGAGAAAGAGTTGAAGAGGATCTGAGAATAGTGAATCTGTAGAATTCTTTATAAAAACCTGAGGAAGAGTCACTGGACCCAAAACGTTAACTCCAATTTCTCTCAGCAGATGCTGCCAGAGCTGCTGAGCTTTTCCAGCAAATTCTGTTTTTATTCCCGCTATAAAAGCTGGGTCATCAAGTACATTCAAGGCGAAGGTAGATAGATGAGTTTCTAATCGATAAGGGAATCAAAGGAAATGGGGACAGAGGTAGGAAGGTGGAGTCGAGAATTGTCAGATCAGCCATGATCACTTTGAATGATGGAGCAGGCTTGATGGGATGAATGGTCTACTTTTGCTCCTGCATTTTGTCAGCTTATGTGGGGCAGTCTGTTAATTACGTTCTATTGGTGTATCAAGCATTGGGGTTGACGGGATATGGGGAACATGGCAGTTACATGTCATTGGAGCTATTTGCTCATCTGGAGGATAAAGTCCTACATGGATTGGGTGGGCTGAATGGCCTGCTTTTATGTTGTTATCTTAACTTGTGTGCTTTTATAAGACTTTGAACCACTGAAAATGAGAGCCACATCATCCTATCCAACAGTTAATGAACTTGAACACAAATCTGTGTCACTGCAAGACACATTTATGAGGTTCCCTTGTTGCCAAATCTCTGGCTGACAGCACTGATCGAACAAACTGTGGGAGAGGCCATTTCTAATGGAGTGATGTGTTATCTCTTTCATTGACAGCAGTAAATGTGGAACAGAGGTAGGTGTTTGCTTTGACATCTGCCAGAGCAGTACTTCAAAAGGTTTAGTCTTTTCATGACAGGAGTTTCACAATAATTGAAACATTGACTGCAATTTTGACCTTGCTTGCCAACAACAGCATGTTCCATTTGCATGTCTCCTTTTGACACAACAAAGCACTTCTCACTCACAGGAGCATAATCAAGACAAAACTTGACACCGAGCCACAGAGAGACACATGAGGACAGCTGACCAAAAGCTTGGTCAAAGAGGTCGATTGAAAAGAAAGTGTCGTAGAAAAGAAAATAGGGAGGAAATCAAAGTTGTTGAGGAATGAAGTTCCTCCTTATTATCATTCTTACACTGTTAGTGTCGCGGGCTGGCCATAATTTATTACCTATCCCTAATTGTCCATGAGAAGATTGTGGTGAGCTTGCTTCTTGGACCATTGCAGTCCTTTTGGTATAGAGGGAGCCAGAGTGTTATTGGGATGGAGGTTCTAAGGGAGATTTAGTTTCATCTCAGAAAAGTCTGCCTTAGAGAGGAACTTGGAAGTGATGGTCTTCCTGCACATTTAATATTCCTGTTCTCCACAGTTATTGGAAGGTGCTGTTGAAGGATCCTTTGTGAATATATTTAGATTTCTAATTGGCGAGGGAATGGAGGATTATCGTGAGTGCAGACAGGGAAGTGAAATTGAAGTCACAACTAGTTCAGCCACGACCTGATTGGGTGGCAGAGCAGACTTGAAGGACAGAATGGCCTCTTCCTAATTCCTGCTGTAATGCACCTTGTCAATGGTACATTGCTGTTACTGCGCCATCGGGGCGGAGGGAATCAATAAAATGGCCTGCTAATCGAAGCACTCAATCAAAGCAAACAAGCAAACAGCCTTTGCATCATTAAAATGCAGTAACCTCTGTTGTCTGTGCTCTGAACTGTATGACTGTCCCAGACTTTGGAACAACTCAACCTCCAACGATAAAGTGAAATGTTAGCCTTGCCAATGACACCCACATTCTAAGAAAAAAAAAATTCTTAAAAACAAGACATGATCTTGAAAACAAGGCTGGCACTGCAAGTAGGGCTGCAAGTTCAGAGCAGCATGTATTCAAATTTTTCTGCTCACTTGCTCGAGACAATGGATAATTGGCCAGCCTTTTACTGACCCCACAAATAGAACAAGTGCAAACATTTGGCCAACATCCACTTGGTCTGGGGAGGGCATAGGGGCTCCAGCAGCGGGAAGGTACAAACCATGCAAATATTTTCTACAATCACTGATACCTTAATCACATTTGACTGATGGCTATGCAGTTTAATGGGGCAGGTTTTGTGGTAACCTCATGGCCTAGGATTTCTCTTTGGGCCCCTTGACAAAGTAAATAAACATTTGAAGTTTACAGCCAAATTGTAGCTTTAACTGAGACTCTGGTGGAACATAAAACAGTGCAGCATAGGAGCAGGCCCTTCAGCCCACCATGTCTGCACTGACAATGATACTATTCTAAACTAATCCCATCTGCTTGCACAGGTCCATATCTCTCTATTCCTTGCCTGTTCATGTGTCTGTCTAAATGCCCCTTAAAAATTGCTTCAGAGATAAAAGGTACTGCAGATGCTGGAGAATCCGAGATAACAAGCATGGGGCTGGATGAACACAGCAGGTCAAGCAGCATCATAGGAGCAGGAAAACTTGACGTTTCGGGCCTAAACCCT
>JAHRHZ010000017.1:34497629-34537264 GCA_024137785.1 Ginglymostoma cirratum | reverse complement strand
AGCAAGATTGTTAAATTTGAATAAGGGAAATTATGAAAGCATGAGGAACAAATTGGCTGAGGTGGATTGTGAAATTACATAAAAAGATATGTCTGTAATTAGGCAATGGACAGTTTTCAAAAGACTAATACATGGCCTGCTGCAATTATATATATTCCTTCATGATGCAAAAACTCTAAAAGCACCAGTCACCAAGGCTGCCAAAGGACATTAAGGATTAAATATGATCTGAAGTAAAGGCGTATAAATTAACGAGACGTAATAGTAAATGTAAGAGCAAAGGAGGACCAAGAAGTTGATAAAGAAAAGGAGAATGTGAATGCAAACTAGCAAAAAAGATTAAAAACCACTTGACTGTCAAAGCTGTGTGAAAAAAATAGGAAAGGTTTGGCTAAGACAAATGTATGACTATTACAGGCAGAATGAGTAGAATTTATCACAGGGTATAGAGAAGTGAGAGAGAAACTAAATGTTTACTTTGTATCTGATTCCCTCAATGAAGATCCAGGAAATTTTCCAGCACTAGAGATCCAAGTGACTAGTGTGATTGAGAGGTTGTGGGAAATTTACGTTTAGTAAGAGGAGAAATTAATGGGACTGGAAATTGGTAAATCCCCAGGACCTGATGGTCTATGTCCCAGAGGTGGCTACAGGGATGCATTAATGATTGTTTTCCAAAATTCCATAGATTCTGGAATGATGCCTGCAGATTACTGGCCAGCAAAGATCACTCCACAATTTAAGAATGGAGTGTGAGAGGAAACAGGGAACTCGTGACCTGAAAGCCTTACATCAATTGTAGCAAAATGCTTGAATAAATGATGTGATAAATAGACATTTGAATGGTAATGGTCTGTTTTGGGCATAGTTAGCATGGATTAGCGAATGGGAAATTGTGTTTGGTGAACCTGTGGGAGTTTCTTGAGGATATTACCAACAAAGTTGATATAAGAGAAATCAATGGATGTAAAATGCATGGATTTTCAGAACGTTCTACTAAAGTATCCCGCAGGAGCTTCATTAGCAATGTTAAAGTACATGGGATCATAAGTAGTGTACAGACATGTGGATTGAGGATTGGTTAACAAGCAGAAAACAGGGAGTAGCAATAAACACTCATACTTGCATTGGCAGCCTGTGACTCGTGGCATACAGCAAGGGTCAGGACCTGGGCCCGGTATATCAATGATTTGGATTTGGGGGCCAAAAGTAATGTTTCCAAATCCATAGATGATAAAAGCTAAATCCATGTCGATGCTCCAGTCAAGAAAGCACACCAACACCTCTACTTCCTCAGAAGACAAAGGAAATTTGGCATGCCCACAATGACTCTTACTAATTTCTGTAATTGCGCCATGGAAAGCATCTCATCTGAGTGCATCACAGTTTGGTATGGCAACTGCACTGCCCAAAACCACAAGAAATTATAGTGAATTGTGAATATAGTCCAGTCCATCACGAAACCCTGCCTTCTTTCCATTGACTCCATCTACATTTCGCACTGCCTCGGGAAAGCAGCCAACGTAATCAAAGACTTCTCCCTTCCCGATTATGGTCCCTCCCACCCTCTTCCATCAGGCAGCAGATGCAAAAGTTTTATAACATGTACCCACAGATTCAAGAACAGCTTCTTCACTACTTTTATCAAACTTATGAACAGACGTCTTATATATTAGGGTTGATCTTTCTGTGCACATTCTTTGTAACACTATTTTCTGCATTCTGTTCAAATACCCTGATATACTTATGTAAAGTTTGATTTGTTTGGATAGCACTCAAAATAATACTTTTCACTGTGTCTTGGTACAGGTGATGATAATAAATCAAATTAAATCAAACCAAAATCAAATCATAGTCACAATGCGTGTTGTGCGGAAGATTTCAAGTGACTTCAGGAGCAAATTCAGTGAGCAAGAATTTGGCTGATGAAATATTAAGTAGAAAAATATGAGGTTATCCACAGTAGTAGAAAAGATTTGAACAGTATTTCTTAAATGGTGAGAGGTTGGAAAATATAGATGTACAAAGGGATGTTAATGTCGATACATAACAGCCAGATGACTGGAGAATGCCACCACCGGGACACTATCCCCCAACTCCCACATGCAGTATCCTCCCCCTTCCTTCCCTGATCTTTGTATTGTTTTATCTGATCTTTTACCGTTATCTGGTAGGGTAGATGGGGCCTCAACTTAATGTCTTCTTCAAAAGATCGCACTTCCGTCAGTGCAGTATTTCCTCAGCACTGCAACAAGGCCTGTGAGCCTGGATTTCACTCCTAAACCTTCAGAGGCGGACTTGAAATATTAGCCTCTTACTGAGACATTGTGAGCATTACTCAGTGAGATCCAGCTGACCGTGTGCCCAAACCAAGTGCCAAGTGTTGGATTTACAAATTACTGTAAGTATAAAATGAGGAGAAATTTTTTGTTAACTAAGAGCATTGTGAAGACAGATTATTGGACTTTGGTGAAACACAGATCATGATTAGGTTTTGAAATGGAATTAGACAGATTCTGGTCAGTAATTTTTTTTATTTGCTTATGGAATGTGGGTGTTGCAGAAAAGCCTGATTTTATTGCCTATTTTTAATTGCTGTGGAACTGGCTGGCTTGATAGAGCAAACTACATTTGAGTCACACGTAGGCCACGCCAAGCAGCGTTCCTTCCTTAAAGGGCAATTGTGAACAAAATGAGTTTTTTCTTTACAATGGTGGTTGCATGGTCACTATTGGGCAAGCTTTTTACTCCAGACTATTTAGTGAATTCACCTTTCACCATCTGCCAAATTGGGATTTGAACCTGTGCCCACAGATCATTAGCCTGGGAAGCCAGATTTCTGGGCCTGTACATGACCGCTGTGCCACAACCTTCTCTTAATAGGTATTGGTGTTGTTAGAAATTCACCAGTGAACACTATGCTGTTAAATATTGACAAGATCATTGTTATTGACTTTAGGTCCTACCACAACCCCTTATGACAATCTCTTCTGATCTGACACTTAAATTGCACTCAGGTTCATCCAAAACTCTGCTGCCTGAAGCCCACCTCACGTCGTATCCTGTTTTCTCATTACTACTTGTCCCCTAGCCTGTGCTCATGGACTTTCATTAACTCTACATCCTATGAAAGAATGTCATTTAAAAATTCTTACCCTTGTTTTCAAATCTCGAAAGGCCTCTCTCTTCCTTCAGTCCCACAATTGTATGAGAAACATGAATCCCTCCAATTTTATGTTTTTATCCTTCACCAGTCTTAACTGTTCTGGCGTTGCTGGCCCAGCCTAACCTCTGCAACTCTTTATCTAAAACTTTCTGTGCCTGTTTGTCTGTCTCTCCTTCTGCTCAAAATATAATAGCATAATGACAATGTCATTGGACTAATAAATCAGAGACCAACGCTAATGTTCTGGGGACATGGGTTCAAATCCTACCCAGGCAGATAGCACACGTTGAACTTGGGGTTAAAAGATGTTTAATGGTGTCCATTTAACTGTTGTTGATCGTAATTAAAAACCCACATGCTTCACTAATGTCCTTTAGGGACGTCATTCTGCCATCCTTATCTGGTCTGGCCCATGTGTGACTCCAGACCCACAAGCAATGAGGTTGATCTTAATTGTGGTCTGAAATGGCTTAGAACAGCAATTAGTTCAAAAGCAACTTGTGAACAGTAACAAATCAATGCCAGCAATGTCAATATCCAATGAGAGAATAAAGAATAAAAGTCAATGGATTGCTTTGACAGTCAGGGATGTGTGGGAGGGGGAGTTATGGGGCTAGGGCAAAGAGGAATGATGTTTGGGCTTATTCATGATGTATTGAATAATGGAAGAGTCTCACGGAGCATTATGGCTTGTTCCTGCTCCTATTTCTTATGCAGCCCGGGACATTGTGGCGACATCTTATTAAGGTGTTTGACAAGTATAAGTTGTTGTTGCCGTTGAGAGGCCTACAGGACGTAAGAAATCAGAACCCAGTGGAAGTTGAGATCTTCAGCCTAAGAAAGGGAGAGCTTAGAAAGAATTTGAGAAGAACTTGGGTATTTGATTCACTTCTTCAATTTAATAAAAAATCATTAAAGGAGGACACAGGTGGTAAAGAGAAAAATGAAATCAATGAAATGTGAAATCCTTGCGGTAGAGGAGGAATGTGGCTTAGTGCATTCATTTATTTTCTGTCAGACTCGAAACTGTTTGAAGTCTGTGCTATCTACACCATCTCAGGTTAGCCTGGTACAGGCAGGTACTAATGATTACTGTTAATCTGAAATCAAATTGGCTACAGGCCAAAATGTTTAAATTTTAACTGTCCCTTATCAAATGAGAAAACCAACCATCTTCCCATTGATACCTAATTGTTTATTAAGGGAAATTTGCATTTTAGAGCAACTGTCATGACCGCAGGATCTCCCTCGGCATTTCTGAGCCAATGCAAGGATTTTTGGCATGTGTTCACTTGTGTAACGTTAGAAAATGCAATAGTTATATCTGTGCGTAGCATGCTCCACAAATAGTAATAAGGACAAGATGTCTCTCTTTATTGGTGCTGATTGAGGAATGAATAATAGCCCCTGGGTACTGGGGTGAACTGTCCTGCACTTTAAAATGTTAACCATGGGAAGTCTACATCTACCAGAGTTGAATATCTCTCCCAAAAGACGCCACTACCGACAGTGTTTGTGAGATAGGTCACTGAACACAAAACTCTGGAGTGGGGTTTTGAAGTCACAGTTTTCTGACTTGGTGGTGACTACCACCAGCTGAGAGAGAGGCAGAGTGTGTGTCTTGTGGTTGAGCCCACAGCTCCTGTACTCAGAATTACTGACCTTTGACAAGTTGCTCCTCATGGATCAAGTGCATATCAATTGTAAGAATAGAGAAACCGCATTTTCTGTTTAAGTGGTGAGAGGTTACAAATCTGGGTGTTCTGGTGCATGATTCACCTGTGCAGGTACAGCAAGTGATTAGAAAGGCAAGTGGAATGCGGTAACTTATTTCAAAGGGAATGAAGTATAAAAGTAGGAATAGAAACAGAGAATGCTGGAAAAGTTCAGCAAGTCTGGCAGCACCTGTGGAGAGAGAAACAGTGCTAACATTTCAAGTCCCTTTTTCAGAAGTATGCTTCTTCAGAAGTACTAGAATGACTCTTCAGAACTATTAGGATGACACTTCATCAGAATTACTAGAAGAGTTTCATTAGACTCAAAATATGTGTACTATCTATAGTGTAGCATATGAGTGGACTTTGGTAAGGCCTTTGGCAAGGTCCCACACGGCAGGCTAGTCATGAAGTTAAATTGCATGGGATCTCGGGAAAGCTAGCTAATTGGATTTAAAATTGGCTCAATGGTAGGAAGCAGAGGATGATGGTTGAAGTTTTTTTCTTGGACTGGAGACCTGTGACTAGTGGTGTGCCACAGAGATCAGTGCTGGGACCTTTGTTATTTGTTATTTACATAAATGATCTGGGTGTGAAAGTACAAAGCATGATTAGTAAGTTTGCAGATGATACAAGATTAGGAGGTATTGTTGATAGCGAAGAAGGTCATCAAAAATTACAGAGGGCTCTTGATCAGACGGGAAAGTGGGCTGAGGATTGGCAAATGCAATTAAATACAGATAAGTGTGAGGTGTTGCACTTTGGAAAGTCAAACCAAGGTAGGACTTCTACGGTAAATGGTAAGGTCCTGGACCTAGGAGTACACGTACATAGTTCGTTGAAAGCGGCCTCACAGGCGGACAGGGTGGTGAAGAAGGCATTTGGCATGCTGGCCTTCATTGGTCAAGGCATTGAGTATTGGAGATGGGATGTTATGTTACAGTTATGTAAGTTGTTGGTGAGGCCGCACTTGGAGTATTGTATACAATTTTGGTCACCCTGTTATAGGAAAGACATAGATAAACTAGAAAGTGTGCAAAGAAGATTTATGAGGATGTTGCCAGGACTAGTAGGCCTGAGTTATAGGGAGAGGTTGGCAAGGATATGACTTTATTCCTTGGAATATAGGTGAATGAGGGGTGACCTCAGTGAGGTGTATAAAATCATGAGGGGTGCAGATAGGCCGAATGCATTTGGTCTTTTTCCCAGGGATGGGGAATTGAAAATTAGGGGGTATAGGTTTAAGGTGAGAGGGGAAAGATTTGAAAAGGACCTGAGGGGCAACTTCTTCAGGTAGAGAGTGGTGCATATATGGAATGGACTGCCAGAGAAAATGGTTGAAGCAGGTGCAATAGCAACATTTAAAAAACATTTAGCTAGATGCATGGATGTGAAAGGTTTAGAGGGATATGGACCAAAAGCGGGCAATTGGAACTAGCTGAGTGGCTTCATGGTGAGCATGGACTAGTTTGGGCCAAAGGGACTGTTTCCATGCTGTATTATCCTATGACTCTAAGACTCTATCTACATGATGCACTGCAGAAATTCATCAGAGATCCTCAGACAGCATCTTCCAAACCCGCGACCACTTCCGTTTAGAAGGAGAACAAAAACATCAGATAGATGGAAGTGCCACCATCTGCAAGATTCTGTCCGAACCACTCACCATCCTGACGCAGAAATATATCGCCTTTCCTTCACTGTTGCTGGGTCAAAATCCTGGAATCCCCTCCCTGGCAGCATTGTGGGTCAACCCGCAGCAGAAGGACTGCAGCAGTTCAAGAAAGCAGCTCACCACCACCTTCTCAAGGGCAAATGGGGATGGACAAGAAATGGTGGCCAGCCAGCTATGCCCACATCCGACGAGTGAATAAAATAAAAAGTTAAGACTCTGGCTGTCCCCATAGATGCTGCTTGACTTGCTGAATTTCTCCAGCGTTCTCGGTTTTCAGTTTCATATATTGAGCATGTGCAGTATTTTGCTATTATCGAATATAAGAATGTTTTGGTAAGACCGCATTTGGAGTACAGCATACAGTTTTATTTTCCTTTATTTAAGAGGAAAGACTGGTTAGGCTGGGTATAAATCCACTGGAATATTGAAGAAAGAGAAGTGATTTTATTGAAACATGTAAAAATTCCGAGGGGACCTGGCAGGGTGGAAACTTAAAGGATTTTTCCACATGTAGAAGAGATTAGAACGAGGAGATGCCCTTTAAAAATAGGTGGTTCAGAACACCGAAGAAGAGTCACTGGACCCAAAATGTTACCTCTGCTTTCCCTGCATGGATGCTGCCAGACCTGCTGTGTTTTTCCTGCAATTTCTGCTTTTGTTAAAAGTTAGTGGATTCCTTTTTAAGATAGAGATGCGGAAGAATTTTATTTCCCTGAATGTCATGCATTTTTGACACATTGTTCCTCAGAGATCAGTGGAGCTGGGGTCTTTGAATGTTTTTAAGGCAGGTGTAGATGGAATTTTGACTAGCAAGGGCAGAAAACTTATCTGTGGTAAGCAGGAGAGTAGAATTTAGAGCCGCAATGAGATTAGCTGAGGTCTTATCAAATGCCAAAGCAAGCTGGAGGGCTGCACAGTTGGCCTCCTCTTGTTGCTAAATCCATCATTTGTAAACTCACAGCTCTTAATAATTCTCTGATAATTAAACTGCATTTCCTCATGAATTGATACATGAGCCATCTACTGCAGTGAAGTTTGGATTCCTGTTAATTTGTGTGAATAACTGTGAAATATCAATTATAAATTTAACGGGAATATATAGTGTGACAAACCTGTTCACTGTAATAACTTAGGTGTTTAGTCAGGGTTGCTTCTCAAATCATTGTCACTCAAATTAAGTGACACACTTTTAGGACAGAGTTGAGAAATATTTCAGTCTTTCAAAAGGCCTGGGTGACTGGAACTTCTCTGTCTCAAAACGTAGTGGAGACAGGGTCATTGAATAGCTTCAGGGTGGATATAGATAGCCTTAGTTCCCTTGACTGACATGAATTTATCATGGGTAGACGAGAACGTGGAATTTAAAACACAAACAGATCAGCCTTGACCTTTCTGAATGGCAGAGAAAACTGCCAATCTACTGGTCTTCTGCTGCTCCTGTTTCATATGCTTCTTGCACCCAGATAGTTTTCTATTGAATATGGACAGAATAAGTTGTGAAACTATGGTAACATTTGAAATCAGCAGCATTATTTTGATTCCTTTTTCTCAAACTGTGTGCTCTCAAAGTGAGGGAGTGCGAATTGAGCTCGAAGTGAGTGCACTGACAGCTGTATCATGCTGAGAAACCACGTGTACGGACTCGTAAGCCATGCATTGTAATTAGCAAAAGTGATAGCGGTGCTCTAATTTAACAGAATGCAGAGTCTGCTTCTGCAATGTAATGACAGTGTTCTCAGACTCTGACTTGTTCCATTGCTATGCTGGCTGACCTCCCACCTTCTGTAAACTTGAGCTTATCCCAAGCTCGCCTACCTGTATACTAATTCCAGCATATCTTTTCCACCCATCACTGCCTCTACTCGCAGATCTGAATTGGTTCCCAGTCAAACAACACATTAAGTTAATTCTTTTAATGCATTCATCAGATGTGGGTGTCACTGCCTGGCCCAACATTTATTGCCCATTCCCAATTTCCCTTGACAATGTGGTGTTGAGCTGCCTTCTTGAACCGCTGCAGTCCTTGGAATGGAACAGCCCACAGTGCTGTCTGGAAGGGAGTTCCAGGATTGCAATCCATCAATAGTGAAGGAGCGGCAGTATATTCCCAAATCAGGATGGTGAATGGCTTGGAGGGGATCATGCAGCTGGTGATGCTCCCATGGTTCTGCTTCCCTTGTCCTTTTAGAAATTTCACTGGTTTCTCATCCTTGTTTTGACTTCCCTCCATCACCTGCCCTCTCTATGGTCTGTAACCTTTACCATCCTAGAGCCCAATAACAACGCTATGATCTTCCAAACCTATCTCTGTCCGACCCTGATTACATTCAGCTCACCAATGGCAGCAGGTGTCTTCAGCTGCCTGCCCTCTAGAATTTTCTCCCTAAAATTCTCTCCATTTCTTTAGCTCTCTCTCTTTCCTCATTTTCAGCTCTTCCTTAAAAGCTTCTGGTTGTAGAAGCAAAGTCTTTCTTCACGGAATGAGGCCACTCAACCCATCACATCTATGTCAGCCCTGAGTAGACTGGTCCAGCCATTCTTCATGTTCTACTGCTGTAACTTAGTAAATCTAGCTCCCTCAAGTGTCAATCCAGTCTCCTTTCGATTGGCTTCATTTAGGCCATTCTTCCAAGTCACATAGAGCATTAGATAAAAGTTCTTCCTCACAGGCACTTGAAGTAATAACTTCTCCATGAACTGTTGTCTTTGCATAATTCCATTAAATCCATGGGATCTCTGACACCAGTCCTAATATCTCTCTTTCAGACTTGGTATTAAGTTTTGTTAGGTTGCTGTGGTTGGTTGGCTCACCAAGCTGGTTCGTTGCTGCGCAGACATTTCATTACCATACTGGGTAACATCATCAGTGCAGCCTCCGAAGAAGTGCTGTTGTGTTTTCCTGCCTGGTATTTAAGCTCTGGGGTCCATTGGAGTTGATTATCTCATTTCCGGTTTTTCCTCACAGTGGGGTATATATAGGGTCTAGTTCTACGTGTTTATTGATGGCCTTCTTGGTGAAGAATCCAGGCCTCTAGAAATTCCTGTGCTTGGCCTGTCCTAGGATCCTGGTGTTGTCCCAATTGAACTGGTGGTTCTCCTTATAAATGTGAATGGAGACGAGTGAGTATTGGTCATGTCTTTTTGTTGCTAGTTGGTATTCGTGTATTCTTGTGGCCAGTTTTTTTCCAGTCTGTCCAATGTAATGTTTGTTGCAATTTGTACATTGGACAGACAGGAAACTGCTTGTGGGAGCTTGCTGTGCTTCATTTCCTACATTACAACAGTGACTACATTCAAACATTACTTTATTGGCTGTAAAGCACTTTGGGACATCCTCAAGTTGTGACAGGTGCTCTATAAATTGGAATCTAAATGAACGCTTACAGCTTATACTATTTTGAGTAGCAGTGAATTCCACAATCTCATTATTCTCTGTGCAAAGAGATTCCTGCTAATCAATCAATTATTGCCTGTTTTGTGTTTATGCCAACTTATCCCAGACGCATTCACTTGTGGGAACCAAGAACGTTCTCCCAGGGATGTTGTGAAGTTGGAAAAATTTCTGCCAGTACGACAACACCATTCATTTAGAATTCACTTTAACGTAATGGAATACCTCATGGTGCCTCACAGGAGAGATAACCTAAGAAAATCTAAGGTTCTTGAGTAGATTTGTAGCTTGGGTTGTGGATGCTGTGACCACGTGGTCTGTATTTTTGCCATGTTGATTGAGGGATAAATATTGGCTAAGACACCATGGAAAACACCCCTGCAGTTCTTCAACATAGCGCCATGGGATCTTTAATATCCAGCTGAAATGCCAGCTGAGCCTATGGTTTAATATTCAATAAACAATTAATGCTGTACTTCCCGTCATTACTGCATTGGAGTCTAGGCCTGGACTTTTGTTGTCAAGTCTTGCTCTTGCAGCCTGTGAACTGAGGCTGGATTTCCACCAACGGAGTCACATGCTGATGCAGTGATGGGCACTGTGATGCCTGCACGAAGAGAGATGTGAGCTGGCAGGGCCGGACAGGGTTCGGGAAGAGGGGAATGGTGACAGAGGTGGCTGGTGTGGAAGTTAAACACCACTATACAGTGGATGGCAGAATGGCCTATGGGTGCCATGCAAATGCAAGAGTGTCATTCCAATTTTTTTTTTCTTCAGCATCATCCCAAAAAGAAAGGCCAATACCCAATCATTCATCTCATGGCTGAGATTGACAACCAGTGATACTCACAGGTCCTCAATAAACCTCACTGTGTAAAGCACATCGAGCTGTGATTAGGCATGACAGCAGCCTTTCCGTTTTGAGACAGACATTTCAACGAAATAGACAGTGATGAAAAATAGCACATGCAGGGTGGCTACGCACGCTGAAAAGATTGTGTGCTGGCTTTGTTTTCCAGAGTTAATTTGACACTGTCAAAAATGTTAGGCACTAAGACCATGCACGTCACACACCATCACACAAAGAACTCCATCCGACTGCAGGCTACACCCCCAGCAGCTGATTACTACGACAATAGGGCTGTTGCACCATCACACACAGAAGTCTGGGTACTGACTCTGGGATTTCTGAGAAAGTTTCAATAATAGAGTCTTGCATTCACATAGTGCCTTTCACAACCTCAAGACATTCCAAAGCACAAGGTTGTCACTCGTGAATTGTGTGAAACACAGCACTAATTTGCACACTGCAAGCTACATCATGTTATCTCACATAATAAAATTAAAATTAACACATCATCTATTTTAATGATATCAACTGAGGAAGAAGTATTGGTTCTAGAACAACATCCTCTTCTTCTATCTATAGTGGCCGTGGTACTTCTGGCTCCACACCAGAGGTCAGACAAGGACTTGACTTAACATCTCAGCTGAACTGTGCGCACCTTTGACAGTGCAGCACTCCCTCAGTACTGGTCCTGAGAACATGTGAGCCTGAATGATGTGTTCATGGTAGGTCCTAAACCCAAGACTTCCGTACTCAAGAGGTTAGAGTGTCACCCACAGTGCCACTATACTGACTTGTCATTCAAATAGACATCAGTATTGTTCCAACTCATTCAAGTAGATGACCTGCCAGAGCAGAAGCTATCAGGAGGTTACTTTTGAGATTGGATTGTGAACTTCTGATTTGCTGTATGGTAATCTACGCTTAGTTTTTGGGGTCACCGTGCTTCAGCGAGTTCGGAGTTAGGAAATGAATAGCAAACTGAACCCCAAATTCAGGCCACAGAGAGTTAAAAATAGGTGGTCAATGTGTTTGCAAGAGTCACGTTTGTGCAGCACACTGTCCACAACTGAATCTCACCTCAGCCACTATGAGCTATCCGTCCAGCACCTTCCACATCCATGAACACTGCCATCTAGAAGGTCAAGAACTGATATACAAGAAATGCAACTACTTGCAAGTTCTTGTCCAAGCTACTCACCATCCTGACTTGGAAATATATCACTGTTCCTTCAGTGTTGCTGGATAAAAACCCTGGAACTCCATCTGTAACAGGAACTATGGGTGTCCCGACTCCCTATGGACTATGGCAGTTCACGAAGGAGCTCATCGCCATCTCTTCCAGGGCAGTTAGCAAGACAACATCCTTCAAATCCACAACCACTTCCACTGAGAAGGACAAGGGCAGCAGGTAAATGGGAACACTACCAGCTGCAAGTTCCCCTCTGAACCACTTACCATCCTGACTTGGAAATATATCGCCATTCCTTCACGATCATGAGGTCAAAATCCTGAAAATCCACGCTTATGAAAACTGTGGCTATATCTACATTAAATGGACCTTGACAGTTCAATAAGTCACCACCTTCTCTAGGCCAGTTAAGTGTTGGTCCTAAATGCTCCCCTGGTCAATGGCACTTGCATTTCATCAAATAAATTTGAAAAGATGTGGTGTCCCTAGCTCTGAGGCAAGGGGTTCTGGTTCAAGTCTCACCTGCTCCAGAGGTAGGTAAGAACATCTCTGAACAGGTTGGTTAGAAAATATTTTTAAGAAGCCTCCGCATTTGGTGCTGACAAATTCAGATCATACAAATGAATGATCAGAGCTCCTGTCATTTCCATTTTAATTGAGACTTGAATAAAAGGTGGTGGATTCTGACAGCTACTTGTGTCAGTAAATGAGATGTTGTAATGGGATACGTAACTTGTATCCTGCCCCCCACTTTGCAACCCACTCTCCCTTCGTGTTCAATGCATTGAGTGATGCCTTCCTGTTTGCAAACATCTTCAGAAGCTCTTATCTCTTGTGCACAATTCTAGATTATCAGCCATTTAAAGAAATTATTGTAACAAAGTTGGAATCTGTCTCAAACTGACCGAGTTCAGTGTCTTTTCACCTGGCTCACGCTCAGGGCATGCAATTAGCAGATGTGACCGAGTGAACATCCTCTACAAAATAGAAACAGAAAGTGCTGGAGAAACTCATCCAGCCTGGCAGCATCTGTGGAGAGACAAACAGAGTTAATGTTTCCAGTCCATTATGACTCTTCGAAGCAGGAGTAGGTTCAGAAGAGGTTCGCTGGCTCAATACCTGAGTGTGTTGTTTTTTGAGGATTGGCTGGACAGACTGGGCTTGTTTTCACTGGAGATTAGAAGACTCAGGGGTAACCTGGTTGGAGTATATAAGTTCCTGAATGGTCTTGACAAGGTGGACATAGAAAGACTGTTTCCTCTTGTTTATGAGTCCAGAACTTGGGGAGTAGGGGGAGCACTGTTTCAAAGTTAGGGGTCACCCTTTCTGGACAGAGATAAGGAGATTTTCTTTTCTCACTTAGAGGGTTGTGTGACTTTGGACTTCTCTCCCTCAGAAAGGGGTGGAGGTGGATAAAGTCTTGTTAGACAGGGGAAGCAAACCTTATTGGAATATATACAGGAGTCTGGAATTTGAAACTCAAACAGATCAACCACGATATTATTGAACAGCAGAGCAGTCTTGATGGGCCGAAAAGCCTACCTCTGCTCCTATTTCATATGTTTGCCGGTTTATGTGACTGAAGCAATAACTCTCTCTCTACAGTCACTGCCAGACCGGCTGAGTTTCTCCTGCACTTCCTGTTTTAATTTCCAATCTACTGCATCCGTAGCAATTTTCCTTTCTTTCAGCATTCAGCCTGCCGTGAGATACAACCTATAAAACAAAGAGAGGGAGTGAGATACTGTACTGTTACTGTGCGTTCAAACACAAAATAATGTGCCCTGTTTTTTGAAATCTGAATAATTCTGCATTTATATAGCACCTCAGATCACATCAGAGCAGTCCAAGAGCATTTCACAACCATTCAGCTAACGTGGAAGTGTCATCACTGTTGTAGTGTGTCATGTGTCAGTCACTCTGTGCACAGCAACATCCCATGAGCAATGTTGTGATAATGACTAGGTAATTTGATTTCTGTGACATTATTTGAAGGTTTAATAGTGATTAGATCATAGGTCAGAGGTCCTCAGCACTTCGTCAAAACAATCTCGCGGGATCTTGTTTGTTCACCTAAGTGGATTTCAGTTTAATACTGCATCTAAGAGACATATGTAATGAATATGGGGGCTTTTGCCAGTCGGGGGGAATGAAAAAGTACAGTGGATCAGCAGTTGTTGACTCTATTGGAAAAGATTTGTGCCTTGTGTGAACTGATTCACTATCAGCCTGGTTGGTACTGAGAAGAAAAGCTAGGAGGTGATAAATGCCTTCCCAATTAAGCGAGACTGAGATTGTGGGGAAAAAGATAGAATCTTTACTTTTAGACCTACACCACCGTTGCAGCAGTGATTCTTGGAAAAAGGAAGTTCTGCAAATCTCAAAATATGAGAAGTAACATTGAATAATTTGTTTACGTTCTCAAAAACCCAAAACAGAATGGCTAGAAAATAAACTCTGGGGATTTTGTTATCAGCGATTGAGGCTTGCTGTTTTTCAGAGAAAACTGGAGAGTTAAATGAAAAAAGAACGTGATGTAGATTAAAGGGTTAACTCTGCACATTCTCTGCCAATAGCCACTGAGCGTGTGTGTAAGATGCAAAGTCGGTGTGCTGTCAGATCCCACTCCAGGGATGAGAAATTTCAGTTACAAAGGTAGTTTGACAAAGTTGGGATTGTTCTCCTTGGACAAAAGAGAAGATCTGATGAAAGTTTTCAAAATCATGAGCGATCTGGATAGAGTAGATAATAGGAAACTGTTCTTGGTTGTGAAAGGACCAAGAACAAGAGGGCATAGATTTAAAGTGATTTGCAAAAGAAGCAAAGGTTTAATGGAAAAGTCGTTGGGTACGGAATGCATGACTGGAATTTTTTTCTATATTGAATCGATTTTTCTATTCAACCTGTTCAGAGATGTTGTTACACATCTCTGGGGCAGGTGCGATTGAATCACAGGCCTCCTGGTCCAGGGGTAGGGACAATGCCACCATGACACAAGACGGTCTGGAAGTGTGTTGGAAGCAGGTTCAATTGATGCATTCAAGAGGGCATTGGATGGTTATTTGGGTAAAAAGAAATGTTCAAGAGTATGTGGAAAAAAGAAAAAAAAATGCTCATTTGAAGAGTCCAATGAGCTGTGTGTTCCCTGTCTGCACCATAACGCTTCTGTGATCCCATAATTCACATGAGATTGCAACCTGGTGGAGAACAGTACTAAAGGAAAGCCTGATTCTACCATCCTTCTCTATTTAGTTACAGGCCCTCAATATTAATAGTTGGCACTGGTCTCGTGTTTAGCCCTTGTATGCCTCAAGTTCCTAGAAATCCCTAATAATGTTCCGACACATGAGGTCAGGATTGGTGACATTACAGAGATGGGGAGGAGAGAGGATGTGGCGACACTGGATTCAAAGAGGAAAATATAAAAATTTGAGATGTTGGCAGACCAGGTGCTGGTATAGATCAGTGGGCCACAGTGTGAATGCAATTTGGTGTAAGTTAGGATCCAGGCCACAGAATTTGGTATGATCTCAGGTTTACAGAAGGTTTGAATGGGAGTGTGAGAATAGTTGAATGACAATGCAGAATTCTGACTTGGACATTCATCCTTCATCATGGATGGGACAAAGATCCTGTGTTAAAATTTTGGATGCATCTTTTCTTTCTTTGGTTGTTCCATTACCACCTCCTGTTGTCTTACACCATCATGCCTGTTGTCCTTTCTCCCCTTGTTGCACCTCCAACCTTCTCCCTGACAGTATTAACACACAACATTAACTCGTCATCTCTTCACTGGTGTTGCCCAGTTGCAAAATATTTTCAGCATTTCCAAACATCCATTTTAGTATAAGTCTAAATATTTTAATGGTGGACTTGCTGAACTCCCTGTGTTCTGCGAACTTTAGTGAATAAAAAATTGCATTTTATGACTTATACAGCGGAGATTCATTATAACATGGATGTAAAGGTCCAAAAAGTGAGATCCCCTTATAGCTGGACTGAATTAATGAGGAAACTTCCCATTTTTAAGAAGCAAAAATGGAGATTTAAGTAATGATTGACTTCTTGTTTTTGGCAAGATGAGATTCCCAGGCAATAAGTGAACTTGCACTAAACTGCAATGGGGAGGCAATGGCCTGGTGGTACTATCACTGTACTATTAATCCAGAAACCTAGCCAATGTTCTGGCTACCCAAGTTTGAATGCTGCTATAGCAGGTGGTGAAATTTGTATTCAATAAAAATCTAGAATTAAGAGCCTAATGATGGCCAGGATTCGATTGTTGGAAAAACCCATCTGGCTTACTAATGTCCTTTAGGGAAGAAGACTGCCATCCTTACCTGGTCTGGTCTAGAAGAAGAAGAAGAAGAATCCCTACAGTGTGGAAACAGGCCCTTCGGCCCAACAAGTCCACACCAAACTTCAGAGCATCCCACCCAGACACATCCCCCTGAACACTATGGGCAATTTAGCAAGGCCAATCAACCTAACCTGCACACTTTTGGACTATGGGGGAAACCAGAGCACCCAGAGGAGACCCACACAGATGTGGGGGGAATGTGCAAATTCCACACAGGCAGTCACCCAAGGCTGGAATTGAACCTGAGTCTCTGGTGCTGTGAGGCAGCAGTGCTAGCCACTGTGCCACTGTGCCATCTACATGTGACTCCAGACCTACAGCAATGTGGTTGACTCTTAACTGAACTCTGGAATGGGCAATGAATGCTGGCCTAGCCAGTGACACCTTTGCCCTGTGAATAAAAAAATACAAAAATGAAATACATTATAACAGACTTCTACGATAAGTCATGTGGGCCATTGCAAACCCTGGAAATTTTTTTTTTGCCCAACTTGGTTACTTTTAATTGCATTGTGTGTGTTTTCAAAATTTTGCTGTGGTTTTGGCAGTGCTTAAACACTACAGGATACAACAACCCAGCCACTACTTCCTGGTTGTGCTCTCAGTATAACCTCTGCACTTGTCAGTTCTTCTTGTCTGATCATCAGCTGCTAAATCATCAGTGAGAGCAAACTGAAGCCACGCTGATCATGTTGCCATTCAGGACAGTATTGATCACACTAAGCATTGGATTCGTAATACCTCTTATATTCCAAGCTGTGAACTTTTAAATGCCTGACACTGTTGTAAATTTGCCCTACATTGAAAGGTTCTTCAAAAGCAACTTGCATTTATATAGCACCTTTGACACAATAAAATGTGCCACTGCATTTCAAAAGAACGTATTAAGCCTGAAACTCACTCATCCAAAAAGTGTGACTGGAGCAGTACCAAAGGAGAGTTGGAGTTTCAGAGGTGCCACCGAGAAAGGGCTTGTAAGCTCTCTCAGGTAGATGTAATGGTTACTGTCTCAAAGAAAAGCAATTCTCCTCTGTGTCCTGATCAATATTTTGCCCTTCAGTCAATCAAACTGAATGAAGACATTGTTTTGTCACTGTTGCATTGCACTTGTGGAAGTTGCTGTGCATAAATTGTTTACTACTAATTTCCTATGTTACAGATTTGTAAAAGAACAACATGCTGAGAATGTGGAGCCTGCACTGCTGTTCAATTAGATCATGGCTGACTGTCTATCTCAACATCATTATCCTGCACTACCTCCATGTCCCTTGGTGTTGTTAACCTCCTGAAATCTATCGATTTATGTTTTGAATCTGGGACAGAGAATTCTAAAAATTCACTGTGTTCTGAGTGAAGAAATTCCTCTTCATCTGAACCTTAAATAGCCTGCCCTTTATCCTGTGATTATGTCACCTATTTTAAGACTCTTCAGCTAGGGGAATATCTTATCCATCGAGAGAAAGTAGAGTTAGTGTTTCGAATCCATAACATTCAACGCTATAACTATATGCATTTATCTCGTTTTAACCTGAAGCCTACTATTGTTGTGTGTAGTTCCACAAAGAGCAGGACTGATTCACTGCAGTGGTCAATCTTCAGCAGTAACACCTTAGATAGTCATTACTTGAAGTGACTTCTCAGCTGGGGGTGACTACACAATCAGTAGCCAGTCCCCTATCCTCTCCTCTATCCATCTTCTATCCGCCTCCCCCTCTCTCCCTATTTATTTCAGAACCCTCTTCCCCTCCCCCATTTCTGATGAAGGGTCTAGGCCCGAAACGTCAAGCTTTCCTGCTCCTATGATGCTGCTTGGCCTGCTGTGTTCATCCAGCCCCACACCCCTCCAACTAAATGCATGTGCTGACAAGGGAAAAAAATGGGGCATTGGTAACAGCGAGGAAGAAGAATTCTGTCTGCATTTTCCCATCTTCCTCCCTGAAACTAAATCTCAATAATTTTGCTCAGTTCACTGTGGGTCTGTCAATGAGTCGGGCCCTGGACTTTCAGAGTTAACCCTTATAAAAGGCGCAGGCTCAATAAACTTACCAAACTGGGGGAGGTGAGCTTTCCACTGAAGGAGAAGGGACATATTTAGCGCGGGGAAGTTCTGTTCTAATTCTGAGAAGGCAAGTAAATTTGTCATGATAAGCAAACTGTTAACCACCTTATCACAATTTCTATTGCCAGCACTATGTCAGCTAGCGAGGGGTCAGGGTGAAACAAACAGGATTTATTTACTCAGTAATCATGGAAAAAAATGCTGTAACATGGCCTGATAAAAGCAGGCTAGGGAGATGCGATTAGTGAAGGACACTTAAATAGTAAACAATAAATTGCTGTTTCCAGTCCAGGGGACATTAACCTAGTACCTCCATTCTGGCTGTGGTCACCGTATCCAACCAGTTTTTACTATCATAGAAAAATGACTTGGCTAAAACAGGTAAAAATTACAGTCATCCCTAATTTAGTTTCTGCACCAAATCCTGATTGGTTGATATTTGTTGATAGGATTTGTTGGATCATTGCAATGGTGACCATAGTAGTTGGCACCATTGCCTCACAGTGTCAGTGACCCTGGTTTGATTCTAAACTAGGGTGACTGACTGTCTGTGTGGAGTTTGCACATTCCCCTGGGTCGGTGTGGGTTTTCTCCGGGTGCTTCGGTTTCCTCCTACAGTCCAAAGATGTGCAGGTTAGGTGGATTGGCCATGCTAAATTGCTCATAGTGTCCAAGGATGTTAGGTGGGTTAGCTATGGTAGATATGGTGTTACAGGGATGAGATGGAGGAGGGGTGGTCTCAGTGAAATGCTGATTGGAGGGTTGGTGCAGATTAAATGGGGTGAATGGACTCTATCTGCACTTTAGGGGGAACCAAAAGGGTGGCATGGTGACTCAGTGGTTAGCATTATTGCTTCACAGTGCCAGCAACCCAGGTTCGATTCCAGCCTTGTGTAACTGTGTGGACTTCACCTGATAAGTGGCTACACTCCAAAAGCTTGCGTTGTCAAATAAACCTGTTCGACCAAAACCTGGTGTCATGTGACTTCTGACCTTGTCCACCCCAGTCCGACACCGGCACCTCCACATCATGTGTGGAGTTTGCACATTCTCCCCATGTCTGTGTGGGTTTCCTCTAGATGCTCCAGTTTCCTCCCACAGTCCAGCAATGTGCAGGTTAAGTGGCTTGACAATGGGAAATATGGGGTTATGGATATAGGGTCAGGGGCTAGGTCTGGGTGGGATGCTCTTTGAGGGTCAGTCCAGATTCAATGGGCCGAAAGCACAGTATGGATTCTGTGAGAGGCTTTACATAATCATTCTTTCTGAGGTTAAAAGGGGGCATTGTCCCCGTGGTAGGGGAGATTGTGGATGGACTGTGGAAGAAGACTGATCTGTGGGCATAGCCCATTCCCGCACCTTCCAACCCACTTAGAATATATACTAACAAAACCCACCCTGCTTCCAAAAGACCCAGCACTTCATTGGCTGTAAAGCAGTTTGGGACATCCTGATGTCATGAATAGCGCTATTGAAATGAAAGTCCTCTTTTTCAGTGTGTGTTCTGGGATGTGTAGATCCAGACTGTGTAATCAAGTGAGTTTGACTGCTATGTCACACCCTCTCAGAGTATGACCTCCTCAGAATTGTTCCAGGACATGTTGTGTATGTCCGACCCAATAGTTTGTCAGCATTTTGATTGACTCACACTGCAGCCTAGACATTGACTCATTTCCTAGTAGTGAATTTGGAAGCTCAGTTAAAACAAAGGGGGAAATGAGATAATTGTTCAACAGTTGGTAGTCAAATCATTCCCATTCCTACCTGCATTGCCACTAGGTTTGACAACTTGGCCGTTTTCCAGGATATTTTCCAGGCCAGTTTCCTGCTTCTGAATGGCCAATCCAGACACTACTAACATTGGTTATCTGACACACCACTTCTGGCTCTATCCCACTTTCTGACAAGTAAACAAATCATGGAATCCCGACAATGTGGAAACAGGCCGTTCGATCCATTGAGTCCACACTGACCCTCCAAAGAACATCCTACCCAGACCCAGCCCTCTACCCTATACCTGTAACCCTGCATTTCCTGTGGCTACTCCACCTAACCTGCACATTCCTGGACACTATGGGAAATGTGGCATGGCCAACCACCAAACCTGCACACCTATGGACTGTGGGAGGAAACTGGAGCACCCGGAGGAAACCCACGCAGACACAGGGACGATTCCTGACTGTCAGTTGAAGCAGCACCTTGTTCCACTTTCTGTATCTTTACAAGTAATGATCAGAAATAATTGAAGAAAATGGAAAAATTACATAAGAACATCAGAACTAGGAGCAGGAGTAGGCCGTCTGGCCCTTCGAGCCTGCTCCGCCATTCAATAAGATCATGGCTGATCTTTTGGTGGACTCAGATCCACTTAACCGCACTCTCACCGTATCCCTTAGTTCCTTTATTGTTCAAAAAAAATCTACCTTAGCTTTAAGGACGTTTACTGAAGTAGCGTCAACTACTTCACTGGGCAAGGAATTCCATAGATTAACAAACCTCTGGGTGAAGAAGTTTTTACACAGCTTTTATCATGCTTTTATGATTTTTCTTTTTGCTGTCGTAAGAACTCTGATAGCTTCTGAACTCCTAAGATCACCTATTTCCAAATTCACCCATCTCCTCCCCTGTCGCACCTCCTATGTTTTGAAACCTTCATTCGCACCTTTGGTTAGCTCAAGACTTGACAATTCCAATACTGTTTTGACCACTGCTCATATTCCACCTCCTCAAAACCTGAACCAAACAGTTCTCCAGCCCATGTCCTAATTCAAACCATGTCTTGAGACCATGCCCTCGCTCCCTGACCTACATGGCTTGGAAGAAGAGTCATTGGTCTCAAAGTGTTAATTCTTTTCCACTCTCTGCAGATGCTGCCATATCTGCCATTTTTCTCTAAAAAACTTGTAGTTTTTATTTCAGACTTATTTTGAGTGGTATTTTGAGGGCTATTTGGCCACCATCTCAATTTTAAAATTGGCGTTGCTGTTTCCAAATCCTTCTAGCACCTCAGAACTTCCTATGTGAGTGCACAGTGACTCAGTGACACCGTGGTTAGCAGTGATGCCTCACCACACTAGGGACCTGAGGTTGATTCCACCCTCAGATGACTGTGTGTGGAGTTTGCACGTTCCTCCCGTGTCTGCGTGGCTTTCCTCCGGAAGCTCCGGTTTCCTCCCACAGTCCAAAGGTGGGCAGGTTAGGTGCATTGGCCATGCTAAATTGCCCATAGTGTCCAGGGATGTGTAGGTTAGGTGGATTTGCGATGGGAAATGTGGGGATAGGGTGGGGTCTGGGTGGGATGCTCTTTGGAAGGTCAGTGCAGACTCAATGGCCCAAACAGCCTCTTGCCGCACTGTCGGAATTCAATGGTGCTGTCTCCGGAATCTCTGACAAATCACAATTCTCTGATTATAGCTCCATTCTTTTAATCCTGATATCATTCCTAATTTTAATTGCTGCACAATCGGCAGCCATGCCTTCATACTGTCTAGTGTCGACCCCCTGGAAATCCTTCCCTAAGCCTTCTATCTCACTTTCCCCCCTCTAAGATACTATAGTACAATATCTACATCTCTGTGGCTCAATGTCAAATTTTCCTTTATAGGGTTCCTGTGAAATATTTTGAAATGCTTCACTATGTCAAAGGCGCTATATAAATGCAAGTTGTTGACATTCTTTTCATTTTGTTTTCAGGGCAGTTGCCTTCTGCCGAGGTGTTAGTGCTCATGATGTCAGACCGATTACAGAGCCCCTTACAGAGGTCATCTGCGCTCAAAGGAGTGGCCACAGACATTAGCCAACTGATGGAGAATCTTGACACCAATGAGTTACGTCTGGAAGGAGATGATGTGGACTTCGATTCTGGCAATGATGCAAGACAACCCAGTGAGCACGATTTTCACTGAAACTACAAGAGTTGCCCAACATTCTGAAGTGCTGTTCTCCCTTATTACATATCCAATTGTAACCGAATCACTAACCAAGGCTACAAAAACAGAAATTGCTGGAAAAGCCCAGCAGGTCTGGCAGCATCTGTGAAGAAAAATTCAGAGTTAACGTCTGGACCCGAAACGTTAACTCTGATTTTTGTTTTCACCGATGCTGCCAGACCCGCTGAGCTTTTCCAGCAAGTTCTGTTTTTGTTCCTGATTTACAGCATTCACAGTTCTTTTGGTTTTCACTAATGGACGCCATTTGGCCCATTGTGGCTCTACTGGTTCTTTGGAAGATTTATCTAATGAGTCCCACTTTCCCCAAAACATCCTGCAGATCTTTTTCCAAATCATAATTGCTGTGAAAAAACAAAACTCCTCACCCTTCCTGTATTCCTGCCAGTTATTTTAAATCTGTGTCCTCTGATTATTGACCCTCCTGCTGTTGAAACAGTTTCTTCCATTCTACTCAAATTAAAACCTTGCATGATTTTAAATGCCTCCATTAAATGTCCCCTTAACCTTCCCTGCTACAAGGATAATAATCTGAGTTTTTCCAGTCAATGCATCCAACTGAATTTCCAGATCTTTGTTACCATTCCTGTAAAACCTTCCTTCACCTTTTCCAAGGTCTAAAATGCAGGAATATTCTAGCAGGGGCTGAACCCAATTAGTTATGAAGGTTTCACATTATTCTAGTGCAACTTTGCCAGAAACTCCCAATCATGGTGATGCTTTATTGAAACAGCAATACATTGTGTTTGGTTGCTGAGTACCCATTGACCTGCTGGGTTGTAGGAAAGAGAAGCTACGGGAATGAATCAAAAGATAAAATGTCAAACTTCTGAAGCAGTTTGATAGAATTATATGCTTCACCTTGTTGGGGAGACCAGAATTAGGGCCCATGTATATAAGATGGTCATTCAGTAATCCAGCCAGGAATTCAGTAAGAGCTGTTGATGCTGGAGTCAGAGAAAATATACAGTATGGAGCTGGAGGAACACAGCAGGTCAGACAGCAGCAGAGGAGAATGAAAGTTGATGTTTTGGGTTGGGGCCCTCCTTCAGGAGAAACCTGTTTATCCAAAGAGTGTAGAATAGTTGAGACAGTGTGAACATTTCACAGAATCCCTACAGTGTGGAAACAGGCCCTTTGGCCCAACAAGTCCACACCAAACCTCACAGCATCCCACTCAGACCCATACTCTTATAACCCACCTAATCTACACATCCCTGAACACTACAGGCAATTTAGCATGACCATTTCACCTAACCTGCACATCAATGGACTGTGGAAGGAAACCAGAGCAAACTCACATAGACACAGGGAGAATGTGCAAACTCCACAAGGACATCCCCCAAGGCTGGAATTGAACCCAGGTCCCTGGTGCTGTGAGGCAACAGTGCTAACCACTGAACCACTGTGCCACCCTCTAGCCCTCTCCTCCAGCTTAAGGGGAAGCTGGAGGAGAGAGAAAGGAAAAGGGAGATAAGCTGAGATGAAGATGAGTGGCTGGAGGCTCTTGCAGACTAGAAACAGCAGCACAGTCATGTTAAGCTGAATGTGACAGTTCAGTGCTTAAGAGTCTGTTGATATCTGTGGACACAGTGACCTTTTGGTGATGACTAGCTTGACTCAAATGTTAGAAATGGTCAATTGATTTTCCTTGAAACAATGGCGATGGGATCTTTTATTTCCACCCAAGAGAGTAGTGGCAAATTAAATTTAACATCTCATCTGAAAGATAGTTCCACACTCTCACAGGTACTATGTCAGGAGTGTCATCTGATGTTATGATTGAGGATCTTTAAGGTTTGCAAAGGAGTTAGAAAGCAGATAGGGAGAAAGCTTAAGGAAGTCTAGGACAAGGGGACATAACCTTAAAAATTTGAGCCAGAGAAGTCAGGAGGCACTTCTTTACTCAAGAGAGTAATGAATGTGGGGAATTCCATTTCACAGAAATCAATTGCTGCTGGGACTGGATTGAAATTAATTTTAAGCTCAGATGTTTGCTAACTAATGATGTTAAGCTAAATGGAGGCAAAGAAAGTGGATGGAGTTAAAATATGGATCAGCCGTGATCTCATTGAATGGCAGGAAAGACATGATAGACCAAATGGCATCCTCCTATTCCTAATACAGGCTGAAGTCTCCAAGGTGAGATTGTTGATGACTGCAATCATAGTTGACACAGGAAGCAGTTTATCTTCCATTGTAAAATGGTGAACTTATGTTCTGCTGGCACACATACTATGGGCCAAATGGCTTCCTTCTGAGTAACATCTTCTCTGTTTCTATATTTCAGTTGGCTCTCAGATTCCATTCTCAGCCATTTACAAGACCAAATCCTTCAAGGAGCCTGAGATTCAGGTGTACCTGTCTGGACAACCAATCAAAGTCCATGTTTTGGAGGTGGAACGATTCACATCAACATCAAAGGTGGGGTCTCTGCATGGGGATCTGAAATACAGTTTTAGTTCTATCACCGTTACCTCTACTACTATTAACTACTCAGCACAAAATTTGTTTCTCATTTACTCATGGGATGGGGCATCATTGACTGGGTTAGCTTATTGCCCGTCCCTAGTTCTCCTTGAGAAGATGGTGGTGAGCTGATTTCTTGAACCACTGCAGTCTAGGTTAATCCACAAAGCCATTGGGAAGAGATTTCCGACTGAAGTCTCCCATCCCTTGTACCATTTGAGTATGTCTTCACCATACACTGTCCAATGGCTTGACATCCTTCCTGAAGTTCCATGTCCAGTACTGAACACTGAACTACGCTCTAACCAGTGATTTCTAAAGATTAAGCATGACTCCCTTGCTCTTCTGAACCATGCCTGTATGAACAAAGCCAAGAATCCAGTGTGATTTTTTACGTGTCTGAACTTGACCTGTCACCTTCAAAGATTTCTCTACATATACACCAGCCATCACTGTTCCTGCAGGCCCATTCACCTTGTATCATTTAGGTCATATTTTGTCTCCTTGTCCTGCCTACTGAAATGGTTCACTTTACAATTCTGCGTTAAATTGCATTACCACGAGTCTGCTCAATTACCAACCTGTTTCTGTTCTTTTTATTGTTTATTACACATTTGCAAGGACATCCTACATATCCAAGTCAGGACGGTGGCTCCGTGGTTAGCACTGCTACTTCACAGCACCAGGGATGTGGGTTTAGATTCTAGCCTCAGAAAACTGTCAGTGTGGAGTTTGCACATTCTCCCCATGTCTGCGTGGCTTTCCTCCGGGTGCTCCGGTTTCCTCCCACTGCCAAAAGATGTGCAGGTTAAGTGGATTGGCCATGGGAAATGCAGGGCTACAGGGATACAGTGGGGTGTAGGTCTGGATGGGACGCCCTTTGGAGAATTGGGGATCATAGACGAGACTTGTTGCGTTTTCCATTCTTATTTCCCTTAGTAATGCCAGATGCATCCCATCAAGGAGATTGTTAGCACACTATACAGGCCAACAAACCCACTCTGGGAGTGCTGCACTATTGGAGGTCCTGGCTTTCAATGAAACATTAGTCCATGACCCCAGTCTACTCTCTTTATTCCGCACTTGACCGCAGTGTGGAGCATTGAAAAGCCATACTGCTTGGCATTGCTTTGTTATTCCTGTTCCTTGCATTTTGCAGAGTTGTTGCTATTAACCACAGTTCAGTTCCAATTTCTTATCCATTTGCATCACCAGGTTCCAAGCCCTAACATCTATACTATTGAATTGAAGCATGGAGAGTTCACCTGGAAGGTCAAGAGGAAATTCAAGCACTTTCAAGATCTTCACAGAGAGCTTCTCCGATACAAAGCCCTCCTCCGCCTGCCAATCCCAACACACAGGTAATCTTAGTCTGGAACCATAAACCGAGAGTCACTGTAGATTGTTCACAGAGAACAGGATGTTGAAGGGTACACTCCCATTGCCTGTCCCTTTCTCTCCTTGTTGTTTTCCTCAAGAAAGAGTCTGTGGGAATGATGGTTGACCCAATAAGGATTCTACCCCTTTTTCTCCTGTTTGCTACCGCCTCTACTAGCCTGGGCCAGGCCCCATTTCACCCTGGTTTCTGGGTAGCAGTGCAGAGAGGCCACAGTAACTCAGTTGCACCCCCACACCATTGCAAACTCCGGCACTGAGGATGCTCCCCCTGAAACCTGAACTATTCAGAACCTTTCGGAGAGACTGGGGAAAGGGGGCATGAGAAATTGAATAAGGGAATCCAAAAGAGAGATTTTCAACTTAAACACCAACTGCAAAGCTGGCCATCCATTCTAGAAACTTCCAGCGCTTTTAACAGCAAGAAATTTCACTACACCATGGAAAGCAGAAGAGGCCATTCACCCCCTTAAATCCGTAATCCTTCAATTATACTTTTAACAATAACATTTGGATTTATTTGAGTTAATGAAGGGGAGAACTTTCAGACCTTGCTTTGGATGTTCCAAATCTCTTGAATCACCTTGCTTTGAGTTTCTTCAATAACTGCTCTTGCTCCCATCAAGTTTATTTTCCTCTTCCTCATTGAAGATCACCTCCTGCCAGCTCCTCAGCTCTATAGACCATTAGACCAAAGAGTGTAGGGAGCAGAAATAGGCTATTCAGCCTAAGGAATCTGCTCTGCCATTCAATGAGACCACAGCTGATTTGATAATCCTCAAATCTACTTTCCTGCCTTTTCTCCATTACCCTTCATTCCCTTTGTATCCCCAGACGCTAACCTCTGGAATTTCCTCCCAAAACCTGTCTACCACTCCTTTAAAATATTTCTTAACATTGACCCCTTCAAATGGAGAATTTTTCACTAATCTATCTCTTCATGTGCTCAATGCCAGATTTTTGCTGGTTAATACTGCTGCAGGAAATTGTTTGAATTATTGTCACATGTACCAAAGTACAGTGGAAAGCTTTATTTAGGAGCAGTACATAGTAAGCCAGATGTACAGATCAAAAAGACTTAGACAGGAGCTACGATTTTAAAGAGTTACGTAAATGCAGGCTGTTGTAGCAGTTGTTGAAATAATGAGATCCGATAGCCCCAGGCATGGGAATAAAATGATAGGAGTCGGAGAAGGCCATTCAGCCCTTCATTCTGTTGCACCACGCAATGAGATTATGGCTGATCTACATCTTCCCTACTTTGGCCCCACACTCCTCAATGTGCTTGTGTCTAGCAAAACCTGTTGACCTCTGCAGCTATTTGTCAGAGTCAGTTCTGCACTTCTCCAATCTTTGTATAAAGACCTGTTTCCTAACTTCCCTTTGAATGAGGAGCTGTGAAACGTGCTTGAAACCAACTGCTGCTTTAAGTTGTTGCAAGGAAAGGGGAACCCCCCCACTTAACTCATAACCAGAACCATAAGGAAAGAGTTGTGTACACAAAGATCCTTTACCAGGTCACTCAATCACACCGCAAAGCACGTCCCAAGCAATTAACTGTAGTCACAATTCGGGCATCTGTGCACAAAAACAAGGTCAAAACAAAAGGGAAGGCCGGCGTTTCAGTTTCTCCTAAGAGTCAAGGTGGAGATTGGGGTCAGTGTTCATCTCTAAATATTGCCTGTCTGCACGTGGGCCATACTAAATTGCCCATAGTGGCTAGGAATACGCAGGTCAGGTGGATAACCCATGGAAAATGCAGACTTACAGTGACTGGGTCGGAGTTGGGGGCGGGTATGCTCAACAGAGAATCAGCGTGGACTTGTTGGGCTGAATGGCCTATTTCCACACTGGACGGATTCTATGATGAACAAGATCCCATTTCTTCCGGTCCTGATAGTCTAGGTTTCTCATGATAGTTGAGGAAAAAATATAGTTCACAATTATTCTCTGCCCTTCCCAGAAACCTATTGAACTTTTAATGTCCGCTTGAACAGGAGGATGTTGTGTCAATGTATCGGGGGGAAAGAGCTGAGGTATAATGATGGAATACTTTTTTCGATGAGTTCTGTTCATTTCAATGGAATGTGATACATTTTCACTGTAGGAGATTAAATAGGTGGAGAGTGCAGAGCCACCCTATGGGACTGGCGTTGGGCTGAGCTATCTTTCCTTGCGATGCACTTTGTGACAATGTTACCCTCCAGTTTCACAGTGAGGAGACAGACGGTGAAGAGAGGGGAACCCCGGTCAATGCCTACTCTGCCTCGCAGTTCAGACCTCATCATGAGAGAGGAGCAGATCTCGAGCCGACGGGTAGGTTCCACATGGCAGCGTGGCTGGATTATGGTACTGCTTGGGGGTTAATTCTGCATATCCATAAAGATGCCAGCTACACGTGCAGTTGCCAGAGCCAGGTGTTTGTGGATCAGTTTCTAGCCTGGCATGGCTTCAGTTTTAAATTTCTCCCATCTGTTTTACAAATGCTTCAGTGCCATGTCTGCTTCCTGTCTCTGTCACCTCTTTCATTTTTGTTTATCACTCTAAGATCATAAGAACTAGGAGCAGGAGTAGGCCATTCAGCCCATCTATGGCATTCAATAAGATCATAGCTGATTTGATTGTGGTCTTAACATCACATTGCTGCCAGTTCCCCTTGGACTCGCTTTCTCATCAAAAATCTGCCTAACTCAATCCTGACTGTATTGAATAACCAAACCTCTTGTGAAGATATTTTGTTGCATTAAATATCCCTAAAGGACTAAAATCCTTCCAACATCCTTATATACCTGGAATAAAACAGCCCTTAATCACCTCTAGTCAAGAAGTACGAGCTTAGTATGTGAAACCTGATTAAGGCTTGTTGACCACAAACTCTGCATTAAACTTGGTCAATGTGACTCCATGTAATATTAGGCCTTAAAATATGGGATATTTCTCGCAGTGGGTGGGATTTAACACAAATTTAGAGGTAGCGGGATGTGGTAGAACATTTAATCAGGAGGGTGAGGGGTGAGTGGCCATCCCAGTTCCTTCCTGCCTCTGCCCCAATTTTGCTTATGGCTAAAGAGGTCATGAATGGCCTTCTTGCACAGTACCAATGCACAACTTAAACTGGGCAACTGGTGCCCTCCTATGTACCTCATCACAGAGGTGCTGCTTATGGACCAGCTGTAGGTGAGGCAATCACCATTGCTGAAAGCCCAAAGTTTTATAGTTTTATTGTGAACTCCTGGGGGCCGGAGAGGAGTCCTCATTGTGGGGCACCAAGTGCATGATTAAGGAATATGGCACATAACTGGGCTCAGAGGGATGGCCTCCTGATAGAAACCATCTCTACCATTTATTCTGAACCACCCGGTCAGCAACACCCTCCTACAAGCTTGGAGCCCTTGTTAATCCTGGGCCTTTGGAATTCACCCCTCTCCCACCCTCCCACCTTTCTCTGTGTCAGAGGGACGACCCTATGCTGGCCACTTAGTGCCTGATTGGCATTTAACTGGCATCCCTTCCTTATTTGAGTTTCTAGCTGGCAGGCAATGCCTTCAGCGCGTGGATGAAATTCCATCCACTCAAACTTAGAACAAGAACTCTTTTTGGCATTTGTTCATGCGGTGTTATTGTTACTAGATGTTGTGCTTATTCCCAACTGTCCAAAGTCAACCACATTGCTGTAGGTTTGGAGTCACATGTAAACCAGACTAGGTAAGGAAGGCAGATTTCCCTCCTGAAGGGGCATTAGTGAACCAGACAGGTTTTTATGACAATTGATTTCATGGTCACCATTCAGCTAACTTTTTATTCCAGGTTTTTATTGACTTCAATTTTCACCAGCTCGCACGATGGTGGGATATAAACCATGCCCAGAACTTTAGTCTGGGGTTCTGGATTATTAATCTCGTGACTTTATCACAATGTCAAAGCCTCTCATTCACTCACATTTAGGTAATGTGATAAAACACCCCAAACTGATGCATGGGCCTTGAATCAGGCACAATTTGTCACTGAGATACATGTGGGTCTATTAGGAGACGCGTCCACAAGCTCAGCCACGGAGATGGTTTTAAGAGGAGACTCGACGGAGAAGGGATGTATGGAGCTTTGGGGAGGAAGTTCCAGAGATTAACTCCTTGGCAGCTGATAACACAACAAGGAAAGATGGATTGAAATCTGTGATTCTCAAGGAACCAGAATCGGAGAAACGTGGGGATCTTGGATTGCAGTTGATGTATAACAGTTACCAACTGGGGAGAGTGTGGGTCAGGTTAGGATGACCAGATCATTTCCTTAAATGATATTAAAGAACTAGTCGCGTTTTTACAGCATTGCAAACACTTCTTGCTCACTGTTAAGAGTATTTTACTGACTGACCTTTTGCTGTAATTCAACCAATTTGAATTTTTTTATATTTCTGTAATGGGATTTGAACTTACATTATCTGGATGATTAAACCTATGATGTAAGCACTTTTCCTGTATTCTCTCCTACATGGCATGCTCCTTGATCAGTGTATGAATGCAGACAGCTGATCTCTTTTTTTAATTCATATTTTCTGAAATCTTTTCCTTCCATTCGCAGAAACAACTGGAAGATTACTTGACCAAGCTGCTGAAAATGCCCATGTACAGGAATTACCATGCGACGGTAAGCCCTCTCCCTGCTGTCCATATTATTCCTGTTGATTGAGGTGTTACACTGAGGCCCAGCATTGTGAAGGGTCCCTCAGCACACTCTTCTCAGTAAAGCTCTTTCCCCCCATGCCCTGACTGACTACCATCATTCACAGATGGCCTTCCCCTGCTATTGGACCATCGTGATTCAGGATCCTTCAAACAGCTTTCCACAGAACGGATGGAGGATTAAAATAAAGTATTACGTTTCACAGTTTATTTGCACAAGTTAAAAATGAAGAATCTGGCATCTTGATTATTATTTCCAGTGAAATATAGGCTTTTCACAACCTGACCCCGATAATTTAAACAAAAACAGGACACAACAAACAGTTTTGAAATGTCTTCGATCCCTTTCCATTTCTGTGAAATGCAAGGATGATTAGATCAAGAGAAGGTCATAGCAAGGAGGTATTTCGGAATTATGAATGCAACCATGACTTTGAGGGCCTTGTGGTGCAGTGGTACTGTCCCTACCTCTGAGCTAGGTTCAAGTCTCACCTGCCCCAAAGTTTGGTAATAATGTCTCTGAGCAGGTTGGTTAGAAAATATATCTAATCACAACCTCTGGAGAGAAAGACCTGGTGTCCAAAAGGATACTGGAAGTCAGTTGAATGCCATTTTGTGTAAGTTAAGAAAGGTGACTCACCAATGAAGGGTCACAATAGTGTTTTCATTATTATTTATTGAATTAAGTTAATTACATCATATAAAGACTTGGTTTGGGGTGGGGTGAGGAGGAGTTTAAAGTGGAGTTGAGGGGATAGATCAGTGGTCTTATGAAATGATGGATTAGGGTCCATGCAAGACTGACTTCTTATTCCACTGGAGGTTCCCTCACTGTGAAATAGAAATCTAATGGCTCACAGGAGTAGGTCCAGGCCATTCAGGCTCGGGAGTCAATGGTGTAGCGGTGTTATCACTGGACTGTTAATCCAGAGACCCAGATAATGTTCTGGGGACCCGGGTTTGAATCTTGTCATGGCAGATAGGGGAATTTGAATTCAGTAAAATATCCAGAGTTAAGAGTCTAATGATGAACCATGAATCCATTGCTGGTTGTCAGAAAAAAAACATCTGGTTCACAAATGTCCTTTAGGGAAGGAAACTGCCATCTTTACCTGGCCTGTCCTACATGTGACTCCAGACCCACAGCAATGTGGTTGACTCTTAACTGCCCTCTGGGCAATTAGGGATGGGCAATAAATGCTGCCTGGTCAGTGACATCCTCATCCTATGAATGAATAAAGAAAAAAAATCCTATTATATCATTCAAAGTGTTCATGGTCTTTAGCCCCCTCTATCCATGTTGGCACCATGTCCCTAATGGGCATATTGCAATGCCGAGCAACAATCTGCCCATCTGAGATTTAAAGTAAAAGGTAAAATACCACAGATGCTGGAAATCTGAAATAAGAGCAGAAAATGCTGGAGAAACTCAATAGATCTGACTGCATCTGTGGAGAGAGAAACAGAGTTAATGTTGCGAGTCTAGTGACCCTTCCTCAGTTCTAAAACAAAGAGCTGAGGATGCTGCAGAAGTTCTGAAGAAGAGTCACTGGATTCAAAATGTTAACTCTGCTTCTCTCTCCAAAGATGCTGCCAGGCCTTTATATTTTTATTTGAAATTTAACTTGACTGCCAGAAGAAACAACTTGTGTAAGGTAGTTCCACACTTCTCCCAGCCTTTGTCTGAAGATGTGTTTCCTAACTTCACATCTGGCCTTGATTTGAAGGCTTGGTTGAATTACCCTCATCCACTGAAATGTCTTCTGTCCAAGTGCTTGCTCAGTCCCTCTTCTCGAAAATTGACTGAATGTGGCCACGTGTGAAAGGTACATACTCTGGTTACTAGGGGAATGCTGCTATTGCTGCCTGGGATATCACACATAGATATTGGGGTCAGTGGGAAACAATGCCCAGCAAATTATTCAGACTACCATCTGTATGATCAGTGCAGCTGAATATATTGTTGGGTAAGAGATAATCCACAAGGCAGTCATATTCTGAAGAGATGAAGAGGGAATGATGACCAAACGTCACCCTCTCAGACTGTTTACTCAACCAGCTGCTCAGTGATAAAAGTAAGGGTGAGAGCCAGAAATTCCTTCTGCCCTTACAGCCCGTCACTGGGAGGATTTTACAGCTTGACACTCTACATTTCACTGTATTATGAATGTGTGGTCATCAAGTTCTGGATTTGCATTCAAACCCAGAGCTTCTGACCCAGGCATAGGGATAGAACCCACTACAACTGCAAATTCTTCTGGGAGCTTGCTGTACACATATTAGCTGTTGAGTTTCCTTCACTGCAAGAGTGACTGCATTTCATCAGCTATAACATGTTTGAGGATGTTCTGAGGTTTTGAAAAGTGATATATAAATGCAAATTACAACTTTTATTTCTACAGATGGAATTTATTGGCATCAGTCAGCTCTCATTCATTCATCATCTGGGACCTAAGGGCCTGTAAGTGAGAATTAGTCTGTCTTTCAACTAGCTCTTTCAGCATTCTGACAATAAAGCAAATTCAATTCAATTCAAGCTCTGTATCACGTCATGAATCATTATGGAGATAGAGATTTTGAACATTTGGCCTACTGCATGTGTTATGGCAACTTGAACTTCCCACTTCCTAGGCTATTCCCCTCACACAGCCTTTCCTGTAAGATTAATAACTTATTTCTTACTCTGGCATCCCAGAAAAACCTGAGCCAGGGTGTCACTAAGATCAAGAATTACACAATCATAGAAATTTTACTGCACAGCTGGAGGCAGGAACTGTTTGTTCGCCACCAGTGGTAAAGGCAGATGGCATCCATGCTGGGGACTGCCATAGTCTTGCATTTTATAGGGGGGCAGTTCCTCAAAAGGCCAGCTAATGTTGAGGTCGGAAAGGGCCATTCAGGGGAAATGATGACCCAGGGCATGCACCTTGGGTAGGCCCCAGAAAAAAGCAGGTTACAAACAGCAAAGCCAGATCAACTGGAATTAAAGATAACAAGGTGTGGAGCTGGATGAACACAGCAGGCCAAGCAGCATCATAGGAGCAGGAAAGCTTGACGTTTCGGGCCTAGACCCTTCATCAGAATTAACTTTGACAGCTGTCTATTAACATATACTAGGCTGTTCCAATTCCCCAAAATAAAGCAGAAACCTTCACCTTTAAGAAGTATAATGGCTCATTAATTGACATCTTATGCCTTCCCTGTTCATTACACCTACCCCCTCTTTGAAAATTATAAAATGCTCTGAAACAGTAAGAGTCCTGAGCCGATTTCCCTGGCTGCGGTTTTCAAATTCCCTCCCCATCAGGTCCCAAACCCACATCTAATGAAAATCTAGCTCCTGACCTCAGTAAATGTGATCAAAAAACTGTCAGATTGTCATGAAACCCAACAACTTCCCTAAAATTCATTTTGGGAAAGAAATTTGCCATCCTTACCACATGTGGGCCGATAACTTTCTCCTGACCAACACCAATATGCCTGACTTCTGACTCTCTTGATGATTGCTCAGTTGCATCAAAAAGGAAGTTTAAGGTGAAGTGATTTCAAATCATGAAGGGTTTCGATCATGTAGCTAAGAAAGGTTAATAGACTGACAAAGATTTGACATTATTGACAAAAGAAACCAAATAAGATGAATTGTTTTTTATAAAGAGGATTAAGATGGTTTTGGATTTTCAAAGGAAATTGAAGTGATAGTAACCTTCAAAAGAGAAGTGTGGATAATAACATGGCCAGGAAAATTGGCAGGATTGCATGGATGAAGTAGATGATAGTTTTCGGTGTTTCAAAACACTACCACGTGCATGATGAACCAAATGGTCTCATTCTGTATTGTATTATTCTGTGGGTTTCTGACAGAGAAAATTTCAAGGGAGTTCATCAGAGCCTCAGTTCCAGCCCTGCTCTATATCTGTGTTAGCCATTATTTTCCAATCACCGCATATCTTCAAATAGAGCCTCCCAACGGATGACTGTGAGAATACAGACAGACTTGAGTGTGTGTATGTGTGTGAGAGACTGTGTTTGTGTGGTAGAAAGTGCGTGTGTGAGAAAATGCATATGTGTGAAAGAGAGAGAGTGAATGTGTCGGGGAGAGAGTGAGTGGTCTATGTTAGAGAGAGAGTGTGTGTATGTGAGAAAGTGTGTGTGTGTATGAGAGATTGAGAGTATGGATGTGTTTGTGTGCGTGTGTGAGAGCGAGACAGATAGTGTGAGTATGTGTGTGAAAGACAGTCTGAGAGAGTGTATGTAGGAGAAAGTATGTATGTGATTATGTGTGTGAGAGACTGTGTGAGTATGTTTGCATAAGAATGTGTGTTTGAGTGAGGGAGAGCGTGTGTGTGCGAGTAGGAAAGAGTGTGAGTATGTGTGTGAGAGAGAGAGATAATGTGTGTGTGTGAGAGAGAAAGTATGTGTGTGTGAGCGTTAGTGTGTGTGTGTGTGTGAGGAAGAGAGAGAATGAATGAGGGTGCGAGAGGGATTGAGTGTGTGTGTGAAAGCTGGTGTGAAACTTAGTGACGGTCAGTGACTTCCTGTGGGTCCTGTCAATCTCACTGAGGGGCTGAAACTGCGTAGAGAAGCAGAGATGATTGGTCTTTGGAAATGGAATCAGATACATAACTTTGGTTGCCAACTCAAATGGACATACAGGATCACCCAGTGTCTGCTCTCCAACTGCCTGGCCCACTCTGCTGCCATTCGCTGATTGACATGTTCATTTGACACCAAGCCACCTTCCTGCAACCAATCAGACCTGATTGGCTACTCCTTAATTTTCAGTTTGTCCTTTCCAATCCTCAATAATTTTACAATTAATAATGAAAGTATTCAAAGGAAATCTGCTAGAAACAATTTCCTTTCAATGCCCCAGTTATTTTCCTTTTCTGCTATCCATTCAGGAGAAGTGAGTGTTGCTGACCATCCCTAATTGCTCTGGAACTGAGTGGCTTGCTGAGTGAATAACCAATAAAATCTAACAGGTATAACAGGACCAATCATGGGAGATATGATTCTGACGGCTGGGGAGTCCGGAAACAAGGGTCACAGTTTAAAAGTACAGGATAAACCATCTAGGTCTGAGACGAGGAGAAAGTTCTTCGTCCAGAGTACGGTGAGCCTATGGAATTGTCTACCACAGAAAGCAGTCGAGGACATTACATTGCATAATTTCAAGAAGAAGTTGAATATAGCACTTGGGGCTAAAGGGATCAAAAGATATGGGGACAAGCAGGAGTAGGCTATTTAGTTGATCCAAATGAATGGTTTAGAAGACACAGAGGGCCGAATGGCCTATCGAGCTCCCTTTTCTATATTCCTATGTCTGGAGTCACACATGGGCCAGTCTAGATAAGGATGGCAGATTTCTTTCCCTAAAGGGTGCTAGTGAATCAAATTATTTTTTATGACAATTGACTGTAGTTACATGTTTGTTGTTTACAATAGACTAGCTTTTAATTCCAGCTTCTTATTGAATTCAAAATTTCACATCTGCCACAGTGAGATTCGCACTGAATTTCCTAGAACATTAGTCTGGGGCTCTCCCCACACTTTATTTTCAACAGTGTCATTGACAGTCACTTCCAATAGCTGGGGAGTCCTTAGCAATCCAGGTGACCAGGGGGGAAACAATCTCCTTTCACTAGCTCATAGCTAGTAATTAGAAAAGCCAATCAAGTGTTAGATGAATAGATACTTGTTAACGAAGAGAGTGAAAGATTATCACTGATAGGTGAGGATCAATGGTCTTATTGAATGGTGGAGCACACTTGAGGGGCTGATGGGCCTACCCCAATCTTCATTCAAAATTAATTCCATCATCCATATTCTAAAAGTAGAAATTGACCCTCTCTTGTTGTGTTAGAGACGTTCCCTCATTTGTGGGGATCATTGGAAATTAATTAGAATTTCTTCTTGTTTATAGGGAAGGTTATGTGATGAAACGTTCTGGGGGACACAGGATTCCAGGCCTCAACTGTTGCGGGAGAAGTCAAATCTGTTATCGTTGGTCCAAGAGGTAAGTAACATAGGCATTTGTTAGGGCTTCTGTTAATTAGTGTGTCATCCATAGAGAGAAAGGCAGTGCTCATGATAGCAGCTTCAATCAATGCTCTTGAACAGCGCTCACTAGTTCAATAACAATGGCACCTTGCATTTATATAGCATCTGTAACACAGTAAAAATATCCCAAAGCCCTTCATTGAAGTGATTATCAAGCAAAACCGCACTATAATAAGCCACTAAAACCTCAGTTGCTGTGATAGGCCTGAAAGTGGACTGAGACAGAGGAAGGTGGATATGCAAGGAATTCCAGAGCCTTGAACACAGGCAGCTGAAGGCACAGCTGCCTATGGTAGAGCATTTCAAATCAGGAATGTGCATGAGGCCAGAAAGGGAAGAGAGCAGAGAAATCAGAGAGGTTTAAGACAGGATGAGGCCACACAGTAATTTGTAACCACGCAAGAAAATTCTACTGTTGATGTGTTGCCGGAGTCCTGTAGGTCAGAGACTACAGGGAGTGGTGGGTGAATGGGATTTGATGCAAGTTAAGAGATAGGTGACAGTGTTTTGGATGAATTGAAGTCAAAGGAGTCTGGAAGGTGGGGGTTATTGGTTAGGAGAGTACAGAAATAGATGAAATGTGGAGGTAGCAAAGAGTTGGATGTGGGTTTCATCAGCAGCTGGGCTTAGGCAGGAGCGGGTGAGCAACAGATACCAGAGTGAGCTCCTTACACTCAATGCAAGTTGTTGTTGCATTCACCTATGAGGTCTGTCTCAATCATTTCCTTTCAGAACTATTGAAGCTGTGTGCCCCCAAGACGTGGAGATGTCAGTAGTTTCTGATCTAAGTACAATTTCTATACTTTGTCCCTGCAGATGGCTGGTAGTGAAAGATTCCTTCCTCCTGTACGTGAAACCAGACTCCGGAGCGATCACCTTTGTCTTACTCGTGGACAAAGAATTCAGTATCAAATTGGGAGCCAAAGACACTGACACAAAATATGGCATCAGAATCGACAATTTATCCAGGTATGACACAGGCCATCTTCATTTCGTCACACCAAAGATGGATCGATGGTCATGGCTCAGAGGGAAGTAACCTTGGCTCAGAGTCAGAAAGGTAATGGGTTCAAACCCCGCTCCATTTGAGCATCTGCATTAAGCTGATATACTTGGTGCAGTGTTGTAGGAATGCTGCCAACTGGAAGTGCTGTCTTGTGGATGGAATGATAAACTGAGGTTCTCGTTGTCTTCTCAGCTGATAGTGGATTGTTTCATGGTCAGGAACAACAGGGGAAGCTCTCCCAGTGGTCCTGGACCAAAATCACTAGACCCCATTATTATCACACTGTTTTTGGTGGGGTTCTGTGTACAGGTCTTGGTCGCCTTACTACAAGAAAGATATTATTGCCCTAGAGAGAGTGCAACAAATGTTCACCAGCCCGGTTCACTGCAGGCCAAAGTGGATTCACTCGTTGCAGTCAAAAAGGTTGAGTACCAAACTGCAAATCCTTCCAGTGCATCCAATGACAGGCAGTAAGAGTGAGAGGCCAGTCATCTGTGTAATGGAAGGAAATTGGAGATTCTTCCATCTCCGTCCATAGCTTCAGGCTACAAAAGAGAGCTAAAACCTAACCATAACCCACTCCCAGCTAATATCTCCTTGTACTGGCAAATTGTGTTTGGTAATGTTCTTGTGACTTGCTTGGGATGCTTTACTTTGTTAAAAGATGCTGCATGAATGCAAGTTGCTGTTGTTGTAGTGGACTTGAATGAAACACTGGGCTAAGCCCAAATGGAATCGTATGACATGTTTGGGCTGCTGCATTTAAATCTCCGAAGAACTAAAGGTTGTCAAGTTGGAATCAACCTTTGGAAGTCACCTCCAGAGATTCGCCCAATGAATCATTATCAGTCACATGGGATGATGGTGGATGTGAGGAGAATATGTAGCCAGCATGCCCTAAAGTAACAATGACACAGTATTGTTTAACATGAGCAATCTACCAAATCTTCCCTCTTTAATCTACAAGGAATTTCTATTGAACATTCCAGAGAGCTAACTGGCCAAAGACTGATAGCTACCAGTGTCAGCCCAACTTGTGCTGTTTAGTATTATGGTTTGGTTCCCAAGACGATATCAATTTACAGATGCATCATACAAATATTGACAGAAGTAAAGTCAATCATGACACAGGACTGTGTAAATTCATAATTACGTCAAGGTCCAATGTGGCAGGATGAATCCAAAAATCGAAAATTTAATCAACAATTAATCGACAATTGGTTACCTGGAAAGGTCTGTACAGATGGAAAAATGAAGAGGAAATATTTCTCGGAGATTATTGATTGCTTTTTATTGAATCCAGGAACATTTAATCGTAAGTTTTGTTGCTACTGAGAAATCATTAAGTGTGTACAGAGAGCAATTCATATCATTGACACTGCCTCATTAACCCAATTCAGCAGAGTTTTTTTCAGAAAATTTTAATGCACCATATGACTGCACTTGAGGTATCTGGAGCCAAACAATAAATGGCCCCTCCAGCTTGTTGTAACCCAGTGGTTAACCCCATGGGAAAAGCTGAGAGTTCAAGGATGACAGAAGAAGATTCAAGCTGACATACTCAAAACAAAACTGAGGGTGGTCTGCATGGGTGGAGGGAGTGTTGAAGGAGATCTGCACAGATGGAGGGTCAGTGCTGAGGGTGGTCCACACAGATGGAGGGTCAGTACTGAA
>JAHRHZ010000017.1:34410569-34497619 GCA_024137785.1 Ginglymostoma cirratum | reverse complement strand
GTCCACTAGGATTGGGGGTCAGTGCTGAGGGTGGTCCACACAGATGGGGGGTCAGTACTGAGGGTGGTCCACACAAATGGAGGGTCAGTACTGAGGGTGGTCCACACAGATGGGGGGTCAGCGCTGAGGGAGTGCCGCGCTGCCAGGGGGTCAACGCTGAGGGAGTGCCGCGCTGCTGGAGGGTCAGTGCTGGGGGAGTGCCGCTCTGCCGGAGGGTTAGTATTGACAGACATTGAAACATTGACTGGATGATGTTCTTTCTGTTCTAATTCAGGACTTTAATCATCAAATGCAACAATTACCGTCATGCTCGCTGGTGGGGTCAAGAGATTGAAGAGTTAGTTCAGAAACATGCTAAAGCCTTCCTTGAAGACCAACGTTTCAAATCCTTTGCAGCCATGCATGAAAATACGCTATGCAAATGGTAACCAATCAGAGAGCGCTATACCGGAAACTATATATTTTGATTCCTAAATGTGGCTGTGATGGAATGTATCAGCACAACAAGAGTCCATTAAATCTTAAGAGGGAGAACACTTCCAACTGATCAACCAATATTCTTCTCTGCCCAACCCACACCTTTACACTTCTCTATCCACCACCTCTCGCTCTTGCTCTTTCACCCCCTGACCACTCCACACTTGGCTCTGCTTCGCTCCCTGCACTCTCTAATCCTTACCCCTCCCAAACTACTTACTGCCCCACTGGCTCACCTTACTGTCTTTCAAGTCTGAGGTATGAAGAGGTGCTGCCAGGAATGAAAGCCTTTTAACCTGTCTTCCCTTTATTCACAGGTATGTCAACGCTAAAGGATACTTTGAAGACTTGGCAGATGCTTTGGAAGATGCTAGAGAGGAGATATTCATCACAGATTGGTGGTACGTAGACCACTGCTTTCACGTGATGTTAGTGATTAAGTTACCTTTCCCCTTTTTACTTTCGGTTTTGTCATGCACCAGAGGCTAGTTCAGTTTGTATTGTTACACATTCTTAAAAAGCAACCAGGAAACAAACATTGCTGGTTCAGGAGCAGGAAGCCTTCCTTTGTACCTCATGTGCTACTGAGGGCTGCTTTAAACCTTCTTCGTAGACCAAACTTTTGTTCACCCAACCTCATAGGAATTAGGAACAGTAATGGCCCTTCAAGCGTGATCTGCCATTCAATAAAATCATGACTGGTTTAATTGTGGCCTCAAATCCCCAATGCTTTGATTTGCTTAATTCTTAAGCATTGACCAACCTCTGTCTTGAATGTATGGAACTACTGAACAACCACAGCTCCAGTGGATAGAGAATTCCAAAGCTGCATAACTGTCTGAGGGAAGAAACATCTCCTCCTCCAATTCCAAAATGCTGACCCCTGAATATGACCCCTGACCCCTAGGCTAGACTTTGCATCCTGGGTGAAACAGGCTTTCAACATTGACCCTGACAAATGCTGAACAGTTTCTTAATTACCTTCACATGTGACTTGGTATCTAATTTTGGGTGGTAAACATTCCTGGGAAATGCCATTGTCCAAGTTTGTTAAGTGTACTATAAAAATATTTTTTGTCCTTGTGGATGTTGGCAGAGGATAGGATTGAGTTGGGTGACAAATCTCATTTGCTGTTAACATACTTGTCTCAACATTCCCCAGTGACAGTGAGGTCCCACAGCCCTGCTGAATTCCTGTGGGTTAGTCCTGCAGCAGTGATTAGTTTCAAACCTGAGATGGAATTCTAGCTCTGAAAATTAACTGTTTTAACACTCTTCTGCTCTTTGACATTTGGGATCCCAGGCTGAGTCCGGAAATCTTTCTCAAGAGGCCTGTGGTGGAAGGGAATTATTGGAGGCTGGACTACGTACTCAAACGCAAAGCTGTGAGTTCTTCTCCAATGTGTCTGTACCTGTCGGTCTTATAGAGCAAATCCACACACACTACCTGTGGCTTAGATCGTCTGCAATCATGTTAATCGAGCAAGGGAGGGTGGCTTGCTGACTGCCCTTTACCCTCTCCCTTCCCAAACTCTCCTGTGTCAGGATAATACCTGTAGTGGGGAGTAGATCCTGTGGCCTCAACCTTCTCCATTGGGTGTTGGTCATGGCCATTCAGTCAAGAGGTCACTGCCCAAGCCCCACACCAGAGACATGAGCCTATTATCCAAGCTGACACTCCTGATGCCTGCACTGAGGGTGTCCTATAGTGTCAGAGGAGCCATTTTTTTCAGATGAGGCATTAAACCAAAGCTCCCTTTGCCTTCTCAGGTGGATGTATTTCCAGGAAGAGCAGTGATATTCTCCTCAGTGTTCTGGGCAGTATTCCCCCAAGCCACCCGAATGTGATCTGTGATTCCATGTGTATTTTGTGATTATTGTTGATAAGATGAAGTGATGCTGGTTTGAATTGATTTTTCTCCCTTCTTATCACGGCAGCAACAAGGGGTGAAGATTTTTGTGATTCTCTACAAAGAGGTGGAGCTTGCTCTCGGCATCAACAGTGAATATAGCAAGCGGACACTAATGCACCTTCACCCCAACATTAAGGTGCGTTGCCTTTGTCTTGTGGTGTGAAACAGGCGGGTCAGCATACATCTCCAAATGTTGGCGTTGGAAATGAAAGACACGATGTTTTTCAGATGATTTCTGGTGTAAAACAGACCATTCTGTCTGTCTGGTGCCTGTTGATATACATTCTCCATATCATACTCTTCTTACTCAAGTTCTCTCATCCAATCTGTAAATCCTTCCATTTGTTTCTTCCTTGTACGTTTATCTAGATTCCCACTTCAACGTATCCCTGTCTCAACTGTTTCCTATGGCCAAGTATTCCACACTGTCACCATTCTTTGGGTAACAACATTTCTCCTGAATTTTCAATTGGATTTATCAGTGACTGTTCTGAGGAAGGGTCACCGGACCCGAAACATTAACTCTTGTTTTCTCCTCCACAGATGCTGCCAGACCTGCTGAGCTTTTCCAGCAACTTTGTTTTTGTTATCAATGACTGTCTTATCTCTATGGCCCCTTGTTCTGGTCTCCTTCCCACATGGAAATATTTTCTCCATGTTTATTTGATCAATCCTGTTTCTCTATCGGGTCACCCCTCAGTCTTCATTTCTCCAGTGGAAAGAATTCCAACCTGTTGAATCTTTTCTGCTGGCTACAACCTCACAATCTGGGTTGCTCAATGCCTTTGTATCTTTCCAAACCATTCCAAACCCACAACTTCTGCTACTAGAAATATGGCACATTAATGAGGTCCTAAATATACTTTGGCCAAGTTCTGGAAATGTGCTTCTGCATATGAAACTCTTCCAAACATTCCCATTATTTCCCACATCAGTTTTGACGAATCTTGAACATTTTGCTAATTGTGCACTGATAGGTGATGAGACACCCAGACCATGTCTCCTCCTCTGTATATCTGTGGGCACACCATGAGAAGATTGTCGTCATTGACCAGTCAGTTGCATTTGTTGGTGGCATTGACTTGGCATACGGAAGGTGGGATGATGACAAGCATCGGCTGACTGATGTGGGCAGTGTCTCACGGAACGTTTGCTCTCAGTCCATTGCGTCCAACAGCCAAATGGTAAGAAGAGGGACGACATGTTTTCCTTTATCTATTGTGGGTGTGGCACCCGTGTGTGTGTGTGTGTGTGTGTGTGTGTGTGTACTAATGCCTGGGTGTGTTCTTGTATATCTATGTGCACATGTGACTATTTGTTCATGTGTGATGTGTGTGTGTCTGCGCGTGCATGTGCATGTGCATGTATGTGTGCGTGCCTGTGTGTGTGTGTATGGATTTTTGTGACTGGGTGAGGAGGAGTGAATCAATTTCTGTTTTTTTAATTCACAAAATTAGCCACAGCAAAAATTTTAAGTATGTAGCTATATCACATTTTAATTAAAATGTAGTTTGCCAGATCAAAATGAATGAGACAATTATGACGTTTTCTGGAGTGAAGAAAAAATAATTGAATTACCTGTGAAAACCATTCAAAAGAATAAAACACAACATCAAACACACACGCACATGCTAGTGTAAAGTTTGTAAAGGGGAGAATATAAAGAAAATCAAGATTTGTCAGTTTAAATAAAAACTCCTAATATCAATGACGCATTAGGTTTAACCTGAGACCATGATCATTCACTTGATAATTTGTATCCTCAGCAGTGACAAGACTTTCAAATATCTTTGAGTTCTTGGTGGATGGATATCTCTTCTAATACTTTATCGCTGGGCATTGTTTCCAAGAGGTCAAGAGAAACAGTGAGGGAGGGAGAAAGAGTCTTCCGGTGCAACTGCTACTAATCTATCTTTTCTCTTTGTGTCCAAAAGCTGCTGTCTGAAATACTGTTCACATGTGTGTTCCTGGTCTGGTTGCATTGTTTTCTCAAGCTGCATCATCTGTAAATGACATGCATCCCAATATCTAAAACTTCCAGAAAGTTGTGATTCAAACAGGAAATTCCAATCTGAATTTTATAACAATGTTGATTTTAGCTCAGCTTGATTTTGAGTTTCATTCAAACTGGTCAGGTGACTTCTGCTGCCAATTTAGATAAGTGGTTTTCTCTTCTTTTCAAACCAGTTTTAATCCACAAAAGGTCGCAGGTATTAAAATGATGATTAAGGTAACGGGAGCTGAATAATTATAATTTATTTTTACCACTTTTGTAACTGTGTGTGTGTGTGTGTGTGTGTGTGTGTGTGTGGATATTAAACATGAACATAAATGCATATGCATATGTGTTATGTGCTTGTCTGTGCATTAATATGCATACTTTGAAAGTATACATGTGGGTGCTGGTGTGAATGAAGATATCATTGAACTTGGTGTGTAAGCTCTCATGTTCAAAGAATAGGCGGGAGGGAGCTGTTTGAGATCAGGCTGCCATGCACCCCCCACGCCCCAATGCATGAACCCTGTAGGAGAGAGGGAGGGGAAGGAACTCAAAAGACATTTACCTAATTCTGTGCTGCCGAAAATGCCTATGGAATGAATCTGCCCCAAAAATGCCTGGTGCCGTTCCTGATCACAGTGACATTGGACCTCAAGACAACAATGGAGAACTCACCCGGAAACTCTTGCTGCCTTCACAGCCACTCACTACTCCCGCTGGGGATGAGGAGGACCAGAGGACCAAAGCAAAGGTGACACTCGAAAAGACTGCTGAGGGAGAGGATGAGGTGGAACCATCCAAGATGAAGGGTATCGGCAAGTCCAGAAAATCCTTCCCGATGCTGAGCCTGGTCAGACAACTGCAACGACAGAACTTGGAGCACTGTGACAGTGTGAGTAGCATCGATAGCTCGGAGCATGGTAAGTGCTTTAATAGCTGGGTAGGGGCTGCTTGCCTTTCTTTCTTTATATTTTACGTTGGGATGGGGGCATCACCAGTAAGGCTGGCATTTATTTTGAATGTCCAAATGGTCATGAGGTGGTGGTGGGCACCTGCCTTTATGATCCACTGCGGCCCATGTGTAGTGATGGAGCACCCATGGTACCCATACTGGCTAGTAAGTGCCAGGACTCGGACACAGCAGCAATGGAAGAATGGACATGATGGGATGGTGTGCGGCATGCAGGGGATCTTGGCGATTCTGGTCCCCGTGTAACCCTGCTGGATCTTGTTCTCAGTGCTGTAAGGACCATGGGTAAAGGAGGCTCCAATCAGATCATATGAGCATCATGTACAACTGGCAGAATGCATAGTGTACTGGCTCAAAGGGCCGAATGGCCTACTCCTGCACCTATTGTCTATTGTGTCAGGCTGCATGACATTGACGTCTGCACCTGCTACCCAAGCTTACTGAAATGGAATGAATGCTGCTAACTAACCAATTCACTGGCTGTTGGTTGACGTGTCTTAACCCTGGGCTGAGCCTTTTCTGAAAAGGGTTAGGCAACATTTGATGTGAGGAGCAAACAGGATTTGGTCCAAACAGTGGTATGGGAGCAGAGGCCACACTATCCTGAAACACTTGCTGTCTTATGAGTGTAAAAAAGAATCGTGCTGGAAAGAAGTCAAGTTGAGGAAAGTGAGTGTTTTGTGGACAGCATGACTTTTTCTGGTTTAACTGCGGAGATTAAGACAGAGAAAAATAGACTGAACCTTGCCAGTAGCTGTGAGGTGAGTTTTAGGGATAAGGGGAGGGATTGGCAGGGGCATTGATGGTAATGCAGGGTCTTCTGGTTGCCAAGGCCATGATGATCAAGGTCGTGATCTCTGTCTCAAGTATCTTCTGACTGACTGTAGTCTCTGTCAAACCAGACTGTGGGTCACCATCCAGAGATAAGGGAAGCCAAGCCTTAGCTCGGAGTTATAATAAACCAGGTTAAACAATAGACTAAAGGATTACTGTTTTATCCACCATTGGGTTTCTCTGCACACAAACTTGTCTTCAATAAGCTCAATTCAGCAAAAGGCAAACATATAACAGCAGATTACACAGATAAGAGCAGTGATGTCTGAAAATGTAAATTAACTCACCAACAATCACCTTGTTGTCTACAAAAGAGGTAGCAGCAGATCCTCAAGTTTATCTCACGTAAAGGATTTACGTGCTTCTGCTCCTGAGGAATTGATTTAAGTGCCTTTCTAATTCCAGAAAAACATACAAATCCATACTAAGAGTAGGCTGTTCAGCCCCTTGAGCCTCCTCTGCCTTTCAGTACCCATGTCACAACTACATCCTGCTATGCTGCAGTAGATTAAGTTACATCCCGTTATCACTCCATTTCAGCCTGTAGTGGTTCCATTGTGGCCCGTAGTGTCCATTTCAGCAGCACCTGGCTCATTCTGAGTTGAAACCCCTTATGCTTAGGACAGTCTGTACCTTCTAGGAGGGAATATACCAAATTGAAATGAAATTGAGTCTGAATCCTTTGACAGTGGATTCAGAAAAATGCATCCTCAACAAGACAGAAATCTATCTTCTGGTTTTCAGTGACATGTCCCTCATTAGACACTGATACCGAGTGTAAGCAACCAGATCGACAAGTGGGAAAGAAAGCACTTCATGTGAATTCCACGCAATACACTTGAGTGAAATTGGACAGTCTCAGTCAGATTCAGGCTCTATGCCGTGAAACTGACCACATTAATGGATATGAAACAATAAAAACATTTGAAAAGGGGAAACATGAATTTAATCAGCAAGCACAGCCAAAAACAGCAGCCACAAGGACTATATCTGTGAAATGGCTATAGCACACTGACCTCCTCTGGATCTACTTGTGTAGTGAGCCATACAAGGAAAAGACATGTAGAATCTTGCCCCACATTCCATCCATCATCTCTGTGTCAGCTTTTGAAATTACTGTCCCATTTGTTCCATTCCTTTAAGGAAAAGCAAACTTGTGTGGACACTGGGAATCTGAAATAGAGACAGGGAAGGCTGAAAATATTTTCAGGTAGTATCTGCAGAGAGACAACGCGGAGTTAACATTTCAGATCCATATGTTTGCTCTTTGTGAATCAGACTAAGGTATAGGGACCAGAATGAGGGCTAGAAAAGTGTGACACAGATCTCAATTCACAATGCAATGGAACACAAGGATGATTGTAGTCTTGAGACACTCTGTCTTGGTTTGATTCTGTCACCATGTACCTAACGAAAATTCCAAAGGTATTTGTGAGAATTCTAGCAGTGGAATTCTGCTGAGTATGAGAAATATTGATTATGTTAAACACCTTTCAATAGAAGGTGCTTGCTTTGGGAACAGAGATACAGGAGTTTACAGAATGGAATTTTTATCTGAATTGCCACTTACATTTTATTTTCTTACACTGGGGAGTTCCTTAAAGAGGTGGTTACTGTTTGCTGATGGTCAAGGATGGCAGGGAGATTATTCATCCAGCTGTACTTGGTGCCAGATTTCAAAACACCATTGGTGCCCTGTGCCAACCAGTTGGTTTGGGCAGTAATGACAAATGGATCACGGCAAATGGGAATTTGGTTTTACATCACCCATACCCCTCGTTTTCATTTTGGGCTCCAGTGTTTGGAGAACTCCCCTACCCTTTGTTGAAATAGTGTTCACGAACTCTCTCACGTGAGGTGACAGATGGAGCCTAGGGGTAAGTCTCACATGGAAGATGCCACCTCGGACAGTGCGGCACTCCCCTCAGCACTGCATTGGCAGTGTCAGCTTAGGTTCTGTGTTCGCATCTCCGGAGTGTGCTCAAACCCACACCCTCTATCCCAGCCATTGATCCCTAGCTGACCATCATGAAAAAGTGCCATGACTTTTAAATCTTTGAAGCTGAATGTCTTGTGGATAACCCACCTGATCTGTTCCCCTGTCATGATTTGTTGTAGATACAATGATGGGTTTGTATCTGCTGCAGGGGATTTGTACCTGATGCTTAATGTTGGTTTGAGTAGCAGAAGAACTAGATGTGGATAACATGGAAATGAAGGAATCATTCAGTTTTATTACACACTCTGATATCTACTAGAATCACAGGTATTACCATGTGTGGACTAGTACGAAGCAATTTGGTTACAGATTGTTGCACACTTCCCGCAGTGTCATGCTGCAACTGACCTCAGTAAGATGGAGACCAAGATTTTCATAACATCGCAGGAGCTCAGCGGTTAGCACTGCTGCCTCACAGCACCAGGGTCCCGGGTTCAATTCTACCCTTGGGTGACTGTCTGTGTGGAGTTCGCACATTCTCCCTGTGTCTGCGTGGGTTTCCTCCAGGTGCTCCAGTTTCCTCCCACAGCCCAAAGATGTGCAGACTAGGTGGATTGGCCATGCTAAATTGCCCGTAGTGTTCAGGGATGTGTAGATTAGGTGTGTTATAGGGTGATGGGTCTGGGTGGGATGCTCCAAGGGTCAGTGTGGACTTGTTGGGCCGAAGGGCCTGTTTCCATGCTGTAGAGATTCTATGATTGATCAGGTCACATGTCATGATATGGTATTATCCCATGAGTGTGTTTCTTACATGTATATTACATACCAGCTGTGAGACATGGCATAATTGGAAACATTCTTGTATTTTATTCCATCGTTTAAAAAAAAAATTGCCTTTTACACGATGTCAAGGGCTAAAGCCTGACTCAGGACATCAGCTGCTTTCAACTTGTACCAAAACTCTCCTCATGAGGCAAAAAGGGTGGCGTTGGGTTCAATCCTTCACAGCAGGTGGGTTTGGGTCAGAGTGGGTTTGAGAACTGCCCCTAGGGAGGAGCATCAGGATGGGGTGAGGTGGTAAATTCTATGAACACTGCCGCAGACCAGCTGCCCTATGACTCTCTGCAGGTTGGTTTAACTCTTCCAACAGCCAATGGAACTTAATCAGGGATAGATTGCCCAACTTGAAGAGATTGTATCACCGTACTGGTAATCCCGGCCCCTCTCGATCGGAGAACGGTGAGTTAAAATTGCGAGCAATGTTTTTCCTTTTCCCCTTTGGTCTTCCAGCAGAGCTTTGCTACTCCTAGTGGGGAGACTGTGACTCTTATCTGCAATGGGCAGCGGTGCTTGGGTGCTTCAGCTTTGGTGTGTGGTGGGCAGCTCCTACCTCTGTCTCTTCCTGTTGTCAGAGTGGGAGGCAGTGAATACAGTTGACCTGAACGTGTGGTGTGATAAATCACAGCCTAGTCCAACCCTGACCCTGAAAGCCCCGGTTCTCTGGGTAGCACCCTCATCGGTAAGGCAGGTAGTCATGGAGCCGAGTCCCACAACAGGGACTTGCCCACAGAATCTGGGCAGACACTGCCAGCGCAGCGCTGAGGGAGTCCTGAACTGTTGAAGGTGCTGCCTTTCAGGTGAGACTGCCCATCATTCAGCTGGCTGTCAAGTAATCCATGGCACAACTGGAAACAGAGCCGGGGTATTGTCCCCAGTGTCCCATCACCAATATGTACTTCTCATCCAACATCACAGAAAGTAGATGATCTGATTGTGATCACATTGCTGATTGTGTTAGAGTCCTGTGTAGAACGATGCTCAAGCAATGGACAAGCCGATGGCTAGAAATATTACTTTGGATAAAACCTGGAAGAACTGCCAATGCTGTAAATCAGAAACAAAAATAAAAATTGCTGGAATAGCTCATCAGGTCTGGCAGCATCTTAGGAGAGAAAGCAGAGTTAACATTTTGGGTCACTGGACACGTTAACTCCAATTTCTCTTCGCACATGATGCCAGACCTGCTGAGCTTTACCAGAAATTTCTGATAATGTTTTGCTGTTAGCTAAGCAACGAAAGTGGACTAGAGTCCCCAACTGACCAGCATTGTTCTGGAAATTTCCAGATGCTGTAAAGCCAAAAGCCCTTATCCAAACTGTACCACCTACAGAAAGTGCAGCGGTGCATTACTCCACTGGAATGTCAGCCTAATTTATCCACAGAAGTCCCTAAAGCAGAAATTGAAGGCACAAGTTTGTCAGTTTACACAGATTACTTCTTCAGAAACGTAATGCTTATTTAGTAAACATCTTCCAGCGTGGTTGGGTTCTGGGAAACTAGCTGTTATCAGCACAGACAGATACAGACTCAGAGATAGGAGGTGACATCAACGTTTGCAAACTATCGCTTGCAAATCAGTTCCAGGCTTTGCAGCTGATATACGATCTGAGAAGTTTGCATTTAGCAGTGAATGTTCTAAGTAGGCACTAAATCAGACCGTCTGAGTGCATGCATAGTTATGGAACTGGAAATAACATTAAAGAATCCCTAAATTTATCTACAGATTATAGGGAAACACAGGTCAGTTCAAAGGTGATTGTTTAATTAAACTCACATAGTGACCACCATCACTCCAGTCATCCACTTTCAGCCGCTTTGACGATAACACCATTCTGGATCACAGCCATTGGTGAGAGGAAATGTCCTGTAGCAATGATTTACAAATCCAAAGGAAATCTAGAAAGAATTCCTGAATTGCTCATCCTCAAAGCCTAGCCTTCTGCCTGAAATGAGGCCCCCACACTCTCACATGCCCTTTCCCTTTCTTGAAGTGATTATGTGAAAGAAAGGATTTGCACTGAGAATCATAGAAGCGCACAGTACAAAACAGGACCTTTGGCCCATCAAGTCTGTATCACCAAAACTACTTTAAATTTACACTTTTCAGCACTAGCCCTTTGGCCTTGGACACTTCAAGTGCCCATCCAAGTACTTTTTAAAGTTTACCCACCTCAACTGCCCTCCCAGGCACTACACTCCAGACACTCACCCTCGTCTGGGTGAAAAAACATTATCCTCAACTCCCCACTCAACCTCCTGCCTTTCACCTTAAAGTTATTCCCCTTCTTATTGGCCCATCAACTATGAGGACCAGCCACTTTCTACCCACCATGTTCATGCCGCTCATAATCATATTCACCTCAGTCAGGCCCCCCACACGCACCTTCTCTGCACCAGAGAAAACAACCCAAGTTTATTCAAGCCTCTCTTCGCAGCTGAAATACTCCATCACAGGCAACATCCTGGTGAATCTTGTCTGCACTCCTTCCACTGAAATCACATCCCTTGGAGGCGAAGTGTTCACACAGTACTCAGCTGTGACCCAACCCAAGTCCTGTGCAGCACCAGCGTAATCTCCCTGCTCTTATACTCCATGCCTTGGCTGATAAAGGCAAGTGTCCTGTATGCCTTCTGAACTACCCACTTAACCTGTCCTGACCCCTTCAGGAACTGTGGGCAAGCCTTCAGTCATACAAACAACCTTCTATCACCGCCTACGTATGACTCCTGACCTGCAGCAATATGATTGACTGTTAACAATTAGGGATGGGCAATGAATGCTTGAAGAGCGGTGCCCTCATCGCGTGAATAAATTTTAGAAAAAAGCCCAGATATGTTATATCCCAGGCTGCTGTAGAGAAGAAATAACAGAGTCTCCAACCTGAATGTTTAAGTCATTTCTGGTGACACAGGAAGTGCCAGAGGAATGGAGTTCAGCTGATATGGTTCCACTCTTCAACAAGTCTGATAGGGATAAACTAGGCAATTATAGATCAGATTATATATCAGTGAGTCTCACATCAGTAGTGGGGAATGACTGGAGAAAATTCTGAAGGAGAGAATTAATCTCCACTTGGAGAGGCAGGTTTGATCAGGGATCATCAGTATGGCTTTGTCAGAGGGAGGATCATACCTAACAAACTAGTGAAAAAAGTCTTCATCACAGTGGAAGGTTAGAAGCAATGTCTTCAAGATTGAAGAAGATGTAGGTAGATAGGATAGTGAAGAAGGCGTATGGTACGCTTGCCTTTATTGGTCAGTGCATTGAGTATAGGAGTTGGGAGGTCATGTTGCGGCTGTACAGGACATTGGTTCAGTCATTTTTGGAGCATTGCGTGCAATTCTGGTCTCCCTCCCTATAGGAAGGATGTTGTGAAACTAGAAAGGGATCAGAAAAGATTTGTGAGGGTGTTGCCAGGGTTGGAGTGTTTGAACTATAGAGAGAGGCTGAATAGGCTGCAGCTATTTTCCCTGGATTGTCGGAGGCTGAGGGGTGACCTTATAGAGGTTTATAAAATCACAAGGGACATGGATAGGGTAAATAGGTAAAGTCTTTTACCTGGGTTGGGGAGTCCAAAATGAGAGGGCATAGATTTAAGGTGAAAGCGGAAAGATATAAAATGGACCTAAGGGGCAACTTTTTCACACAGAGGGCGGTGTGTACATGGAATGAGCTGCCAGGGGAAATGGAGGAGGCTGGTATGATTACAACCTTTAAAAGGCATCTGGATGGGTATATGAATAGGAAGGGTTTAGAGGGATATGGGCCAAATGCTGGCAAATGGGACTAGATTCATATAGGATATCTGGTTGACATGGACGAGTTGGACAGAAGGGTCTGTTTCCGTGCCATATATCTCTGTAACTCTATGACTCTATGTTTGAGGAGTAAATTTGAGAGTTCAGGCTCCAGGTAGCTGCAAGCATGACCACCAGTGACAGATCAATAACACCTGGGAGGTGCCAATGTCTGCTTGGAGGGCAGATAACTTGGAGAGCTAGAGGAGGTTACAGAGCAGAGAGACCATGGTTTATCATTTTGAAATTGGGAGCCAAAGAAGGGAATGGTGTGTGAACAGGACTTGGAGTGCGTTACGATATTGTCAGCAGAATTTGGAATGGAATATGGGTCACACAGGAGTGAAAGATAAGATGTCAGCCAGGAATTCATTAGGAAATTGATGTTCAGAAATAACAAGGGGCTGGAGGAAGGAAAATTCCAAAAACAGATAAGCTGAGGGAATGAAAAGGTCAGATGGATCTACAGACTTGGAAATAGTTTGTCTTAGAGACTTGATGTGGGTTTGGAACAAAGACAGAAATTGCTGGCGAAACTCAGCATATCTGGCAGCATCTGTGGAGAGAACACAGTCAGTGTTTTGGGTCCAGTGACCTTTTGTCAATTCATCACCTGAAACTTTAACTCTGCCTTCTCTCCATGATTGGTACCAGATCTGCAGAGTATCTCCAGCAATTTTTGTTTCTTCTTCAGATTTCCAGCATCTGCAGTACTTTATTTGATGATGGGTTTAGAAATTCAACTAAAGGCTTTTTAGAACACGAAGGAAGTGAATTGTCTGTATAAAATTCAAGCTGTTGCCAAGCTCGTGACTCAATTTAGTGCTGGGAAACAACGATTGTAACAGGGATTCAGACACTAGCTTTTGTCTTTCCAATGACTAATTGGAGGAAAATTCTGCTCATTCACCAGATAATTGTTTTCCTGCTCATTATCATTGTTCCATCTCCAAGTCTCACCTCAGGCTGTGCCATTGACTGTCTGGAATGGGGCTTAGAAGCTTCTTGAAGTCTTTGTCTTTGACTGACCTCTGTGTGTCCGGATACCTCCATAAAACAAGCATAAAATACTGCAGACAAAGGAGATAAATGTGGAAAACACTGGAGAAACTCAGCAGGTCTGGCAACATCTGTGAAGAGAGAAACACAGTTATTGTTTCAAGTCCAATATGACTCTTCTTCAGAAAAATTCGTTTCCAAAGAGTCATTAGCTTTGAAAATTAACTCTTTTTCTCTCTTCGCAGAAACTGTCAGATCTGCTGAGTTTGTTTTCATTTCAGATACCTCCTTTAAGTCGTTTGAGATCAAATTTAACTTGGCGATTGTTCCAGTGAAGCACCTTGGGACATTTTGCCATGCTAAAGGTACTGTATAAATTCAGCTTGCTGTGGCTGTTATCAATTAGGATTCACCTGGAATAAACTTGGTACTCTTTCAGCAAACTTTGACTAAAACTTTGTGTGAAGTTAATAAGTGGTATGGAGCATGTTTGTAAGGGTTTTTCAATAGTGAGAGAAGGTTTAATCTCCCTGCCACCCTGAACAGAAACAGCATTGTGAGGCTGGGGATCAATTAATTAAGTTGTTCTTGGAAGAAAAGCTCCACCAAGGCAGGCTCCTTGGCTCCGAGCACACAGCAGGCTCTGTGTTTCAGTACAAAGCGACCTTGTCACAACTCCACTCAGTCCCAACTGAAATGTCAGCTTTTAGAACAAAACACATAATTCCAGTCAATGGGAGAAGAGGGCAGGTATATAGTCACTTCAGTGTGAGCATGGCACTCAGACAGTGCTTTATGACATATTCTGGAACACATAGCTGATTCTTTCACACCACAAAGAGGGGCCCAAAAGGCAGGCTCCAACCATTCAAATAACACAGAAACTTGCCACCAACTGAACTTTAACATCTCATAATGACAACAGAACATGATGTTAAGACTTTTACCCTGTTTCAGCCTGGCCTCTGGTGTCCTGAGAATGTTTGATAGGGACAGTGTAGAGAGAGATTTACTCTGTGTCTCAGCCCGTGCTGTACCTTGCCTGGGAGTGTTAGATGGCGTCAGTGTAGAGCAAACTTTACTGTGGATTAATGCTGTGTAGCTGTCCAGGGAATGTTTGATGGGGACAGTATAAAGGAAGCTTTACTCTGTATCTAGCCCCGTGTTAAACTTGCCTAGAAATGTTTGGGGACAGTGTAGAGGAAGCTTTACTGTGTATCTAACCCTATGCTGTCCCTGTCCTGGGAATATTTGATGCGGACAATGTCGAGGGAGCTTTACCCTATGTATAACCCTGTGATGTACCTGTCCTGGAAATATTTGTTGGGGACAGTATAGAGGGAGCTTTACTCTGTCTCTAGTCCCATGCTGAACCTGCCTGGAAATGTTTGATGCGGACAGAGTAGAGGGATCTTGACTGTGTATCTAGCCCTGTGTTGTACCTGTCCTGAGAATTTACTTAACATATTTAACAGTAAAACACCACAAAGTGCCTTCCAGTCACAATTTCCCAACAAGATTTGAGACTACATCGCATGATAAGATATTAGGAGAGGAGTGGGCAAGATGCTTGGCTTTAAAGGAAAAGGATTTTAGCGGGGGCATCACAGACGGAAGGCAAAGTCACCTCTGGTGGATTGATTTTGATTGGGGTGCACAGGAGTTTGGAGGCGTGGAGATTTTATAATTGCAGTGTCTCTCATACCAGGATCCAATTTCAGTCAGTGACTGCTTTATTCCACCTTGTTCACTTTTTTTTCTTCTTTTGGGTTTGTAGATGTGTATTGTTCTCATAGAGAGCGATAGATGGTCAACACAAAAAGAATTACGCTGTGTGATTATTCCAACTCTATACTGAAGTGTTTTTTTTAATTGCAGGAGAGAACTTGTACAATCTGCGTGTTAGTTCACAAACTGAAGAAGTCAGAATTCAAAACGCATTGGTTAAGTTTTAACACCATTAAAATCCTGGCGAGTCTGGCTGCATCCTCTCACTCACAATGTTGGGCGACCTTGTATTTCCCAGCTAGACCACCAGTTCCATGCTTTCAGTTCCTGCATGCCTCACTCCCTCCCCTCTCTGACACGTCAAGCTTTATCCTGCTGCTTTTGCATTTCTGCTCAGCACAAATGGAATTTAAATATTAATGCATATAAGTTGAACCCAGATGACTGCCATACTTGCCAAAGATTTAATTAAAACACACAGGTTTGTAATTGAATTGAACCAATTGACAGTGTGCAATCTCGCTGCTGTTTCAATTACAACCTCCTCTTGGATGGTTCTTGTATCTTTGCTCAGATGCTGTCGCTTGTGGGTTTCTATATTGTATTGGTTTTTTTCAGACTCAGTGATATAGCCCATTAGAGCCTGCACTCCAATCTGAAGTGTGATTGTACATATATTTTCTGGTTAAAACATTTAAACATAGTTTCTACTCATTTAAAAGTGGGTCTCATATCCATCAGAGTCAGACCTAACATTTGGCTGTGCACAGATAGGCCTCACTCTGTAACTGCAGTGTAGCTGAATCAGCCTATGCTTGAGAGCTGTGCAGGCCTCAGCTCATGCCTGGGCCAGTGCAGGCTTCAGCTCATGCCTGGGTCAATGCAGGCCTCATCTGACCCCGTTAGTATAGGCCTTAAACCTGCAATACGAGGTACCAGCATGCTGCCTGGACAGATGAATGCAGGACATGCTATAACTGAAGAGCCCCTTGAGTCAACAAATTACTTTTCAGGCCCAACCTGCATCAGCTTCTTCACTTCTGGGCATGTTGCTGAAAGTCGGAATCCTCCAACCCTCCTTGCCCCACAGTCCTCAACTCCTCACCATATTCTCACCATATCACTTACCTGACACATCATGGTGCCCTGTGACAGTCACTCAGATTCTTTGCAACCTTAATTAATTTGCTCTAGACAATCCCACGGCTACGTCTTGACCATTTCTAATAGTTCCAGAACTAATAAACAAAAGTATTTCCAGAAAATTAGAAGAAATAGGGTGGGTCACTGGCAGATGGTAAACATTTGCTGTTCCCCTAAATCTAAAAGAAATGCAGTGGTTCTGGGAAATCCATTTGTATACATGTTGAATATTTTATTTACATCTTTGTTGTAAATTCTGAGGCAGACACGAGCTCAGAATGTGGTCCACACGCAAATATTGAAGAGTTGGTCGGACAGACAAGGTTCTGGCATGGAAAGGACTATTGCAACTTTGTCTACAAGGACTGGGTCCAGTTGGACAAACCATTTGACGGTGAGTTAAGTCACAACAGATACTCTTGATGTCTTTAATCATGGCTCGCTGGCCCCATGTCCTGACTTACCATAGACATATAGAACATAGGAAAGGAGTAGGCCATTCGGCCCTTTGGGCCTGCTTCACCATTTAATATTATCATGGCTGATCATCCCTTCATTCCAAGTCCCTTTCATCCAATGCCCTGTGAGCTCCCTGACCTGCATTGGCACCTAGTCTGGCACAACTTGATTTTAAAATTCTTATCTTTGCAAAACCCTTCATGGTCTCGCCTCTCTCTCTTATACACACCTCAAGCCTTTCCCCTGAGGTGTCTATGTGGTGCTTGTGCATCCACCATTTTTGTGGCATTCCACCATTGGTGGATATGAGTTCTTAAATGTTTAAATGGAGAGGGACTGCAGAATGCTGAGGTACAGAGGGATCTGGGTGTCCTCCTACATGAATGACTAAAAGTTAGAATGCACTAAGTAATTGAGAAGGTAAGTGGAATGCGGCTCACACCATGTGTTTTAAAGGCAAGTCATAGGAGCCTTGTGAGATGCTGCAGTGCATCTTCTATATGATAGACACTTTGTGACCCACAGATATTAAGAATGATGGGGCTGAGGTGGGAATATAGTACTAATTTGCTGATCTACTAGGATCTTGTTGAATGGGAGAACAGATTTAAAGGACAGAATGGCCTTCACTTTTCATGTCTTCAGGGGTGAATAGTTGGTGTTATGGGTTAAGTAGGAGAGATGTTGAAAAAGGAAGGCCAAATTCTTCAAAGAGTCATTGATTTTTCCACAATACGGCATGCAACTCATCTAAATATCCAGAAACAAATTACACAAAGTACCACCAGAACCAGGCCTGGGATTGAGCCTGAGACCTTCCTGATTTCCATTTCCCTGTGTCCTCATCAACGTGGTGTGACTGCCCACTGACCCAGGGATGTGGCCCTGTTCGGGTTCTGATCTCACGGCCCTTGACTAACATCTCAATCTGTCCCTCAGATTTTATCGACCGCTACAACACTCCAAGAATGCCTTGGCACGACATCGCTGCAGTGGTGCATGGGAAGGCTGCTCGCAGTGTGGCGCGGCATTTCATCCAACGCTGGAACTTCACAAAGGTGACTCCCTCTCCTCAATCAGTCCGTCAGACTGACTCATCTGATACTGGGCAGTTACGCAGTGCAGTAAACTGAGCCCAAAGCTTGTTTTCCAAGCTTCACCTTGCAATGTGGAGACCAACTAGCAAAGCCTGGCCAAAGTCCTGGAAATATTCAGTTGGTTTGGCAGCATTTGTGAAGTGAGAAACTGAGAAACTTTTAAAGATATGAAGTTTCATTAGAATTCAATTTTCTGTCATACCACTGATAATTTCCAGCACATTATGTTTTGATTTTAGATTTCCAGCATCTGGAGTATTTTCCTAGTGACTCAGGGCTTAGCTTTGGCTTAGGAACTGAAACCAAGCAGCATCTATGTTGTAGAGAAGCGACGTTCAGTGTTCAGCCAGGCCTATCATTGTCTGCTCCAATCTCCAGCAAATAAAGAAAGATCTTGCATTTTCATAGTGACTTCCATGAATTCAAGATGTCCCAAAGCACTTTTCAAAGAATTACTGTTTTTAAGTTGTTTCAATTATCATAATGGACTTCATACGGACTTCAGTAAGGCATTTGATAAGGCTCCCCACGGTAGGCTGATGGAGAAAATGAAGTTGCATGGGGCACAGGGTGTACTAGCTAGATGGATAGAGGACTGGCTGGGCAACAGGAGACAGAAGGTTGCAGTGGAAGGGAGTTGTTCCACAGGGATCCGCGTTGGGGCCACTGTTGTTTGTGATATACATAAATGATCTGGAGGAAGGGATAGATGGTCTGATTAGCAAGTTTGCAGATGACACTAAGATTGGTGGAGTAGCAGATAGTGAAGGGGACTGTCGGAGAATGCAGCAGAATATAGATATATTGGAGAATTGGGCGAAGAAATGGCAGATGGAGTTCAATCCAGGCAAATGCGAGGTGATGCGTTTTGGAAGATCCAATTTACGAGCGAACTATACGGTAAATGGAAAAGCCCTGGGGAAAGTTGATGCACAGAGAGATCTAGGTGTTCAGGTCCATTGTACCCTGAAGGTGGCAACGCAGGTCGATAGAGTGGTCAAGAAGGCATACGGCATGCTTTCATTCATCGGATGGGGTATTGAGTACAAGAGTTGGCAGATCATGTTCCAGTTGTATAGGACTTTGGTTCGACCACATTTGGAATACTGCGTACAGTTCTGGTCGCCACATTACCAAAAGGATGTGGATGCTTTGGAGAGGGTGCAGAGGAAGTTCACCAGGATGTTGCCTGGTATGGAGGGCGCTAGCTATGAAGAGAGGTTGAGTAGATTAGGATTATTTACGTTAGAAAGACGGAGGTTGAGGGGGGACCTGATTGAGGTCTACAAAATCATGAAAGGTATAGACAGGGCGGATAGCAAGAAGCTTTTTCCCAGAGTGGGGGACTCAATTACTAGGGCTTACGATTTCAAGGTGAGAGGGGAAAAATTTAAGGGAAATATGCGTGGAAAGTTCTTTCCGCAGAGGGTGGTGGGTGCCTGGAAGGTGTTGCCAGCGGAGGTGGTAGAGGCAGGCACAATAGCGTCATTTAAGATGTATCTAGACAGATACATGAATGGGCAGGGAGCAGAGGGATACAGATCCTTGGAAAATAGGTGACAGGTTTAGATAGAGGATCTGGATTGGCGCAGGCTTGGAGGGCCAAAGGGCCTGTTCCTGTGCTGTAATTTTCTTTGTTCTTTGTTCTAAAGCAGGGAACAAAGCAGTTGCTATGCCCACAGTAAGCTCCCACAAGTACAATGTTATAATCACCAGATAGTTTGTTTTTATAATTTTGGTTGAGGGATAGGTATTGCTCACTTCATTAAGGATAATGACCCTGCTGTTTTTCCAAACAGTAGTTGTCGGATCTTAAACATCCACTCTAGCAGCTCAACTGATCTTCAGTCTCCCAGAAAGTTTAAACCTCCGACAGTGCTGCATTCCTCAGCATAGATCCTTTTGACGGTGCAGCACTCCCTCAGTACTAACATTCCAACAGTGCGGCTCTCCCTCAGGACTGACCCTCTGACGGTGCGGCTCTCCCTCAGGACTGACCCTCCAACGGTGCGGCGCTCCCTCAGTGCTGACCCCTCTGACAGTGCGGCGATCCCTCAGTACTGACCCCTTGACAGCGCAGTGCTCCCTCAGTACTGACCCTCCGACAGTGCGGCGATCCCTCAGTACTGACCCACCAACAGTGGAGCACTGCCTCAGTTCTGCACCGGGGATGTTGGTCCAGATTATGAACTCAAGTGTCTAGACTGAGGTCTCAAACCCCTAGTCCTCAGTCAGAGGTGAGAGAGCCTGCCCTTAAGTGACTGTTCATACCTCTTTAATACTGAATGCACCTAGAACTTTTGTCGATTTAGTTTGACACAAGGATCATGTAGTGTTTCTTTCTCTTCTTTTCCAGATTGTTAAAGCAAAATATCGGCCTCTCTCCTACCCATATCTCGTGCCAAAATCAATGTCAACAGCAAATGAGTTGAGATACCAAGTGCCTGGATCAGTCCACGCTCGAGTGCAGGTCAGTGTGTGTTGCTTATTTTATTATTTTACTAAAACTTACACATGCCACAACATTCTTTTTAAAATAGATTCTTAGGACGTAAACATTATTGACATTTATTGCCCATTGGTACTTGCCCTTGAGAAGATGGCGGTGAGCCACCTCCTTGAACCTTTGCAGTCTTTGGGCTGTACGTCTACCCACATTGCTAATAGGGAGGGAATTCCAGGATATTGACCCAGTGACACTTAAGGACTAGTGATATATTTCCAAGTCAGGATGATGAGTGGCACAGAGGGGGAATTTGCAGATGGTGTTGGTCACATGTATCTGATGCCCATCTCTTTTGAGATACTAATGGTTGTGGATTTGGAAGACACTGTCTAAGGAGCTTTGATGAACTTCTGCAATGCATCTTGTAGATGGTAGATGCTACTGTTACTGAGTGTTGCTAGTAGAGGGAGTAAATGTTTGTGGCTGTGGTGCCAGTCAAGTTAGTTGCTTTTGTATTGGAAGGTGTCAAGCTTCTGAGCATTATTGGAGCGGCACTCATCCAGGCTGGGAAGGATTATTCCAACACACTCCCGATCTGTGCCTTGTAGGTGGTGCAGAGGGTTTGGGAGTCAGGAGACAAGTTTTTCACTCCAGGATTCCTAACCTCTGACCTGGTCTTGTAGCTGCAGCATTTTTATGGTGGGTCCAGTTCAATTTCTGGTCAATGGTAACTCCCAGAATGTTGACATTGGGGAAGTCAGTGACTGTCATGCCATCAAATGTCAAGGGGCGATGGCTAGTTTTTCTCTTGTTGGAGATGGTCATTGTCTGACACTTGTGTAATGTGAATGTCATTTGCTGCTCATAAGCCCAAGCATGAATGTTATTTGGTTCTTACTGCAAATGGACAATTGATGATTGTTTCATGGAAATATATAAATATTTCATGGAAATATATAAAATAGGAGCAGGAGGAAGCCTTTCAACCAGTCAAACTCACTTCACCGTTCAATATTATGGTGGCTGATCCTTTATTTCAACACCACGCTCTTGCTCTCCATTTATCCTTTAACACCCAAACCTCTAACAATCTATCTACTTTTTTCTTAAATAAATTCAGCGAGCTGTCCTCCACAGCCTTTTGTGGCAGAGAATTCCACAGGTTCCTCCTGATTGAAGTGAAGATATTTTTCTTCATTTCAGTCAAAATGGCCCCTACCCCTTATCCTGAAACCGTGACTTTTGGTTCTGGAAGTATTTCCCAACTAAGGAAAATATCTTCCCTGCATGCGGCCTGTCCAGTCCAGAGAAGAGTGAGGGACTGAGTGTCGGTAATGTCATTGAATGGCAAGGAGAGATGATCAATATCTCTCTTGTTGGACACTGTCATTGTCAGGTGTGAATGTTCCTATCTATGTATCAGCCCAATCCTGAATGCTGAATATAAATCACTCACTGCTTTGATAGGACTCTGAGGATTGACATAGGAACAGTGGACAGTGGCACAGCGCTTAGCCAGGGATCCAGGTTCAATTCCAAGCGGCTGTCTGTGTGCAGTTTATGTGTTCTCCCTGTGTCTGTGTGGATTTTCTCCCACAGTCCAAAGATGTGCAGGTTTAATGGATTGACCAGGATAAATTGCCCCATCATGTCCAGGGAAGTGCAGGCTAGGTGGATTAACCATGGTCAACATGGGGTCGTGGGGATAGGATGGCATATTCTTTTGAGGTCAGTGCTGATTGGATGGGCTGAGTGGCCTCTTTCTGCACTGGAGGGATTGTATGATTCTATTCCGTGATTCGGACAGTGCTCAAAGCATGCCTCAAACTATCCAATTTGGCTCAACATTTTTCTGGCACTTTGTGATTGTTATGATTTTGGTGAAAGTATTCGTGAATCGAAAGGCAGGAAGTTAGAACTTGTTGGTAAAAATGATTGTGGGGAAAAGAGTGCTGTGGTCCCTTTAAGAGCTTGTGCTTTGTCTCTACTTGGAAGTTCAGAAATGCAGGTGCACAGATAGTGCCTGAATAGAAACATTTTGTATAGAACAGCCAAGCAGTACTTTTTCTCCAAGACAACAAGTTTGAATTTGGCCAATTAATTTAAACCAAGAACCTAGATACAGAAAGCCAACTGAATTTAAATCTGATATTATTTCCAACCCGAAACCAATCTTATCATAAGAATTTGATAATGTCTTTACGGATATATAAGACAAGAGCATTTGGAAAACTGGGGAGAGCCATCCGTCACCTGCCAGAGTTAGCACCATTCAGCTCTCAGAAAAAGCCCATCTACCTCATCCAAGATCCAGGCATTTTAGCTCAAAGTCCTCATCGAAGAAATTGTATAGATAAAACATCCCTGACAGCAAAATTAGTGGAAGAAAGATGTTAGTGAAGAGAGCGCAGAAGACAGAATATTTCCAGAAGACAATCTGTGTGAACTTGGAGAGAATTAAGTTTTAATTTATTGTTTTCTTATTAAGTGGGACTTGCGTTTATTTGAACAGTATTCCACTAGAATTTAGTTCAGTTAGGGAATAATCGGTGCTTGAGGGAAATTGTTTGGCTTGTTGGAAATTCTGTTAATTTGTTCATTGTTAAGGTTGAATAAATAAATTGTTGCGAGTTATTTATAAAGTGGAGATCAGGGATTGTCTTTCTTTTAACAAATTTTAACTGATTGGAAGGGGAAAGGTGTGTTTGTCTAGGTGCTCTATTAGAATCCCTACAGTGTGGAAACAGGCCCTTTGGCCCAACAAGTCCACACTGACCCTTGGAGCATCCCACCCAGACCCATCCCCCTATAACCCACACACCCCTGAACACTATGGGCAATTTAGCATGGCCAATGCACCTAACCTGCACATCTTTGGACTGTGGGAGGAAACCAGAGCACCCAGAGGAAACCCACGCAGACGCAGGGAGAATGTGCAAACTCCGCACAGACAGTCACCTGAGGCTGGAATCAAAGCCAGGTCCCTGGCGCTGTGAGGCTGCAGTGTTAACCACTGAGCCACCGTGCCGCCCATGGTGTGTGTGTGTATATATATATCTTTTTTATGAGAAGGGAACCCCTACTCCCATCATAATAGATTGGGGCTAGTGTTTTACTTTAATTATCAGAGGGGTTCAGCCAACCCCCTCTGTAACATAATGTCTCAGATTGCTGGAGTTGGTAAACTCACAGGATTGGGATGCATTGAAGTCCAGTTTCTCGTTGCACAAGATTGTTTAAAAAATGACATCCCACTCACGTCACTCCCCCACCTTCAATTCGAAGTGCACACATTTTTGGAGGTTAATGTCACACAGAATGATTCCACAAGTAGGCAGTTTGTGGAGTGCTGAATTATTTCATTGATGGAAGACTATTGACCCTAGAACATCAGAAGATCCCTGCCTACTCTTCTCCCTCTGGTGCTGAGGGATGTTCTGAGTGCACAGGGATCTGTAAACCAGGATAGTAACTGCTCTGGAAATGGATGCCTGGAATGTGATTGATATCACCTCCCCGCTTCCCTTACTGCAGGTCTGTATGAATAGGAGTGGATCCACGGAGTGCAAGACACCAATGAAGCAATGAAAATTTGTATATATATATATATTGCTCCTTGAACAAAGTCAAATATCCTTCAGTGCTCCACATTTGGTGTTGTCAAACAAACTTTGACACATAAGGAGATGTTCAGATCAGGTGTGAAACAGCTCAGTCTAAGGTACAGGTTTTAAGGAGCCTCTCAAAGAAGGAAAGAGGGGACAGAGAGGCTGGAAGGGTTAAGGAGGGGACTCTAGAGCTTCGGACCCAGTAGTGGAATAATGACAATTTGGAATGCACAAGAGGCATGAATTGAAAGAGAACAGAGATCTTCGAGGGTTGGAGGAATTGAGACCTTTATAGAGTTAGGGAGGTTGGAGACCTTGTTGGAGACGGTATTAGCTAAGAGATTTTCATTAAAGAGATGATTGCACTGCTGTCAAAGAGGGATTCAATTAAATTGTGACTGACAGACAATTCTAGGGTGGTGATTGTCTGCCAAACAGAAATAAATTGCTGTGACTGTCGATCAGAGCTGTATCATTTGACCCTTCAGACAGTAGTGAAACATTCAACCTTTTTGGAACTACCCCCTCCCCCCAAGGACCTTCATGCAAGCTCATAGGTTTGTGTCGGGTATATCTTCTGGGTATATTTAACTCTGGTTTCCATCTGTCCTTATCTCTGCCTCTCCAACCTAATTTGACTGCTTATCATCCAATCACTTACTCCCTTTCTATATTCTGTCTGATTTGCCTGTACTTGAACAAACTCTGCTTCCTGTTATTTGTTGCCATTGGTCTTTCCTTAGCCTCATGGGATTGTTTGTTGACAGACAGGTCAACACTGGAAGGAATCATGACTAAGATGAGCTGCATCTCTCAAACACTCGCAGTCACTTTCTAGACTCCTCAGCCAGCATCTTCAAAATAATTCCTCGACCATCTAGAAGGACAAGGGTAGCAAATACATAGGCACATGACCACCTGCAAGTTCTCCTCCAAGCCACTGATCATTCTGATTTGGAAATATATCACCATTCCTTCAATATGGCTGGATCATAATGCTGGAATTCCCCCCCCTAACAGCATTGTGGGTCTACCAACACCAAATGAACTGCAAGGGCTCAAAAAGGCAGCTCACCATCAGCCTTTCAAGGGTAACTAGGGATTGGCAATAAATGCCAGCCCAGCCAGTGATGCCCACATCCATTGAATGAACTTTTAAAATGTTACTGAATAGCAATTGTAACTTGATATGTCCTTCCCCTCTCCTGCCCTATTCTCAAGACACTCAGCTCTAGAACATAGAACTTTTTTCCCAGGGTGGAAATGTCTATTACGAGGGGGCGTAATTTTAAGGTGATTGGAGGAAGGTATAGGAGAGATGTCAGAGGTAGGTTCTTTACACAGAGGGTGGTGGGCGTGTGGAATGCGCTGCCGGTGGTGGTAATGGAGTCAGATACATTAGAGAAATTTAAATGACTCTTGGATAGGCACATGAAGGATAGTATAATGTAAGGTATGCAGGATAATTTGATCTTACCAGGATAATAGGTCGGCACAATATCGTGAGCCGAAGGGCCTGTACTGTGCTGTACTGTTCTATGTTCTATTTTCTAGCTCAAGGCTATCACCTTCATCTGAGATAGCACAACATGGGGACATGAACCAGGAAAGATGGCCTTGTGTGTATGTTTCAGGGCTGTACTGATGCATTTGTATGCTAACCCATTAGCAGCACTTTCCTTATGTCTTCGGTTATTATTCAGTGAGTGTTACTCTCTCCACCACGGTTGCTCAGTAGCAGCAGTGTGTACTATCTACAAGATGCGCTGCAGAAATTCACCAAAGATCCTCAGTCAGCACCTTCCAAACCCACGACCACTTCCAGCTAGAAGGACAAGGGCACTGGATATATATGGGAACATCACCACCTTCAAGTTCCCCTTGAAGCCATTCACCATCCTGACTTGGAAATATATCGCGGTTCCAAAATCCTGGAATTCCCTTTCTAACAGCAGATGAACCACAGCAGTTCAGAAAGCTAGCTCACCACCACTGTCTTGATGTCAATGAGGGCCAGGCACTAAATTCTGGTCAGCAAGTGAGGCCCACATCCCACAAATGTATAAACTAAACAGTAGTGTTGTATGTCCTGTGATTCCAACCACTACCAACTTGTTGTTGGGCTAAGTTTGAAACCACCGTCCTCTTTCCTGGACTCAATCCAAGGGCCTACTTGGTTTACAGGATGGAGGAACAACCACTGGAAAGACTTAAGAGACATTTGCCTCTACGTCATTATGGAGCTGGAGGAGCACAGCAGGCCAGGCAGCATCTAAATTTTCTGTAAGGTCCCAACCCAAAGCGTCAACCTTCCTGCTCCTCTGACGCTGCCAGGCCTGCTGTGTTCCTCCAACTCCACACTGCGTTGTCTCTGACTCCAGCATCGGGAGTTCTTACTCTCCCTCTACATTATGTAGTTTATCGCATGATGGCAATTGGGTACAAAATATATTCATAATTTAAACACAGCTACTATGACATGGAAACAGAGAATGCTGGAGAAAATCAGCAGGCCTGGCACATACAGTGACAGATTCTTCTGATTCAAAGTCAACAGATTCTGGACCTGAAGCAATAAATCACTTCCCGTCTCTGCAGATGGTGTCAGATCTGTTGAACTTTTCCAGAATTTTTCCAGAATTTTCCGTTTTAATTTCAGATTGTCAGCATCTGGAGTGTCTTGCTTTCATTTGATTTTATTTTACCAATTCTATTGGGAGACCTGGCAGATTCTGTGCTGTTCTGACTTTCTTCACCCAAGTCCTTATAACATCATCAGATTGGGTGGAACTTAATGCAGTCTCCAAGTTTAACACTTTCAGAACCGTTACCTGATACACCATGTGGCATGCTCACCTCTGACGCAGCAGGTCAGGCGTTCATGTCCCATTGTAGCAAAGTGTAGCCCAAATCTATTTCGTTGATGGCCCTATGCAGCACTGAGGGAATACTGTGCCATGAGCGCTGTTGCCCTTTATTTGAGACATTAAGCTGAGGCCCTGTCAGTTCCTTCAGGTGCATATAAAAGATCCCACTGCCACAGTGTTGAAGAGCAGAGGAAATCTTGCCAGTGTCCTGGGGCCACCATTCACCCCTCAACCCACACCGCTCACTGCAGAGTATCTGTTTATGATCATTTTGCTGTTTGAGGGTGTCCACAAAGTTGGCTGCTACATTACAACAGTAATTACACTTCTAAAGTATTGCTTTGGCTGTCCTTTTGCTATATTCATTCACGGGGTGAGGGCATCACTGCCTTGGCCAGCATTTATTGCACATCACAAATTGCCCAGAGGGCAGCTCAGAGTCAACCACATTGCTGTGGATCTGTAGTCACATGTAGGCCAGATCAGGTAAGGATGGCAGTTTCCTTCCCTAAAGGACATTGGTGAACCAGAGGGATTCTCTCTCCCCGCCCCCCGGCAATCAACAATGGATTCATGGTCATAATTAGACACTTAATTCCAGATATTTATTGAATTCAAATTCCACCATCTGCTATGGCAAGATTTGAACCTGGGTCCCCAGAACATTATCTGGGTCTCTGGATTAACAGTGCAGCGATAATGCCACTAGGCCATTGCATCCTTCCTGTGTAACTGCGAATCCAGACTGTCATCTATAGATCCAGTGAGTCATTGCCATAGAGATGTAGAGACCTGCAGCGCAGAAAAAGGCCCTTTGGCCCATCGAGTCTGTGTTGGTCAAAAACAACCACCAAACTATTCATATCCTGTTTTCAAGCACTTGGCCCATAGGGTTTGATATCACAAGTGTACATCTAAATAGTTCCAGAAATGTATGCAAGCTCATTACATTGATCACAAAGCTTTTTCAACCCTCCTGGTTTTCTAGGTGTTGCGATCAGCTGCTGATTGGTCATGTGGGATTAAATATCATGAGGAATCAATTCACAATGCATACATACATGTGATTGAAAACAGTAAACACTACATCTACATTGAGGTGAGTACCTGCCTATCACAGAGAGTGCAATAACCTCAACACTGCTTCCTCGGTCAGTCATCCACATGAACCTCGGGAAAGGTTTGTATCATTTCTAATTCACGCAATGTTCTGGGGTGTGACCATCTATATACAACATATAATGCATGGTGCGTATGCAACACACAGTATGTTTTACAGTATACGGTGCATACATAATGTGTCATAAACGAGGCTATGGAAAGAGAAGAGAGGCTCAATTGCAAGCATTGAGAGGGGGTCCGGGGCTGGGGATATTACAGTGTTGGGAGGGTGAAACCATGAAATGATTTGAAAATAAAAACGAGAGTTTTGATGTTGGGTTGCTGCTGGAAAGCAAGCTAACGTAGGTCAATAAACACAGGTGGCAATGGACAAATGGAGCTTGGAGACAGGAAGCACTGCTTTGGGCATGTCATAATTTAGTCAAAGGTACGGGATGGGAGGCTGGCCAGAAATGATTTAAATAGTTGAATCTGGGTGGGATGACGGTCTCCAAGGCAGATGTGAACTTTACCAAAGAAAATAAAAGTAAGAGGTCTGATACCAAGAGGCTGTAAACTGAGTTAAGACGGGGACCATCTGACTGATTGAAAGATAATCTTATGTTAAATATCCTGCTCATCCTGTCTCCTCTTTCTCTGTGTTTGACCAGAACCAGTTCTTCATCAGTTGTGCAGACAACAAATACATCTTCAATAAAATTGGCGATGCCATTGTACAGCGAATCCTGAGAGCTTACAGGTAATGCAATTAGATCATTCAGAGCTGAGGCAGATGTCGTGTAGAGACAGATCTCTCGATCAGAATTGCCATTCAGCTGAACTGGTTCTGCAAGAAACTCTTATATTGCCTTGCTCCCTGTTCAAAACTGGAACCTTGGAACAGAATGGGGCCATTCAGCCCTCTGACCAGTGCTGACCTAGTGGTATTATTGCTGGAATATTAATCCAGAGATCTAGGATTGTTCTGGGGACCAAGGTTCAAATCCTGCCATGGCAGATGCTGGATAACAAGGTGTGGCACTGGATGAACACAGCAGGCCAAGCAGCATCATAGGAGCAGGAAAGCTTGACGTCAAGCTTTCCTGCTCCTATATGCTGCTTGGCCTGCTGTGTTCTCCAGCCCCACACCTTGTTATCTCGGATTCTCCAGCATCTGCAGTACCTTTTATCTCATGGCAGATGCTGGAATTTGAATTCAATAAAAGGAAACAAAACCTGGAATTAAGAGTCTTATGATGACCATGAATCAAATGTCAGGAAAATCCCATCTGGCTCACAAATGTCCTTTAGGAGAGGAAGCTGCCATTCATACCTGGTCTGGCCTACACGTGACTCCAGAGCCACAGCAATGTGATTGACTCTTCATTGCCCTCTGGGCAATTAGGGATGGGTGCTGAATTTTGGCCTAGCCGGTGAGGTCCTGTCCTGTGAATGAATAAAAAATACATTCAATTAGATCATGACCAAGCTTTATATCAACTCCATTTAACTACCTTGCTTCCATAAACCTTAATATCAATCCAACAAAAAGACAGGGTCATTAAGTAATTTTAAGGGGTGGTGAATAGATTCTTGTCAGGTAAGGAACCTTATTGTTCCTTATGGTTATCTGGGGCAGATAGCAATGTGGAATTTGGAACAGAAACACATCAGCCTTGATTCTTATTGAAAGGACTAGTAGGATTGAGGGGCCAAATGGCCTATTGTGTTCCTTTTCTAATTCATTGAGGTGCCTTCGTTGGCTTGACTGGCATTTATTTATCCCTCATTGTCCTTGAGAAAGTGATGGTGAGCTGTTTCGTATTCTGTCTGGTGCCGTGACCGAAGCCTAGAAATCTCATCATAAAACCCAGGCCACCAAGCTACAACAACTTGCTTTCACGTAGCACCGTGAATCATTCCAAGGTGCTTAACAGAAATGGGATCAAACATGATGTCGCACCAAGGCACATGAGGCGAGATTAGGGTGGGTGACGAAAATGTTGGTCAAAGAGGGAGGTTTTACGAAAATGTTGGTCAAAGAGAGAGGTTTTAAGGAGTGTCTTAGAGGAGGAAATAGAGCAGGAGAGGATTTGGAAGGAAGCTGTGAAGCTTAGAAGCCAAGCTACTGAAGGCCATTGATGCAGGAACAATGGAAGTTGGGGATGGAGAAGAAGCCAGGATTGGAGGAACACAGTAAGCTGGCAGGATTGAGAGGCTGGAGGAGTTTAGAGTTCTGGAGGGTAAAAGCCATGGAGAGATTTAACAATATGGATGTCTATTTTGTGGAGGTAGTGACATAATGGTAATGTCATTGGGCTAGTAATCCAGAGGCCCAAGGGATGTTAATTCAAATCCCACCAGGGCAAATGGTGAAATTTGAATTCAGCAAAATCTTGAATTAAAAGCTACTCTGGTATAGAAACACAGGAACACGCGTAGGCCATTCAGCCCCTCGAGTCTGCTCTGCTATTCAATAAGATCATGGCTGATCTGTGGCCTAACTCCATATGCCTGCCTTGGGCCAATCACCCTAGATAACGTTGCTAAATAAAAATTTGTCTACCTCAGATTTAAATTTAACAATTCAATTAGCATCAACTGCCATATTTGGAAGAGAGTTCCAAACCTCCACTACTCTTTGTATGTAAAAGCGTCTCCTGAATGGTGTGGCCCTAATTCTCTGACTATGCCCCTTAGTTCTAGAATCTTCAACCAGTGGAAATAGTGTATCATTATCTACCCTCTAACTATTCTATTAACCTGCGTAACTATTTTCCACACCGATTTGTGACATTTTAAAGAGCTATGCACCTGAACCCCCAAATCTTGTTGGGCATCCACTGTATTTAACTTTGTGCCCTCTAAAATATACCCTTATTAATCCTTTCTTGGTCTGAAATGGATATTCTCACCCTTGCTTATATCATACTCCATTTGCCACAGCTTTACCCATTCACCTAATCAATCAATACCCTGCTGTATTTTTATTGTCATCAATGCTATCTACAATGCTGCCCAATTTTGTGTCATCAGCAAATTTGGATATTTGACTTGTTGTGCCATTGTCCAGTCATTAATGAATATTGTGAATAATTGAGGCTCCAGCACAGATCCCTGCAGAACACGACTAGTCACATACAGCCAATTTGAGTCCGTAATTCTAACTCCCTTTTTTCCTGCCACTCTACCAATTCCCTATGCATGTCAGTAATTTACCAACAATTCTGTGGGCTTTCACCTTAGCTAACAGTTTCTGGTATGAGACTTTATGAATTCAATATAAACAACGTCCATCAACTTGCCTCTGTCCACCACCTTTATCAACTCTTCAAAAATCTCTGATGTTTTAGGCATGACTTACCTTCCATGAATCCATGCTGACATTCTCTGATTACTTGAAATTTTAAATAATCAGCCACCGTTGGATGTTCTAAAATCTCATCTGGTTCACAAATGTCCTTTAGAGAAGGAAATCCACCGTCCTTACTTGGTCTGACCTGCATATGACTCCAGGCCCACAATTGTGTGTTTGGCTCTTAACTGCCCTCTGAAATGGCCCAGCAAAACACACATTTGAAAGGCATTTAGGGGTGAGCAATAAATACTGGCCAGTGATACCCACCTCCCATGCAAGAATATAAAAACAAATATTTGAGATATTTTTGGTCAGCAATTACAGGGGTGATGGGTGAATGGAATTTCATGCAGGACCTGGGAAACACAGTTTGAGATTTTCAGGAATTCAACCTGGAGGGTCTTGGACTGAGTGCAGTGCAACAAGGGCATGGTTTAGCCAGAGTTTCACCCGGAGCCTGGGATGGGTGGGTGTACATCAGGGCTCAATAACTGAGACATAGGGCACTAGGGGCCCTTCGGGTCTCGCCTATGGGTTATGGGCCACTGTGCTCAAGTCAAAGGCAGGACCAGGGCCAGGGCTCAGACCAGGAGCAGCACCAAGGCCTGTGGGTTCCATAACGGAGGAGCTGAGGCTGGCAATGTCACAAAGGTGAAAGTTGGGAGGCCAGTCACATTCCACTTGGCTTTGTTCACTTCCACATTGCCCTTCTCCGTCTCTCTCTCTCCAGCCTGCAGTTTTGGAAAAGATGCTATTTTATTATGGTTACATAAATCCCTGCATCAGAAGCTCATGATGACAACTGCCTGAGGCATCTGCTAATTAATTGGACTGTTGTGTTTAATATTTACATTGGAACTCAGTGTTGTGTACTTAACCAACATAATGAGAATAAAAACTGCGTCAGAGAGATTAAAAACCATCCCAACAGGGCCAAAAACTTGCTTTTTGCAATGACAAACTCACTCATTTTCCTTTGTTGGGTAAGCAGGGTGATTCCAGACCCTTCCAAGCTGAACAGAAACCATACTCCCAGGTTGCATTGATAGTTTAGCTCTACACCGGTTAAGGAAAGAGCTTTTGCAGTCTTTCATGACCTCTGGACATCCCAAAGTAATTCAGAGACCTGGGGAGTGGGGGAAGGTGGCTTGTGAGGGAATGCCTAATCCTGGGGTGGGGGTTTTGTGAGTGGCCTCGTTTTGTTCAGGAGCTTCCTGAATCTGCCAAATCTGTAACTTAATGTCATAACAACAGCTCAAAGTTAAAATGGTGCATAACAATGAGGTTTGCTGCATTCATAAGTTTGGCCAGCTGGCCACCTTTGCTCCACTGATTAAAGAGACTGGTGAGTGGGCTTGGTATAGGTATGGGTTAAGAATTAGATCCTAAAGAGGTTAACCCTCTTCCTAACTCAAGCATATCAGTTTATTTCGATTAGAATTCCTCACTTGTATTTAAGTAGCAAGTTTCACATCCCAAAGTATTTCAAAGTCAGTTTAGTGTCACAGAATGGCTTCCCTTCAGAAGGCAGCCATTTGGCCCATCTGTGCTGCGTCTCCAAATGAGCATCTCATTTAGTGCCATTCTCCTGCCTACCCCCCATAACCATACACATTGTTCCTTTTTAAATAAGTGTCTAATTCTCTTTTGAAAGGCTTGGTAGAACTTACATTGAGCACATGCACAGGCAGTGCATTCCAGACACTAGCCAGTTGTAGCACCACTTTTTCTACATCAATATCGCCTCATACTAGTTATTTAAATGTATGTCTTTTCATTGTCAAGTTCTTGTACAAACGGAAGCATTTTCTCCCTTTTCAATCTGTTTAAGATTTCTCACAATTTTGAAAAACTGTACCAAATCTCTTCTCAGCCTTCTCATCTCCAAGAAAACAGTTCTAACGTGTCCAGCCCATCCTCACACTTAAAGTTTCTCATCTCTGGAACCAATCTCGTGAACCCCTTCATCACTCTGTCCAGGGTTTTCACATCCTTCCTAAAATGCAGCGTTAAAACCATACATAGTACTCCAGCTGAAGTCTAACTAGTGTCTTGTACAAGTTCAGCATTAACCTGCTTGCCCCGTACTCTGTGCTTTCATTGATAAAGCCCAGGATACTGCACTCTTTATTAATTACATTTTTAGTCTATCTTGCCGTCTTTAATGACTTATGAACATATACAAACATGTCCCTCCTTATTTTTTGTTCCTCCATGTTTTTCTAACTAAAATATTAAAACATTATACTTGCCTGCTTTGAACTTCTTCTGCCACCCAATTGCTTATGTAATTCTGAAGTTTTACAATGCTTCCAAATTTTAGTATCATCTGTCAACTTTGAAATTCAGTCCTGTGCCCCTAGGTCTAGATCATTAATATATTAATCAGGAAAGGTGTTTTTAAAAACGAAGACACTGTTTTATGTGAGAGGGTATAGAACATAGAACATTACAACGCAGTACAGGCCCTTCCGCCCTCCATGTTGCACCGACCTGTGAAACCAATCTGAAGCCCATCTAACCTACACTATTCCATTATCATCCATATGTTTGTCCAACGACCATTTAAATGCCTTTAAAGTTGGCGAGTCTACTACTGTTGCAGGCAGGGCATTGCTCGCCTTATTTCCATTCAACATTTTTTTACCTCCTAAGTACTGTAGTTGTTTTTTTTAACCTGAATCCTATTGACCTATGTTTGACTTTGCTTACACAGTCCATTTTACTCATCCTGTAAGTGCTGGTTTTTGTTTTTCGTTTGGCTTCTGCTGTGATTCCACAGAAGTCTCCACTGTGGAGACTCCACTTGCGTCTGGGGGTGGGGTGGGGGGATTACAAACTTGTAGGTTCAAGATCCAGTTCAGAATCACGAGCATAAAATCGAGACTGGTCCTCCCAGTGCAGGGGCTGTGGGGTTACTGCAATGTTGCGGGTGCTACCTTTCAAAGGAGTTATCTGTTCTCTGAAGGAGACATCAGAGATTGGGTGGATGCCGTTTTAAAAAGAGTTCCGCATTCGCAGCCTTCCTTGGATACATCTCCTGAATTCCTGATTGAATTGTTTAATCACAATCTTAGATTGATGACTCCCAATTCTGGCTTGCAAATAATGAAAAATCCTCTCTGTATCTACCCTATTAAGCACTTCCCTAATTCTAAAGACTTCAGTCAGTCACTCCCTCAGCCTAGACTTGCTCCATCACACTGAGGAGGTGGCAGCATCAAATATTTTTATTAGGAAAGTTGTGGTGTTTCTGTAACAAGGGAACTTGTTTCGAATCATTGTGATTAAGCACATATGAAGCAATCCCACCCTTTGAAAGAGTTATGCAATTAGCCAATAATAAAAGTGAAATGTGTCTGAGGGGAACACACAGCTTCTCCAATCTCTTTACATTTTCTAGATAAAAGAGCCCTGGCCTGTTCAATTTTTCCTGAATAACATAAATTCCCAGTTCTGGTAACATTCTAATTGTCTGTTCTGGAAAGTCTCTAAATCCTTGTTTATATTCACCTTCAACTAATTCATGAATTAAGAACAAAATGCTAAACGTATTAGTAATTGTCTGGAAACTCCAGATTGTTGTACAAACCTATCAGATTCAATGATGTCTTTTAGGGAAGGAAATCTGCCATCCTTACCATGTCTGGCCTGCACGTGACTCCAGATGCACAGTAGTGTGACTGACTCTTAATGCTCTTTGAAATGGTTGAAGAAGCCAGCTCAAATATAGGTAGTTTACTACAACCTATTCAAGGGCATTCAGAGTTGGATAATTTTTTAAAAATTAAAACGTATCAGTTCCAGTGGCTTACAGCTCAGGAATGAAGGATTTAAAAAATGAGCCTAATTAAGATGTTTGAATTTTTTTGATGACAAAACAGATGGTGGATGAATGTAGTGCAATATATGTTGTTTATATGGATTGTACAAGGCATCCAATAACGTCTGACAGCCCAGGTGGAAAATAGCACCTGGTGTCATCAGAATGATAGTAAGGAATTGTCTTAAGGGGCAGAAGTAAAGAGGCTAGGTGAATGGCCATTTACCTAATGAAAAGGAAGGAAATGCAAAAGAATAGTCAGCGTCTAACCTATGACAGGACCTTTACCCCCCCTTCATGTTCAATGGCAGTGCCATCTCTAAATCCCTCACCATCAACATACTGGAGGTTATCATTGACCAAAAACTGAATTGATCGAACAATATAAATATAAAAATACTGTCTACAAGAGTAGGTCAGAGGCTAGGAATTATGCAGCAAGTAACTGACTCCCAAAGCCTGACCATCAACTCCAAGGCACAAGTCTGAAATGTGATGAAATACTCCCCATTTTTCTGGGTAAATGAAGCTCCAGCAGCAGATATATGGGAACACCACCACCTCCAAGCCACTCACCATCCTGACTTGGAAATTTATCGCAGTTCCGTCAGTGGCCAAGATCCTGGAACTCCCTCCCTAGCTGTAACAAATGTGCCTACAGCACATGAACTGCAGCAGTTCAAGAAGACTGTTCGGCATCACCTCTAAAGGGGCAATTAGGGATGAGCAATAAATGCTCACTTATCAAGCTCGCATCCCATGAGTAAAAAGAAATTATGTAGATCCAAGTGTATTATTTGTTAGGAATTTTAAAAAACTTATTAGTGCAGTAAATTGTGAGCAGGTAATAGTGATGGACACTAAATGCTGGCCAAGCCAGTGATGCCCTCATCACATGAACAAATTTTTAAAAATAGGCTTTAGGATAAGATTGGCAGGAACATGGTGTTCAGTTACGAGTGGTGTACCACAAGGATCTGTTCTGGATTCTCTTCTATTTGTGATTGTTGTAAATGATTTGGATGAAGGAGTGGAAGGGTGTATTAGCAAGTTTGCGGACGATATGAAGGTGGGTCGTGTTGTGGACAGTGCAGAGGGCTGTTCTCGGTTACAAAGGGACATTGATAGGATGCAGATTCTTGGCAATGTGGAGGAGCAGAGGGATCTTGGGGTTCATGTTCACGGTTCCCTGAAAGCTGCCACCCTGGTGGATAGAGTTGTTATGAAGGCATATGGTGTGTTAGCCTTCATTACTAGAGGGATTGAGTTCAAGAGCCATGAAGTTATGTTCCAGCTATACAAAAGCCTGGTTCGGCCACACCTGGAGTATTGTGTCCAGTTCTGGTCGCCTCATTACAGGAAAGATGTGGAAGCGTTGGAAAAGGTGCAGAGGAGATTTACCAGGATATTGCCTGGAGTGGAGGGAAGGTCTTATGAGGAAGTGTTGAGAGAGCTAGGGCTTTTCTCTTTAGAACGACGAAGGATGAGACGTGACTTAATAGAGGTGTACAAAGTGATCAGAGATACAGATAGATTAGACAGCCAGAGACTTTTTCCTCGGGGGGAGGTAGCTTTTACGAGGGGGCATAATTTTAAAGTGAGTGGAGGCAGATATAGGGGAGACGTCAGAGGTAGGTTCTTTACTCAGAGAGTGGTCAGGGCATGGGATGCATTGTCGGAGAGGGTATTGGAGTCAGCCTCATTAGGGGCATTTAAGCAGCTATTAGATAGGCATATGAATGCTAGTATAAGGTAGGAGTGGAGGTTAGATAGAATTTAGGATTAGGGTAAAAGTTCAGCACAACATCGTGGGCTGAAGGGCCTGTACTGTTCTGTGTTCTATGTTCTATGAATGTTGGGGCGGGGGAGAAGGGCTGAACAGTCCAAAAACACTCCAGTAAATCTCGTGTGCCTATTTCCTGTAGCGTGAGTTCTCCCTCATATGCCTCATTCTGGCTGCCAGAGCCTGACAAACCTCCTAATGCGTCCTTTCCCCCCAATCTCTGGGGTGAGGAATTTCTAATGCAGGATGTGGTGTTCTAGCTTCTTTGTGACTTCCACCTCCTTTATGTCCAAGTTGAGCACTGTTCTTTATTTAGGAGGTGGTGGGGTATGGCGGGGAGGATAGTGTGCTGTTTTTATCTCCCCTGGTCATAGATAGCAATAAATCTCTCATTTGTCTCTGGTTTGAGACAAGCTGAATACGTACAACTCACTGATCCTGATGTGTGAGCTGGTGTGCATTTGGACTCAGGAGGTGTCGCTGCTTTCTCCTAAAAGGCTCAGTGATGACACCTGCTGGTGGATGGAGAACAGAGCAGCTTTGACTGGGGCACCGAGAGAGGCTGATGGTGAGAGATAGTAGGAACTGCAGATGCTGGAGAATCTGAGATAACAAGGTGTGGAGCTGGATGAACACAGCAGGCCAAGCTCGGGCCTAGACCTTTCTTCAGAAGGTCTTGCTTGGCCTACCGTGTTCATCCAAATCTACACCTTGTTATCTGCGGTTTAAGGTGAAATGCTTGTCTAAATATTGGTTCCATTGTAGTCAGCTGTAGAATTGCTTCACCGTGTGGAGGTGATGCTACAGCATCAAATAATCTGATGAGGAAACCTTTTTGCAAACTTGGGATGATTCAACACACATAAGACCATTCAGCCCATCACATCTTTGCTGACTCTTTGGAAAAGCTATTAATGTACCAAGTCTGCAATTGCCCTACTCCTAAAAATTCTCCTTTTGCAATATTTATTCATTTCTTTTGGAAAGTGACAATTGGACCTGTTTCATCGACCCTGTTAGGCAAAATGTTGTAAATCAAACCAACTCACCACCTTAAAAAAATTCCTGTCATTCTTACGAAATGTTTTGGGAATTAACATAAATCTACATCCCTCTGCATTCCTATGCTCCAGTCACTGGAAACTATCTATTGTATCAAAACCTTGCATCATTTTGAGCATCGAGTTAAAACTCCTGACAACTTTTCCTCAGCTCTAAAGAGATTGATCCCAGTTTTGGTACACGTAACCAAGCTCGCCTGTCTCTGGAGCCGTCTTGTAAATCTTCTCTTTCCCACTTCTGTTGAGACATTGCCACTATTTCTGAGCTTAGTTCCGAAAATTGGGCACAGTCCACCTGTTGGGGGCTATCGAGTGGTTTGTGAGTTTTGATCAATTTCATCGATGTGTGCCTCCGCATATCGATTCAGGGAAGACACAGGACCTCAACCTTCTCAACTCATTCTGCCATCTCCAACTATTTATGTACATACAGGCTCTGTTCTCTCTCCTGGACCCACTTGGTTGAATGGTCTGCCTAGTTTCAGTGTGATTTTGTTTATTTGCACAGGGCAAAGCAAAGGTTTCGCGTCTATGTGGTGACTCCCCTGATGCCAGGTTTTGAAGGAGACATCTCGACAGGGGGAGGGACAGCAATCCAAGCTGTCATGCATTTCAACTACAGGTACACCCTCAATCGAGAGACATTACCTTCTTCTGCATTCAGGCGCCTGAGATCTAACGTTTGTCATCTCCCCGCAACTTATCCCTGGAATGGCCTCCAGCATCCCGAGATTTCTGAGTTCTTCAAATTCTGGTCTTTTTGCTCGTTCCCAATTTTAATCATTCTCCATTGGCTGCAGCCATCTCCATTCCAAAATCCTGGGTCTGTTACAGAGGCTGACACTCACAAGGCAGTACTGAGGGAGTGCTGCACTGTCGGAGGATCAGTACTGAGGGAGTACCGCACTGTCAGAGGGTCAGTACTGAGGGAGTGCCACACTGTCAGAGGGTCAGTACTGAGGGAGTGCCGCACTGTCGGAGAGTCAGTGCTGAGGGAGTGCTGCACTGTCAGAGGGTCAGTACTCAGGAAATACTCCACCATGTGGTGGACTGCATTCCTTCTAATTTTCTTTCCGGCTCTGTGGGCCTCTGAGGTTGTTGGTTTGCAGTGATCAGTGTGCCAATGCCAATCTCCATAAACTTTCGAGTAGCTATACACACCCATGGCTACATAGCTTACAGGGAATATTGGCTGGGCGGTTGTACTGACGGAGCACCTCATTGTCGCAGTTCTCGTCATTCATATTAGAATTCTGTGAGGCAGGTGTAAAGATTCCTAATTTTGATGATGAGCAGAGGTGCTGTCTCCTGCTTTCTTTACAACATTAACCTCTAACATATCACTAAACTAGATGATCATATTATTATCATATTGCTGCTTGTGGGACCTTGCTGTAAGCCAATTTCCTGCTGCATTTTCCATAAAGCAATGGTGACTACACTTTAAATAACATTTCTTTGGCTATAAACACCTTGGAAAACCCCAAAGTGATAAAACAACTTATTTAAATATAATCCTCTCACTCACCGCTGTCTCAGTCATCCATCATTCATTTACCCAGGAACCAAATTACTTCTCCCAGGAATTCCCTTTACCAAGTTGGAGATTGGACTGTAACATTGAACTCTCTCTAGCCAGCCATACATGTGATGGGGATTGAAGTGCTTGTAATTTCACTGTTTATGAATGTGGCTGAGTCTGGGAGTGTGTGGGTCTGTGGTTCAGAAATCTCATTTCACCTTCCTCCTTCACAGGACCATCGGCAGAGGAGAAAACTCAATCATTGAACAACTGAAGAGAGAAAGTAAGACTGGTCTACAGTGGGCAATTGATCTGGGTCAGGAGTGAGGGCTGGATTAGCAATAAGCCAAGATCATTACCTTCAGGCATATCGCTGAAAGGGAGAGGGAGAGGGAGTTCCTTCCACCAGAGGGAGGGAAGGAACAATATTTCCTAGGAATTATCTATTTGCTGTTATGGAGGCTACTCTACATTGGCTTGACTTTCCTCTCCCTCACTCCCCAGTTTCTTCCCTTGTCTCCCAGCAACAGTTCATAGAATCCTTACAGTGTGGAAGCAGGCCATTCAGCCCGTCAAGACTACACTGACACTCCAAAGAGCATCCCACCCGGACTCATCCCCCTCCCTGATGCCTGGAACTCTGAATTCCCATGGCTAATAGACCAAGACACTCTGGGCAATTTAGCGTGGCCAATCCATCTCACCTGCACATCTTTGGACTATGGGAGGAAACCCTCGCAGGCCCGGGGAGAATGTGCAGACTCCACACAGACTATCAGCTGAGAGTGGAACCAGGGTTCCTGGAGCTGTGAGGCAGCAGTGCTAACCACTGAGCCACCCATGCCTCCCAACAGTTTAACAGTTGCCAACTCTCAGCGATAGTATTCCTGAAGGTTTTTCCCTCTGACCTCCCACTATTAATTGATCCTCACAGCACCACACTTTCCAATAGACTGATTGAAAAATGGATCAAATGGTTCATTAAACCAATGGATTCATTTTGACTTCAGTCAAACAGCTGTTTTCTCACGATCGTCAGAGTATGTTTTTTATTCACTCATGGGATGTGGGCATCATTGGCTGGGCCAGCATTTATTGCCCATCCCTAGTTACTCTTGAGAAGGTGGTGGCGCCTTCTTGAACCACTGCAGACCATGAGCTGTAGGTAGACTCACAAGGCATTCAGGGAGGGAGTTCCAGGATGATCCAGTGACACTGAAGGAACAGCGATATATCTCCAAGTTGTAATAGTGAGTGGCTTAGAGGGGAGCTTGCAGCTGGTCGTGTTCCCATGTGTCTGCTGTCCTTGTCCTCCTGGATGGTAGTGATTATGGGTTTGGAAGGTGCTGTCTCAGGAGCCTTGGTGAATTGCTGCAGGGCATCTTGTAGATAGTACACACTGCTGTCTCTGTTCAATGGGGTGAGAATCTCTTCCTTGCCTTTCTACATGCGGCTTGTTTTTAATAATGTTTTCCTGCGGCTTAACAGTTTATTAACTCACCCTCCACTCCCTCCTATCTCTGTTCCACCAGTGGACGATCTGTGGATCAATTATTTCTCAGTATGTGGTCTCCGGACCCACGTAGAATTGAATGGACGGTTGGTCACTGAACTCATCTATGTCCACAGCAAAATGCTGATCGCAGATGACAACACAGTCATTATTGGTGAGTGATCTTCAGGGGTGGGGTGGCATTCGATAGAGCTGAGGCTTACAGGACCAATGGAGACCATTCTGCCAGTTGTCTGTGTGTCAGCTTGCTGAAAGAGTTATCCGATTAAACTCACACCCTTCTTTGTTGACACAGCCCTGCGTCCTCCACACTTCAACCAGTTATTCAATTTCCTCCTAAAGTTTCCAGTTAAATCTGCTTCCATTGCCCTTTCAGGCAGTGCATTATTGATCATAACAAACTGCCATTCCAAAGCTTTTCCCACTTTTCATAGAATCCCTCCAGTGTGGACTCAGGCCCTTCAGCCCAAAAAGTCCACACTGCCCCTGACAGCATCCCATCCAGAACCATCCCCCTAACCTACACATCCCTGAACACAACAGGCAACTTAGCATGGCCAATCCACCTAACCTGCACATCTTTGGATAGTGGGAAGGAAACCACAGCACCAGAGGAAACCCACACAGACACAGGAGGAATGTGCAAACTCCACTCAGACAGTCACCCAAGGACAGAATCAAACCAGGGTCCCTGGTGCAGTGAGGCAGCAGTGCTAACCACTGAGCCACCGTGCCACTCCTTTCCACATTTTATTTCCAGATTGATATGATTTTCAACCTAGGTCCTAAACACGGTCAGTTGTGAGACTCAAACTCCTGTACTCAACATGACTAGTTCAATCATGTTTGGTATTTGAGACCAAAGGGGCCAATGAACAGGGCTCTTTACATTGTATCTAATCACATTATCTGGGATGTTTGATGGGTTCATTATTCAGGAAGCTTTGCTCTGTATCTAGCCCTATCCTGTACTTGTTCTGGGAGTATTTGGTGGGGACAGTGTAGAGGAAGATTTACTTATGGTTTAAAAGAGTAGAGAAAATTTTACTTTCATTTACCTTCATTTTAAAACAAATAGAGAGACTTTTATCTTCAATTCATTTTAAGTTTAAAAGAGTAGAAGAGGCTTTATTCTGTGCTTGCTCAGGGACTGTAGGGAGTTTTACTTTGTGTCTAACCACATGCTCTACTTGTCAAGTAGACAATGTCAAAGGAGCTTTACTACAGGTTTACTTTCATTTTAAAAAAGTAGAGAAGCTTTACTCTGTGTAACCATGTGCTACCAGTGACTTGGGAGTGTTTGATGGCGACAGTGAAGAGGGAACTTTACTTACAGTTTAAAAGAGTTAAGAAAGGTTTACTCTATATCTAAGAGATAGAAGGTATTGCCGATGCTGGAGAATCTGAGATAACAACGTGTAGAGTTGGATGAACACAGCAGGCCAAGCAGCATCAGAGGAGCAGGAAAGCTGACGTTTCGGGTCTGGATCCTTTTTCTGAAGAAGGGTCTAGGCTCGAAACGTCAGCTTTCCTGCTCCTCTGATGCTGCTTGGCCTGCTATGTTCATCCAGCTCTACACCTTGTTATCTCATTTACTCTGTCTCTATGAAACATTCCAAGGACAGGTACAGCACAGGGTTAGATACAATGTAGAGAGAACTTTACTTTGAGTTTAAAAGATGAGAGGAAGCTTTACTTCGTATCAAAGCCGCGACTGTGCCTTTCCTGGGAGCATTTGATGGGAGCAGTGTAGAAAAAGCTTTACTTTGTACCTAAGTCTGGATTGCTAGACTGTACCTGCTCTGAGAGTGCTTAATGAAGACAATGTAGATAGAACTTTACTTACAATTTAAAAGCACAGAAGGAGATTTACTTCCATATTAAACAATTTAACAGGAATTTCAATTTGCCCACCTTTTTAATTCCAGATTTTATTGAAATGAAAGTCCACCAGCTGCCCTGGTGGGATTTGAACTCATGTTCCCAAAGCATTAACCTGGATTTCTGGATTACTAACCCAGTGAAATTTCCACAATACCATGTCTCTGTCAGCAATGTGACACAAAAACTCATTATTTCAAAGAACAACACGAGGAGTTCTTTCCAGTGTCTTGGCAAATATTTATCCCTCCACCAAAACCAGAGAAATTAACTGGTTATTAATAGATTGGTGCATGTGGGAGTTTGCTGTGTCCAATTGGAAGCTATATTTCTGACATTGCAATAGGAATTGTGCGTCAAAAAAATTGTGTTATCCGGTTGTAAAGTGCTTTGGACACTCTGAGATTGTGAAAGACGCTATAAAAATGTAAGTCTTTCTCTGTGTCTGTGGGGGAAACCATTTCACTTAAATTGCAGTACAGATCAGCTGCATTCTGAGGAGGCAGGCTGAGACTGGATAAATACATTTTATGGCGGGGTGCTTGGAGGGGGTAATATTTGGACACAGGTGATGTTGTAATGACTTTTGTGTTTGTGTCTTGTTGTGAACTCAGGTTCAGCGAACATCAACGATCGAAGTATGCTGGGAAAGCGAGACAGCGAGGTAGCGGTGATTGTAGAGGATACAGAGTTTGTGCCATCAGTGATGGATGGGGCTGAGTACCAGGCTGGGAAATATGCTCTGCATCTCCGACTGCACTGCTTCAAGTGAGTCCCCACATAGGGCCAGAGACAGGTACTGAAAGAGATCTCGAAGTTTGCACACTTTCAGTGACCTCTTCACCATAACCATCATATTCCATGGCCTCCAGGTTACTGGTCCAGTTAAATAACTACTACATTCCAGTTTCACTCTACATTGATTGTCTAACTGCACACAATTGATAAGCCACTGCCTATAAAAGCTTCTTTGTGCACTTCTGTGACAGCCTGAGAACTAAGGGACCATGTGAAAATGGTAACAGAGATCTGAGTGCAGGAAGGCAGCATTTCTGGTCTGGTAAAAGGACAAGCCTGTTCCCTTTTTAAACTCATCTGGTTTTTGACTTTACCGTGAGGAGGCGGGGATTAAATAATTAAAGCAGCTCCAGGCAGGAACTGGTGATTGTCCCAAAAGTGAGGATTGATTCCAGTCCCTGCCACACCCAACGACAATAAAAAAGGGAGCTACAAAGCTAGACTTATAGCATGCTCTCAGTGGAAGCAACATATGATAGCGGCAGCAGTGTGTACCATCCTCAGTAACTCACCAAGGCTCCTTCGACTGCACCTATCAAGTCCGTGACCTCTACCATCTAGAACGACAAGGGGCAGGAAGCTACATAGGGATACCAAGTGACCCTCCAAGCCACTCACCATTCTGACTTGGAAATATATTGCCATTCCTTCACTTTCACTGGGTGAAAATCCTGGAGCTCCCTCCCTAGCAGCATTGTGGGTGTCCCTGCACCACATGGAAATACAACAGTTTAAGAAGGCAGCTCACCATCACCTGCTCTAGGACAGCTAGGGGTAGAGACCAAATCTTGGTCCAGCCAGCAACGCACACATCCAATTTTTAAAAAGAGGGTGCTGTTCTCTGAAAACCAAGCAAAGATTTTCCCAGGAATCAGGAGACTCCCTTGGGATGTCCAAAGTGCCCAAGTTGTGAATGTTCTCCTGTACTGTAGGAAGCTGTTTCCAGGCTGTGATTTTTGCTCTTTGTATCTATGTTGTTTCTCACAGGCTTATTCTGGGTGCTTTAAATGACCCAACCATCGAAGTGCGAGACCCCATCAGTGAGAAGTTCTTCAAAGAAGTCTGGATTCCAACCAGTGCACGGAACGCTACAATCTATGAAAAGGTACAACAGGTTCCTTCACCCTCCTGTGCTTAGCTGACTGCATGTCAGGCACAGCATTTTCATGGAATCATCCAGTACAAAACAAGGCCATTCAGACCACTGTGCCGGTTCCAGCCCCTTTAAAGAACAATTTTTCCCACTTCCGCTCTTTCCCCATTCCCTGCAAATCTTTCCTTCCTAAGTATTGACCCTACTCCCTTTTGAACCTTATTATTAGGCCTGCTCCCATCACCATTCCATGCAGGATGTCACAGGTCACAACAACAGAAAGAATTATGTGACAGTATAAAAGAAAGGGAGGCTATTCGGTTTTAATCTCTGTGCCCTGTTTACTGACCCTGGAGCCAATGGAAACTCTTCTCCCATAACGTACTCTCAAAAGTTGTGAACAGTGTCATGAAATCTCCCCCCAGACCTTCTCTGTTCTCAGGAGAATAGCCTCAGCATCGCCAGTCTCTCCTCCTCCTTGAAGTCCCTTATCCTTGATAAGACTTCAGTCACTCTCCCTCTGCACCCTCTGCAAAGCCCATGGATCCTTCCTGAAATGAGCTGTTTTTTATTGGAAATAATTATTTTGTATACATTGCAGTGGTGAAGCAGATTACGGAGAATCAGAACAAGAGTAGGCCAATACAAGTAGGAGTAATCCTTCTGTTCTTTTCTCCCTTATGTGTTTATCCAACTTCCCCTAAATGATGAATCAATAATAATTATGTCGAACAATGTCCGTGATAGCAAGTTGCACAGAATTCTTCCCACTCACTGGGTAAAAAAAATGTTTCCTCAATTCTCTGTTTCAGATACTAGTGACTATCTTGAGGTGGAGTTTCCACATAGGGCCCACCAGCAGTTTTATTGTAAATTGCAACCAGAATTGGCCTGTTTCAAATTATCAAATATAAAATTTGCCGTGAACCCACTATGTTAAGGCAACTTTTTAGAGTGTAAAATTTGATGTAGATATATATTACTTTAAAAAACATTGATATTATCACAGAATGTATGTGCTTGCTTTGAATAATGGGTATTATTTGAATGGAAGGAGGTGTGTCTCTTTTACATTGGAGTGTGTGCTCCAATTAACTAATTCAGCAGATGGTTTCAACTGTTTAAAATAAAGCTTATTTATTTTCACAAGCCTATCCTGAACGAATGCATATACACATACATACACTTACACAAATTATATAAGAGTGGTTCATTCCTATAAATTGCAATTAATTCATTCTCTTGATTTATGGCCTCCAATCTGCCACACAACAGATCCGTGGTTCCTTAAGGGGATCTGGTGATTTAAAATCAGAAGTAAGGATGTTTCTGAAGCAAATGATTCAGATTGTGAGGTTTCTTGAGGTCGAGTGTCTGGGAGATTGGCTATCGGATGATCATTGTAACTGGAACAGGTTAAATACTTTGAGATAACAGGGTGTAGAGCTGGATGAACACAGCAGGCCAAGCAGCATCAGAGGAGTAGGAAGGCTGACGTTTCGGGCCTAGACCCTTCTTCAGAAAGAAGCTGTGTTCATCCAGCTCTACATCTTGTTATCTCAGATTCTCTAGCATCTGCAGTTCCTAATATCTCAGGTTAAATACTTTGGCTGTTTAATGTTTGCCTCAGACGTCAGAGTCAGACTGATGGGTTCCAATAGATCTACTGTGTCTGGGGTGATAAAGGCACAGTTCCTGAAATTAGTTTCAATCAAATGTCCACTGGATTCACACAGTCTGGACTGGATAAGGGAAGTTTAGAAGATACAATGGGATGTTGAGAGCGACTGTTGAGGTTTGATCTTTCATTTCGACCAGGCAGTCTGAAAACTCAATAGTCTTGAAGTGTTGGCCCATCTTTAAACAACCAAAGAATAAATTCCACAGATGACTATGAGATACCGTCACTGAGGTTCATACTTAATTAGGTACTTACTGGGGACACCATAGTCTCTGTAGTTCAACTGCCCCACATCTGCCTGAGAAATATATGAATAGGACTGGAATAGAGGGCGTTTGAGTTGTGACAGGCAGCATGTCTGTGGAGGCTTGGAGGGCTGAAGGTCTTGTTTCAATGCTGTAATTTTCTTTGTTCTTTGTTCTGTTCTTTGTGATTTAATGATTAACAATCCTAACAGCTTCTAGCAATTAAAATTCATAGTATAACATGCCTGGACTGGGTGTACCAACATGTTTGAGAGTGGTGATGTGGGTGAAGTTTAATTAAAGCATCTGAAAATGGGTTTACCACAGCATATAACGACATCTCACTTCCTCAAATATTAAGTAATAATATTAAATAATAAAAAATAATCTTGCAACACTTTTCATCTTAGATTAGGACTTAGTATTCATTAAATAGTAAAAGAAAATAATTCAATCTAACTATTACAGCGTTCTTGCTCCAAAGGATTCCAATTTAATATTTTGGACCTGATCAGAGGTCATTGGGAACCTTGCTCTGGGAAGCATGCCCTGTTTTCTGGGAAGGGCTTAGTTCTGCAAAAGATCCCAGAAGCTCAAATTCCTCTGAACATTCCTTTCACTTAAAATGTTCTGGTGTTAGTTTGACTTACAGCAGTGTATGTAGACACCCCTGCGTCAGACTGCTTCTCAAGTGAAAACATCTTCCCCACACTTATCCTGACATTTTTAAAGACCTCCATCAGAGCACTCTACAGGCTTCTCTGTTCCTTAGGAAGAAATCCCAATCTGTTTGGCATTTCCTGATGAATAAGTGTCTGCAGGTCAGCCACTTCCAGACTTAGCGATTCCAAGATCTCCCCCAAAGGTTCAACCTTCCACCATCTGTACCTTTCAGCTCAGCCACAACTGTGCTCACTGCTGGTGGTACGTGATAATGTCATTGGGTTAGTAATCCAAAGGGCCAGGCTGGTGGCATTTACAATCAATTAATCAAATCTGTATGCTTAAGGTAGGCCCAGTACTCCTGACCATGAATCACATTGAGTCATGTCAACCTGATTTACTGATGTCCTTCAGGAAATGAAATCTGCCAGCCTTACCTGGTCTGGCCTACACATGACTCCAGACCCACAGCAAGGTGGATGACACTTAATGCGCTCTGAAATGGCTGAGAAACCTGCTTAACTACTGTTAGAAGTGTGCAAAAAATGATGGCCTTGTCAGTGACACCTACCTCCCGTGATAGAAAAAGCAAAAGGAAACTTTCATCAGGACACAACCTTGAGCTCCCCAACTTGCAATTGGCTCACAGCCCAGCAACACCTCTATTAAAAAAAATCCTTATCATTGTTTTCAAAACCCTATGTAACCTCATTGCTCCCTATCTCTAGAATCTCCTCTGGGATCTTCTGGAATCCCAGAACTCTTCCAGTACTGGTCTCTTAAGCATCCCTAATATTAATCACTCTATCAATGGCAGTTGTGCCTTTGGCTTCCTCAACCCCTGAGCTCCCTCAATAAACCTCTCCGGCTCTTTCGAACCCCTTGAAGCTGCTGAGCAAAATCTTGTTTCTTTTAGTCACTCGCTGTAACACCTTCTAATGTGACCTGGTCTAAATCTTTGATCAACGGATGACTTCAAACATGGTTACTGGTTAAAAGCTGCTCTACAGACGTAGGTGCTTGATGTGTGGGGCAGCAGAGAAAGCTGGAGGGAGGCATAGAATCTTTTGTGTTGTTTAATAAGTCTAAAGAATATTTTCTTCTCCCGATTCAGGTCTTCCGCTGTCTCCCATCGGATCTTGTGAGGAACAACATTGAGTTAGCAGAGTTCAGTGCTAAGGCGGGCCTGCATGAAGAAGATCCAGAAAGAGCTGTGGAAGAATTGAAGAAGATCCGAGGATTCTTGGTACAATTCCCGTTCTGCTTCTTGTCTGAGGAGAATCTCCTTCCAGCGTTGAGTACGAAAGAGCGGATGGTCCCAATGGAGGTGTGGACATGAGGGAGTGAGAGAGAAGAAGAAAGAGTGTGGGAGGTGCTTTGTCCATGAAGAGAAGGGGCACAACAAGCTGGTTATCTTCCTATTGTGTCCAATACTGGTGAAGGTATCTATTGGAGACCAACATTACAGTGAAGAGTTGAGTTAGATCAGTGGTTTCATCACTTAGGACATTCAACCTCTTGGCTGTAGTGCTAAAAGACAAATAGGATCCATCAACTCAACATTGAACCCAGGGACAATGAAGTAGAACTTCTGAAGATTTTTAATTCTTGTTATTACTCAAAGCAGACACTAAATATGGAGGAATTCAAACTCTTGAAACTCTGTCTCTATCAGAATTTTTTGAATTTTTTTTAACTGTCTCTTGGTGTAAATTGTGTTTTCCTCATGGCGCACATGTGGGTCGATGCTGGGGAGTGGAACCTCGCGTTTTCTCTGATGCTGTCACTTGCCTAGTTCAGCTGAACAATGATCAATCTTTGTTTAGAGTTCCAGTAACTCTACCTCAGATTGTTCCACAGTCTTGACCTCCCTGCCAGGTCTCCATTTTCCCAATTGATCCCACATACGGCCTGTTTCTTTTTTGTCGCTTTTAGCGCCTTGAGAATGTCTCCAAAGAGTCATTGCTCTCAGTTTTATTGTACTGTGTAATGTCAGAAATATTCCTGTCAGGGGACCCATCTCACCACCTCCTTTCCACATTATCCAAGCCCCGACCTACTGAACTCTACACAGCCAGATCCAAGTTAGGGCAATTTTGTCTCACAGTAGTCACAGCACAGAAACAGGAGATTCAGCCTTTCTGCTCCCTGCTGGTGTTTATGCCCTACACAAACCTCCTCCCACATTTCTTCATCTCTCCCTTTCTCCCTCAATTTATTCGGCTTCCCCTTAAATCAATTTGTACTATTCACCTCCCTCTGATTGTGAACTCCACGTTCTCAGCTGCTTCCGAAACAAAATTGGCACCTCTGTCACCGGGGAGAGAGATATCGCACTGCTTTCAGTTCTTGTTTCTTTAGAGCAACAGGGTAATCATTGCCAGTTCCGAAGAATATACATATTTGAGTTGAAGTATAAACTCCAATCCTCTCTCTGCAAAGGTGAGTTTCGCCAGAACTTTCTGTTTTTATTTCAAATCTTCAGCATCCACAGTGTGTGGATCGTATTTTATTATTATGTAATACAAAAGGTAATGTTTAGTTTTAATTGGCAGTTAACTGTTGGTCAACCTGTAACTGTGACTTCTCCATGCCAACGCCTCTCCCAATCAGAGTCCGCTCGCCAACTAACCAGCACTGTCTTCTCATACAGTAGGAACGTGTTCATCCCTTTTACTTTGGTATACTTCTTATGAATTGCATTGTTAAATGCAAGATGAAAACTTCAGCAAAATCCACTTTTCGTCAGTAATATTTTAATTTTATTGAGGGAAATAATTAATTTGGTCTAAAAAGGATTCATTCGCTGGATTGCAGTCTGCTTTCACACAGCAGGTGGCAGTACAGAGTCCCAAGCCAAAACGTCAACTTTCCTGCCCCTCTGATGCTGCCTGGCCTGCTGTGTTCCTCCAGCTCCACACTGTCTTATCTCTGACTCCGTCATCTGCAGTTCTTGCTATGACAGCACAGCTCTCTGTGGTTGTCCTTTCTCTCCATCATTCTTAAAATTCTCCCGGTCGCAAGGTGATGTTCCTCATGCTTGAAGTGGAAATAAATGCAAATGTGGAAACACTCATGTTAGAAGCAGAATAAAGCACCTGTTTTTAGCCACCTCACCAGTCCCACTCTGGTCAGGTACGATATGGGTTAGCTACAGAGTAAATGGTACAATCCAGGCCGACCATTACTGAGGGAGTGCTGCACGGTCGGATGTGCTGGCTTGTGGCTAAAACATTAAATGGTGGACCTTCAGAGATTCTATGGCAATATACAAAGGGCAGAAGATTCATTAAAAACATGAGAACGTGCGGTTTAGCTCACTGCTGTTCACAGTGCCTCATTGTTCCTGGGTCAAGTATAGAGTAGGATACAAAATAAATCATACACCATTCCAAAGCATTTTTTTTCCATTTTGTGACTCCTCGGTTCCTTCATAGAATCCCTATAGGGTGAAAAGTGGTCATTCAGCCCATCAAATCTGCACTGACCCTCAGATCCAGTCCTGTATTTACCATGATTAATCCATCTAACCTGCACCATCCCTGGACATAACAGGATAATTTGCCACACCCAATCCACCTTTAGACTGTGGGAGGAAACCAGGGCACCTGGAGAAAACCCACACAGATGCAGGGAGAATGTGCAAACTCCCCACAGACAGTCGCCTGAGGCTGGAATTGAACCCAGGTCCCTGGTGCTGTGTGGCAGCAGTGCTAGCCACTGAGGCACTGTGCCACTACACCTCCAGTCTGTACTGAATTAGGAAAAAAGATTATGTTGTGGTTTAGCAAATTTATGCCACCCTGAACTTATAACTGACCAGAGACAGACTTTCATCACTGCCTGGATCAAGTTTGAACCCAGTACCAAGTAGTCTAAAGACACATCCTTTTTACCGTGCTCTTAATCCAGTAAAACATTCCAAGGAGCTTCCCAGGATGGATTATCAGGCAAAATTAATACTCAACCACAAGAGACATGAGAACAGGGGACCAGAAACATGATCAATGATAAAAGATAACAAGGTGTAAAGCTGGATGAACACAGCAGGCCAAGCAGCATCAGGGGAGCAGGAAGGCTGACGTTTTGGGCCTAGACCCTTTAATTAGACCCTTCTTCAGAAACATGATCAATGAGATGGTTTTACGGACCGTCTGAAAGGAGGGCAGGCAGAGTGTAATAGTGAGGGAATTCTAAACCAGAGCGATCAGGGAGCTTAAGGCATGGGCACCTGTGAAGGAGAAGTTCAAAATGAACTGCCTCAAGAGGCCAGAATTGGAGGGGTGCAGAGATCTCGAAGGGCGGGGGGGGAGACAACTGAGATAGAGAACAACCTGGCAATGAAGTGACTTGAAGATAAGGAAGGGCATTTTAAGATTGAGGTGTTACCAGTTTAGAGCCTAATGGGTCAAAAAGCACAGGGGTTTGCTGACGGTATCGACAGGATTTAGTGCGAGTTATAAGTTTCTGCTGCATTTATGTACAATTAAAGATGGGAGAATGGTTAGGGAGCTTGGGATATTCCAGTCCTTAAGTAGCAAAGTGACAAGGATCAGAGTTTCAGCCAAGGCAAGTATGGTAATGGGCAGTTCTGCTAATGAAGGGGAAGCAGAAGCAAAGTCTCTTTGGAAGGATTGGATGAAGTACTGTGGTTTTACCAACAACAACTTTTGATGTAGTAAAATGCCCCAACAGCTGCACTATCAAAGAAAATTTGACATTGAGCCACATGAGGAGATAGTGATCAAGCTCAGCCCAAGAGATGGGTGTTATGGAAAATTCTAAAGAAAGATGCAAAAGTGGAGAGGCTTAGGAAGGAAATCACTAATCCTGAGGGTCTTGGCGACTGAAGGCGCATTAACCAGGAATTGGGGACATACAAGAGGCTAGAATCGACGTTGCTCAGTCCCTCCACTACCCTCTGCACACTACAAAGTAATTTGCTGAGTGCGGCTGATCTCACTCTTGCAGAGCAGCTTGTTAATTCATCCTGTACACAAACTCTTTCTGTTACTGCCAGTGGCTTTTTGAACTGAGCTGGCATATAAACACCAGCAAAACAAAAATAAAACCTTCAGACTATAAAGATTCCAAGATTCCTTCTGATTTTGCTGGTCAGCCCTTGTACTCCAGAACCAGATGTTATGTTTAAAATCATGGGACCTTCTATTTCAGACAGAGGTATGGAGAGTATTGTGCGTCGTTGAAATGCCCTGAGAAGTTGGGGGCAGCAGAATCATTGGATATTTTGAAAGCAGAGATGTCTACATTCTTGATAAGCAAGACGGATGAAAGGTTATCAGAGGTATATGGGAATGTGAATTTGAGGTCACAATCAGATCAGCCATTATCTTATTAAATGAGGAGCTGAATGGTTCCTTATACGTATGCTGAAATGTACTTCAAAATCATTGATATTTTATCGAGTGCTTTTCCATTTTCAAAATGTAAACCAAACCATTAGCTGCTTTATCTAATTTATATTTTCTCGTAATGAGGTGATCAAAGTGAGATAATATTTAATACATTGGATGATATCAGTGGCTATCCTTTGCCAGTTCCTGGTGCCCATGTGTGGATATGGCTGGTGTAACTGTAAAGCTGCGACTGTGGCAACAGATAGTTGGAACTCTGATTAAGAGCTGGTGTTGTTTCCTATGCAATAAAGGACTCTCACAGCCAGATATTTGGATCAGATTTGCAGCCTGCTTAAGTAGATATCCTAGAGAGGCTATAACCTTTGACCATGCAATTACCACTCTGAGATTCTGTACCACGGTGAAAGCTGTTTCCTGCAACCCAATCATCAGAAATATAAAGTCCAGAAACAAGAGTCATGTAACCATCACTAATCCATTGAAACAAACTGGTTATTCATAACTTTTTTCATAAAATAAATGATCTATCATTACTGTCTGCTGATTCACTTTCTTCTTGCTATTGGAACAAGATAAGATTATTCAGCTCCTCAAGCCTGTTCTGCCATTTTGTTACATCATGGCTGTTATGTATCTCAATTCCTTTCTCCACTTTTTTTTGCTCGCTTCCTCTCTCCCCAAAGCCTGTCCACCATTTAGAAGGCACATATCAGGACTGTAACGGAATACTCTACTTGTCTGGATTAGTTCAACTCAAACTTCTTTCAGGAAGCTTCACACTATCCGGGACAAAGCAGCCCAATTGAAAGGCACCCCATCCACCACCTTCAATGTTCATTCTGTTCACCACTGACACAAAGCAGCAGAGCCATGACCCACGGACAAGGTGCTATGCAGCAACTCACAGAGGCTCTTCCATCTGAAGCTTCTAAACCATGACCCCTCTACCACCTAGAAGCACAAAGACAGCAGATACATGGGAACATCACCACTCGCAAGTTCCCCTCCAAGCCACTCATCACCCTAACCTGGAAATGTATCATTGTTTCTTCAGTGACACTGGGTCAAATCCTTGAACTTCCACCCTAAAAGGCACTGTGGGTGTCACTACACCCTAAGGACTGCAACAGTTCAAGAATGTCCAGGGCAATTAGGGACGGGCAATAAATATTAGATAAACCAGTGGCACCCAGATTCTGCAAAGAATAAAAATAATAACAAAAATAAGTCAATCTCATTCTTAGGTAATTCATTTGTGAGCTCATTGTTTATTGTCCAATGCTCTAAGAAGAGTTGGAAAAAGCCACTCCAGATCTCAGGAATTTCTAAGATAACGAAGTTTAATTCGTTTCCTTGGAAACAGTGGAGGATTAAATTGGAAACTTCCAACTGGGATGTTGTACCACCCCACCAACCTCCGGATCCAACGCATCATCCTCCGACACTTCTGCCATCTGCAATCAGACCCCACCACCAAAGACATCTTTCCCTCCCCACCCTTATCTGCCTTCCGGAGGGACCACTCCCTCCGCGACTCCCTTGTCCGCGCCACACTCCCCTCCAGCCCCACCACACCCGGCACTTTTCCTTGTAACCGCAGGAAGTGCTACACCTGCCCCCACACCTCCTCCCTCACCCCAATCCCAGGCCCCAAGAAGACTTTCCACATCAGGCAGAGGTTCACCTGCACATCTGCCAATGTGGTATACTGCATCCGCTGTACCCGTTGTGGCTTCCTCTACATCGGGGAAACCAAGCGGAGGCTTGGGGACCGCTTTGCAGAACACCTGCGCTCAGTTCGCAACAAACAACTGCACCTCCCAGTCGCGAACCATTTCAACTCCCCCTCCCATTCCTCAGATGACATGTCCATCCTTGGCCTCCTACAATGCCACAGTGATGCCACCCGAAGGCTGCAGGAACAGCAAATCATATTCAGCCTGGGAACCCTGCACCCCAAGCCACACCCCCATCTCCTATCTACTAACATCATCCCGCCCCCTTGACCTGTCCGTCCTCCCTGCACTGACCTATCTCCTCCCTACCCCCCTACCTACACTCACCTTTACTGGCTCCATCCCCGCCTCTTCGACTTCTCCACCTATCCTCTCCTCTATCCATCCTCTATCCGCCTCCCCCTCTCTCCCTATTTATTTCAGAACCCTCTTCCCCTCCCCCATTTCTGATGAAGGGTTTAGGCCCGAAACGTCAAGTTTTCCTGCTCCTATGATGCTGCTTGACCTGCTGTGCTCATCCAGCCCCGTGCTTGTTGTACAAAAAGGACAGGAGGGACTGGCCAGATAATTACAGAGCAGTTTAGTTTGATTTCAGGGAAATTATTGGAAAAAGTCGTCTCAGAGATAGCATTAATCAATACTTGGAAAGGCAGAGATTGATCAGGGACAATTAGCACAGATTTGTTGGAGAGAGATCGTGTCCAATTTATTTGAGTTTTTGAAAGGGTGACTAAATGTACTGATGAGGGTAATGCAGTTGATGTGGTTTACATAGACTTCAGTAAGGCCTCTGACAAGATCCCACATGGAAGGCTGGTCCAAAAGGTAAGAGTACAGGGATAACAAGGTGTGGAGCTGGATGAACACAGCAGGCCCATCAACATCAGAGGAGCAGGAAAGCTGACGTTTCGGGTCTGGACACTTCATCAGAAATGGCGGAGGGGAGAGGGGCTCTGAAATAAATAGAGAGAGGGGGAGGTGATGATGGAAGGTGGATAGTGGAGCAGAAAGGTGGAGAGAAGATGGACAGGTCAAGGTGGCAGGGATGAAGCCAGTACAGGTGAGTGTAGGTCGGGAGTTGGGATGGGGGTTGGTCAGTGAGGTGGGAGGAGCGGATAGGTGGGAGAAAAGATGGACAGGTCAAGGAGGCGGGGACAAGAGGGGCTAGACTTGGGATGAGGTCGAGGGTGAGGAGATTTTGAAGCTTGTGAAGTCCACATTGATGCCATTGGGCTGCAGGGTTCCCAAGTGAAATATGAGGTGCTGTTCCTGCAGCTTTCAGGTGGCATCATTGTGACACTGGAGGAGGCCCAGGATGGACATGTCGTCCAAGGAGTGAGAGGGGGAGTTGAAGTAGTTCGCAACCGGGAGGTGCAGTCGTTTGTCACGGACCGAGCATAGGTGGGTTTTGTTCATTATATCTAAACACATTGGTTTATTACCTAGAACATGCCTGACATGGGAAGGGAACAAACACAGTGAAGGATCATCCAGTCAGATGGCATCAGTTCTCAGGGAAGGCAGAGAATTGAGAGATGAACATGTCAGGTGACCAATGGTAGTTGGGTAGGCTGGGGTCAAAGGTAAGAGGTCTTGTCATTTCACCCACAGCTATGTGTCCAGAGCTAATATTTTGAGGAGAAAGAATTGAAAATGCGCTGAATGTAAGGGAAAATGGCTACTATAATTGTAGAAATTTGATCATCATCTGAACCCCAATCAGAATGAGAGCTTACAAATAACAGCGTGAAAGAGAATATCACATGTTTAATTTTACAGGAATTGACATGTCTGCCAAAGGGTCCTCGATTGGAGCTGGGCATTACCTGGGACTCTGTGTCTCTCCACTGAAACAGAATGTCATTGTTAAGTCCTGATTTGTGCCACTCAAGTTTATAGTTCAGATTGACACTTGTAGTGGCGGGACAGGCATGGCATTACTGAAGGAGTGCTGCCATGTCAGAAGTACATTTTTTTTTGATATATGTTAAACCTAGACCCTGACCCTGGATGTAAATGGTTTTGCAGAACTGCATGGAAGAGGAGAGAGGGTGTTCTCCCTGACATACTGGCCCTGCAATAATCGTTCAATAGATATAAGAAAAACAGACAGTCTAATCATTGTCACAGAGGAGACCATTCGGTCCAGTCCTGTTTTTGAGGTCCTGCTATGCACAAATTGGCTGCCATGTATCAGCAGTGACTGCATTTCGAAAAGCATTTTATTGGCTGTGAAATGGTTTTGAGTATGCAACAATCATGAAAGGTTCTACAGGCATAGACTGTACTTTGAGATCTGTAAAGGAGGCTGTATTATCAACTTCCACCCTCTGCTCTCCTGCAGTTCTCACACTCGTCTCAAACCTTTATCCACTTTTCCTTTCAGACTGTGTTCCAGTTCTTAGAGGTAAAATTTCACGTTGATCGCTGTGTAAAAACCTCCTCCCGAATTTCAAAATGTTTTCAACGTCTTCAAATTCGTCATGAGTTCAGCTAATCCACAGATTTAGTTGAACACTTTGTGGTGCGGCATCACCTGAAACAATTTCATTAAAAAATGTCAATTATTAACAGAACGTTCACGTGTTCAAGGATAATCGTTTGTAAGGGGGACTAACAAGTATTTCAATGACATTTAAGGGCAGAAGTTCTGCTTCTGTGGCCAGACCAACAAATGCAAGTCAGCTGAAGTGGAATTTTCATTCTGCTTCTAATATTTAAGGGGTTAGCTGTTATTAGAAAGTACGGATCAGAAGAAGTTCACATGGTTGTGTTTCAGCCTCTCATTCTGAACATTGGGTTTAAGTCCCATTCCTGAGACATAAGGGAGATTCCAGACTGGCTCTTCCTGTGCTGTACTGAGGGGATGCTGCAGTGTTGATGGAGCTAAATACCTGAGAGTTTAAACTGAGGCTTTGGCTACCTTCTTGTGTGGATGTGAAAGATTCCATTGACATTATTTTGAAGAACAGCAGTGCGCTTTTTATAAATATCCTGGTTTAATGCTTTTCCTACAGCAACAATAACAGCCTTGCCCCCTACCCCTCCTCCTCCTCTTCTAGCTACTATTTTACTTGGGGGTCACCACATGGCTGGTTGATCTCTTTTCCCCAACTTCTCCTTTCAGTCACTCAGTTGTCCCTTTATCATCACTTAGCTCACCTTTTTGTCCACCTTCCTAGCTGTCCCATCTCCATTATCCGTCTCACCAAATTATCATCCCTATCTCCACAACATTCTCCTCATCTCCCTCCAAGCACAGTCTGAACTGCAATAGTTTTATCAAATTGCTTAACATGATCACTGTAGTTGTGTGTTGGCAGCAATTAGGTGAAAGCAAAACATAAATGGAGCTTTACAATATATCTAACCCTGAGCTGTCTTTTTTTGGGAGTGTTTGATAAGGACAGTATAGAGAGAGCTCTACACTGTACCTAGCCTTATGTCTACATCTTCTGGGAGTTTTTGATGGAGAAAGAGCAGAGGGTGCTTTACCCTGTATCTAACCCTGTGCTGTACCTGTCCTGAAAATTTTTGATGGAGAAAGGATAAAGGAAGCTTTACACTGTATCTAACCCTGTGCGTTACCTGTCCCGGGAATGTTTGATAGAGACAGTGTAGGGACAGCTTCACTCTGCATCAAAGGCAGTGCTGTACCTGGAACAAAAATAGAAGTTGCTGGAAAAGCCCAGCAGGTCTGGCAGTATCTGTGAAGAAAAAGTTAGAGTTAACGTTTTCGGGTCTGGTGACCCTTCCTCAGAACAGTGCTGTACCTGACCTGGAAGAGTTTGATGTGGACAGTGTGAAGGGAACTTTACTCTGTATCTAACCCTGTGCTGTCATGCTGATGATCATGCTGAGTGTCTGATGTTCATTAATTTCAGGTTTCAGCTCTAGCAGTTCTTACTTCAATGGGGACAATAAATAAATAAATAAATATTCTGAGAAATTAGTTTTGTGCCTGAACAAATTTGGGAACTCCCCAGCACAATGACGTACTGCTATCCTTCACTCTCTCATGAATGTGAACAAGGCTGAGGGCTTAAAAATGAGATCTTATCTCGTCATCTGAGGTTCTGCTTGTGACACTGCCCTGAGGTGGGATTCCTGCTGACCTGAGATAACACCATTTGAAACATTCAAGGTGAGCTTTCAGTTCAATATAAGGTAATGGTTCTGAAAGGGTTAATGTTAGACATTGTATTAAGTTCCCCTAATCAGCCAATGTCTTAAGGTGTCAAGTTTTTGAAATTGAGATTATTATTAGATCTTGTTGGGTGAAGACATATGTTTCCCAATTGTCTTAGGAGCAATGTCTAAGTTTTAATTTTTTAATCAACCTGTTCAGAGATGTTGTTACACAACTCTGGAACAGGTGGGACTTGAATCTGGGCCTCCTGGTCAGGGGTTAGGGACAATACCACTGCACCAGAAGTGAGCCCTGTCCAACTTTAATGCATTGGTACCAGATTGCAATCATCAATAAACTAAACCATGTTTAAGGTGAGAGTCTCTTCTTATGAACTTATTTAAGGTTTCCCTCTACCATTTATTACAACTCTGACAGGGGAATGCACTAGAAATCAACCCCCAGTACCCCGCAAGCTGGCAGAAAAGTGTAACTGTCTTATTCAGTCAGAAAATTTGTCAATTTGTTTATCTCTCGTACTGTTAGCTAGGAGAAGAGAGGGAGTACAGACTGGGAAGATAGATTGATAGGGTGAGAAGAAGAGGGGTAGCTGAAAGCTTGTTGGGATCATAAATGTAGCACGGACAAGTTGGGCCGAATGGCCAGTTTTTGTGCTGTAAATACAATGTGGAGAACAGAACTGGACATAATAACCATCAATGTGCAGTAACTGTGTGGAAGAATGTCAGTAAATACCTGGATTTAGGTTTACATTTCGAACCCCATGCTTTACATCATGAGGAGCCGTCAGTTGACCCTTTCCTTCAGAGTTTGATTGGTTTTCGTCCCCGGTGGTCTGTTTTCCCTGGTCAGCTGGGGATGAAGGAAATTGAGCACCATCATGTGGTGGAGTCATAGATTTGGTACGAAGTTCTGTTAAATCTGACTGGTTAATAGCCCTTTGGATTAATCTGGCCTTTAGCTTTCTCCTTCCTTTCTTGGCCTTTTTGCCAGAAGCTGAAGCTGATTGGCTCACAGAGACATTGGACGTTCCTTTGAGTTTTCCTGGTTCGTCTTGGTCATTTCTACAGAGTAAAAGTAAAGAAACAAAATTCTGTGATGCCAGAAATTAGGAATGAAAAATGAGAAAGCTGGAAATCCTCAGCAGATCTGGCAGCAACAGTAGCCTCTGATCTATTCTTCCAGCTTCTCTGTTGCTGTCCTTTCTGCTCAGATGATATAAGTATCAATTATAAATTCCTTTTATCCTCAAAACAGGATTTCCTCATACCCTAGTTAACTGTATCCTTGTGTATTTGTAAGGCTGAGATAGATGTATTCTTGATCAGTAGGGGAACCAAGGGTTTTGGGGAAAATGCAGGGAAGTTGTTGAGAGGAATGCTGGATCAGCCATGATCCCGTTGAATGGTACAGCAGGCTTGAGGGGCTGAATGGCCTACTCCTGATCCATTCTAATTCACACACCTCTTCCTCACCCCTTCCTTTCCCACTCAAAGACATCATACAGTTCCTCTTGTCTTCACCTTGTACCCCTTGTCCCTACCAGCCTGTGTATTCAAACATCTTGCTCCACCATTTCCATCACTTCCTTCATAGTGCCACCTGTAATCATATCTTCCCATCACCTCCCTGCGCTGCCAACATTCCCGAGGGACCACTCTTTCTGTGGTACCTCAGTCCATTCCTCTATCACCCTCAATGGATATTCCTATCCATGCAGCAACTTGCATGCAAGGTCCGGAGATGCAGCACCTTGAGCTCCTTTATTGTCACTGTCCAGAACCCCAAGCACTCTTTGCAAGAGAGTCAGAGATTCGCTTATATATTCTTAAATTCAGTTTACTGTTCTCTCTTCAGTATATCCATGCAGGGTGCTTTGTAATTGCTGTTGGGAGAATTTCAACTAACTTGAAATGGGGACCAGAGGTAACATTAGAAGGGAAAATAAAGAACACAAAATAAGAAGAGACTGAGAGCACACGCATAAGAAATGGTGAGGTATAATGTAGAGTCAGAGTAATAGGAAATGTGATGTAGTGTAAATCAGGGTTACTGTGCATGTATGTGTGTGTGTGGTGTAGTATATCAGAAAGTAGATAGCAACGTGGCTCAAGGAAGGGCAGGAATATATTCCCGGACACAAGGTATTCAAGAAAGATAGGGAAGGGAAAAAAGGAGGACACTATTAAGAATGGAGAATATTACAGTGCTCAAGAGAAAATGTCCTGAAGGTGTCAAGGACAGAGTCGATTTGATTAAAGATAAAAAACAATCAAGCAAGCCACTGGGTGTAATCTACAAGCCACAACTCAAGGGAAAGGTACAGAGAAACATTTTGCAAGGAAATTACAAAGAGGTGCAAGAATTGAAGCTATAAGGGACTTTAATTTTATTTAATTTTCATTTATTCATGGGATGTGGGTATCACTGGCTGAGTCAGCATTTATTGTTCATCACTAGTTTCCCTTGAGAAGGTGGTGGTGAGCTGCCTTCCTGAACTGTTGCAATTTATTTGGTGTCGATCGACCCAAAATACTGTTATGGAGGGAGTTCCAGGCTTTTGACCCAGCGATACTGAAGGAATGGCAATATATTTCCAAATCAGGTTGCTGAATGGCTTGGAGGAGAGTTACAGTTGGTGATGTTCGCAAGTATCTGCTGCTGTTGTTCTTCCAGGTAGTAATGGTCATGAGTTAGGAAGGTGCTGTCAAAGGAGCTTTGGTGTCTTTTGCAATTCATTTTGTAGATGGCACAAACTGCTGTTACTGAGCATTGGTGGTGGTGGGAGTGGATGTTTCTGGATGCGGTGTCAGTCAAATGGGCTGCTTTGTCATTGATGGTGTCAAGTTTCTTAAGCGTTGTTGGAGCTGTACTCATCCAGGCAAGTGAGGAATATTGTCACACTCCTAACTTGTGACTTTTCGACTTTGGAGAATCAAGTGGTGAATTACTCACTGCAGGATTCCTAGCCTCTGACCTGCTCTTGTAATCATGTTACTTAAATGGCAAGTGCAATTCAGTTTGTAGTCAATGGTAGCCCTCAGAACATTGACAGTGGGGGTTTCAGTAATGATAATTATCCAAAGATAGACTAGGAGAGTAGGAGTGTAAAGGGTAGAGTGGGGGGAAAAGAGTTTCTGGAGATCCCCAAAAAGCAATATACTAACTGTCTAGGTGATCTTTCTCTGTGAAGCTAGTTAAAGACTCAATATCGGTGCCAGGGCACAAGGGAGAAATACCCTGTTCATGTTCCAGTTTTCACCATGTGATATGTTAGGTCTACACAAAAGGCAGATGGAACTTTGGCTTAATATCTCCAGTGAAGGAAAGCAGCTCTGGACCTGCATGCACTCCCTCAGCACTGACATTGGGAATTCAGCCTGCATTATGTACTCCACTCTCTGGATTGGGGTCAAACCCACAACCTTGTGACTCTGTATATTTTAATGAAGTTGCTTGAAGCTTACATTCAGCTCCTCAGCAATTGTCTATGGAACTGTGTTCAATTCTTAAACAATGAGGACTCAGAATAGAATAGTGGCATCCAAGATTCAGAGGAGGATCAGTAGCTTTTTTAAAAAATCATGGATTATGGTGACCCTGTCAATGCTGATATTTGTTATCTGTCTCTAATTGCCCTTGGATTGAGTGTATCGCTAGCCCATTTGAAAGGTAATTTAAGAATCAAACACACCATTGTGGGTCTAAAGTCACCTGTAGGCCAGACTAGGTAAGCACGTCCATTTCCTTCCCTAAAGAATTTAGGGAGCCATGTGGATTTTTATAGTAATTGACAGGGTCACCATTCTTTTTCCAAATTTCAAATATGACAATCTGCCCTGACGGCATTTGAACCCATGTACGTTAGTCTGAGGCTCTGGATTACTAACCCTATAACTTCTCATTGACCATCAAAATGTTTCAATAAAAACGAGCAGCACTTATATCCCATTGGCTAAACGACCAGATGTTAGTGCAACAATCTGCTGAGTACCAATTGGTTGGGCGAACAGAGAGGTCATATGTTTTGTGGAGCGGTGACCTGTCTGAAGGGATAGTGAAAGACTCACTGTGAGCAGTGGTGTGACCGAAGATGGCTAACCTTGGAAAGTGATGGCAAAGACCACATGGATAGAAAGACACTTCATGGTTTCTCATATTGTACCCAGCAAGAGTGAGGTCACATATAACTCGGCACATCATGTGTCACAGGTCATATGTCCAGGTCACGTTGAGTTACTGAATGAGACTGCATTCTGCCCGGTGGATATGTCATGACATTTGACTGAACCAGCCTATGACATGTCTGATAAGTGGAGGAGGTTGGAGGTTGATTAGTGAAAGCTAACGAGACTGGACCCCTCCAAAGATAAGCTGATAGTGGATCAAATTGTGGCTCTCTCTCTCTCTCTCTCTCACTGATACACAACTCTACTTTGACAACTTAGTAGACTCACAGCATTTGTTCTTGGTGTGGAGATCGCGCAGATTTCTGGAACAAAACAGGGTCATCCTGTGGGAACACAGAAAAGAGTTAAAGCAGTCAGATTTCACGAACATCAGAAGGGGAAATTTTAGAACCAGGTCAGGAAATTAGCCATCAAGTCCAGAACCTGTGAAAATTGAAAATCTTGCTTGTTGCTGAGCAGTAAGAACCTTTCATGACTGCGAGTTCACAATGAGACGTCTGATTTTTCCTGCAGGATTGTCAACATAGAGAGTCAGATACACACGAAGGTGGAATTGATTTTCAAAACAGATATTTGAGAATATGAGGACAATTTTAAAACTACCGGTGTCAGTAAAAAATCACCGTTGAGAAGGAAATGTGGAGTCCATGCCTAGCTAGGTTGACATGTGATCTGACCAATCCCAGACCAGTGTAATTGATGCTTAACTAGCAAGTTGCTCAGTTGTTGGAATAACCAAGAAAGGGCAATGCTGCTCTTCTGACAATGTAACAAGAGCTTTACTCTGTACGTAATCCTGTGATGTACCTATCCTGGAAAGGTGATTGTAGACAGGGTTCTCTCTATACCTAACCTTGTGCTGTAACTGCTCTGTAAGATGGTCCTTTATCTGACTCCTATTTATGGGATGGGAGCATCGATGACGAGGCTAGTGTTTGCTGTCCATCTTTGAATTGAGTGGCCACTTCAGAGGGCAGTTAAAGGTCAGCCACATTGGTGTGTTTTTGGAGCCTCATGTGGGTCATACTGTCTAAGGACGGCTAATTTTCTTCCTTAAGTGACATTAGTGAACCGGGTGGGTTTTTACCATAATGGTCTTGTGGTTACCATTAGACTAGCTTTTAATTGCTAAAACTTCTAAGTTTAGACACCACAACTTTATCCAAGTGCTCTTGACTTTTCACTTGAGTCCTTTATACAGAATATGAATAGTTGAGTGGTCCTCCCAGCAGTACAATTTTAAGCGGCACTGCCTGATATGATTACAACATTTCCTCTCTCTCATTCTCACTTATTTTCTATATCACTGCCTCACAGCACCAGGGACCCGGGTTCAATTCCACCCACAGGTGACTGTGCGGAGTTTGCAAATTCTCCACGTGTCTGCGTTGGTGTTTTGGTTTCCTCTCATAGTCCAAGGATGTGCAGGTTAGGTTGGTTAGCTATGGGAAATGCAGGGTTACAGGGACAGAGTAGGTCCGGGTGGGATGCTGTTCAGAGGGTCAGTGTGGACTCGATGGGCCAAATGGCCTGCTTCCACACAGTAGGGATTCTATTATCTTATGGTTCCATGTCATCCTTGAACTCCTCTTCACCTTTGAATTATACTGAATTACCTATTGAAAACCTTGGAACCAGCCCTCCTCTATTTCTAGGCAGAATTGTAAGTAACTATTGGAACAGCTAAATAATAACAACTCCTCGAAACTGAGTGTGCACTGGATGTTATATTCTTACAGGCTTCTGCAGCATGAAGAATTCTAAAACAAAAAGGAGCATCCATGCCACAGGCAGTATACAGGGAGCTTTACTCTATCACCAATTTGTGCAAAAATCCTTAACGTGCTTGTCTAGATTCTACCTCCATCTGTGTTGCTTCCATTCCCAACTATTTTGTTCAACTAATGTGGAAATGTTTGACTTCCTTCTCATTGTGGAATATTACCTGAGGGAATCCACGATTGGCTGCGTCGACAGGCAGTAAGCTCAGAGATCCATCATGCACAGCTCGGACGATGATATCCAATTGACTGCAGAAGTAGTGAAAGTCAGCAGATGGCAGATAATATCCAGTGTTCTCCTGCACAGCTGCATTCCTGAAGTTAAAGAGATTTGGAAAAGGTTGTTTAAAGGGGATTGTAAGGGGAAGCCAGGGAACCGTAGACCTGTGAGTCTGACTTTGGTTGTGGGTAAATTGTTGGAGGCAATTATAAAAGATAGGATTTATGGACATTTAGAGAGGAAAATCGTGTCTCATAAACTTGATTGAGTTTTTTGAGGAAGTTACTAAAAAGGTTAATGTACGCAGAACAATAGACATTGTTTACTTAGACTTTAGCAAAGCCTTCAACAAGGTTCTGCATAGTAGACTAACTGGTAAAGTTAGGTCACATGGGATTCAGGGTGAGCTTCCCAATTGGATGCAAAATTGGCTTAACAGCAGGAAACAGAGAAAGAGTTGGTGGAGAGTTGTTTTTCGGACTGTAGGAGTGTGACCATCAGTGTTCTACAAGGATCGGTTGTGGGTCCTCTTTTATTTATCATTTATATAAATGATTTGGATGAGAATATAGAAGGCGTGGTTCGTAAGTTTGCAAACGACACCAAAATTGCTGGCATAGTAGACAGTGAAGATGGTTGGCAACCACCTAGAGACAGATGTCCATTTCAAGCCCACTGACTCCCACAGCTACCTGGAATACACCTCCTCCCACCCACCCTCCTGCAAAAATGCCATCCCCATTCCCAATTCCTTCGCCTCCGCCGCATCTGCTCCCAGGATGAGACATTCCAATCCTGCACATCTCAAATGTCCTCATTCTTCAAGGACCGCAACTTCCCCCCCACAGTGGTCGAGAACGCCCTCGACCGTGTCTCCCGCATTTCCCGGAACACATCCCTCACGCCCCGTCCCCGCAACAATAACCAAAAAAGAATCCCCCTCGTCCTCACATACCACCCCACCAACCTCCGGATCCAACGCATCATCCTCCGACACTTCCGCCATCTGCAGTCAGACCCCACCACCAAAGACATCTTTCCCTCCCCACCCTTATCTGCCTTCCGGAGGGACCACTCCCTCCACGACTCCCTTGTCCGCTCCACACTCCCCTCCAGCCCCACCACACCCGGCACTTTTCCTTGTAACCGCAGGAAGTGCTACACCTGCCCCCACACCTCCTCCGTCACCCCAATCCCAGGCCCCAAGAAGACTTTCCACATCAGGCAGAGGTTCACCTGCACATCTGCCAATGTGGTGTACTGCATCCGCTGTACCCATTGTGGCTTCCTCTACATCGGGGAAACCAAGCAGAGGCTTGGGGACTGCTTTGCAGAACACCTGCGCTCAGTTCGCAACAAACAACTGCACCTCCCAGTCGCGAACCATTTCAACTCCCCCTCCCATTCCTCAGATGACATGTCCATCCTTGGCCTCCTACAATGCCACAGTGATGCCACCCGAAGGCTGCAGGAACAGCAAATCATATTCAGCCTGGGAACCCTGCAGCCCAATGGTATCAATGTGGATTTCACAAGCTTCAAAATCTCCCCTCCCCCAACCGCATCCCAAAACCAGCCCAGCTCGTCCCCACCTCCCTAACCGGTTTTTCCTCTCACCCCAAGCCACACCCCCATCTCCTATCTACTAACATCATCCCGCCCCCTTGACCTGTCTGTCCTCCCTGGACTGACCTATCTCCTCCCTACCCCCCTACCTACACTCACTTTTACTGGCTCCATCCCCGCCTCTTCGACTTATCTGCCTCCTCTCCACCTATCCTCTCCTCTATCCATCTTCTATCCGCCTCCCCCCTCTCTCCCTATTTATTTCAGAACCCTCTTCCCCTCCCCCATTTCTGATGAAGGGTTTAGGCCCGAAACTTCGAGTTTTCCTGCTCCTATGATGCTGCTTGACCTGCTGTGTTCATCCAGCCCCATGCTTGTTATCTCAGTGAAGATGGTTTTCTAAGATTACAAAGAGATTTTGATCAAATGGGTCAATGGGTTGAAAAATGGCAGATGGAGTTCAGTCCAAAATAACACAAGGTATTGCATTTTGGTACAACAAATAAGGACATGACTTTTATAATTTATGGTAGGGCTTTGGATAGCATTGTAGAATAGAAGGACCTATGGGTTTAGGTACTGTATTCTTTGAAGTTTGCCTTACTTATAGACACAATGATTAAAAAGGTGCATAGCACAGTTGGCTTCATTGCTCAGTCCTTTGAGTACAGGAGTTAGGAAGTCATGTCAAGGTACAACATTTGCCACCCTCCAGTCTCTAGGCACCTCACCCATAGTTATAGATGATGCAAATATTTCTGTAAGGGGTCTTGAACTTTCCTCCATTACTTCCCACGACGTTCTGAGATATGTTAGATCAGGTCCTAGAGATTTATCCACCTTTATATTCTGTAAGACTCCCAGAACTTTCTCTTCTGTAATGTGAACTGTTCTTATTTCCCCACATTCCCTAGCCTCCATTTGTTCCTCTACAGTAAAAACTGATGCAAAATATTGATTTAGTATCTCTCCCAGAGGAAGCAGTGGATGTGGGCATTATTACAACTTTCAAAAGATAGTGGGATAAGTACATGAATAGGAAAGATTTGGAGGGATATGGGCCAGCAGCAGGCAGATCGGGCTAGTTTAGTTTACGATTATGTTCGGCATGGACATTTGGACTGAAGGGTCTGTTTTTGTGTTGTAGGACTCTATGACCAAAGCTCTTGGAGATTTAAGAACTGAACAAGGAGTTGGATTGTGCATTTACTTAATGAGATAGAGAGTCATCCACAACTTGCATCTATATAGTGTATTAACATAATAAAATATCATAAGGTGCTTCATAGGAGTATTTTCTGACAATGTTTAACACAGAACCTCAAAAGAAGATGTGGGCGACCAAAAGATTGTACATTTAATTAGGTAGAAAGGAATGTCTTGCCATAGAAGAAAGAGAGAGAGAGATGGAGAGAGGATATTTCAGAGTTGAGATCCCAATGGAGTGACGGAAATCGAGGACTGAGCAAGAGGCCAGAATTGCAGGAGTGCAGATATCATGGGGGGTTGTGAAGCTAGAGGATCTTATGGAGATCAGGGTGACACAATGAAGGGATTTCAGCACCAAGATGAGAAGGATAAACTTGCAGCGTTGCCAGACTGAGAACCAATGTGGGTCAGTGAGCTGAGCAAAGACTGTGAACAAAGGTTGGTGTGCATTAGCATAAAAGACCAACCTGGTACAATGAATAATCTTGGGTTTATGGATATTAGTGAACCAACTTAGCCTTTTGTCATAATATGACAGCTCCATTGTCATTTTTACTGAACACGTTCCCTAATTTCCGACTTGTTTGAAGAAAAATCTAAATTAACACAGCATATGTGGGGCATTTGAACTCACATTCTGCGGATTACTCACCAAGTACCATTGCCAACTGCAGGATCGATGTCAGGGACAGTGCTTGTGGAGACTATTGAGGAAGAGACAGGCTGAGCCCCACAGTTGGGGGTGAGAGAGGGTAGGAACAATCAAGAAAAGAAACATTCTCAACCAGTTGTTACATGTCTCCTAGCAACCAACTCAGAGTATCATGGACAGATGCTAGGCAACAATTTGTTAGTTACCCAGGGAACCAGGGTGGGCAGTAGATGGCTGGTGTGAGGGAAAGAGAGAGAGTGGAAGAGTAATTGTCTTCTGAAAACTAAAGTTGAGTTGCACCGCGTAAATACTCGCTGTCTAGAAATTGATATCTGAACTAAACTGAAGTGTATAGCTTTCCACTCAGTTTCCCAGCTTTTTTCCAGTACACAATGTGTGGCTTTAGTGGGGAGTGCTCTGACCGTTGAGTCAGTTGTGGGTTGACACTCTATTCTGGAGTTGAGCACTAAACTGGTCCTGGCACTCAGTTCTGGCAGGTTACTGTGCCATTGAATAAGACATTAAACTGAGGCCCCTAGTCTCTCTCTCAAGAGGATGTTAGAAGTCCAGCAGCACTATTCTCCATAGCGTCCAGGCTATTAGCTTATCTGTTTATTATCTCATTACTGTTTACGGGATCTAGCTTTGCACAAGCTGGATGTTGTATTACCTGCATTACTACAGCAACTGCACTTCAAAAAAGTGCTTCATTGGCTGGCAGGTGCTTTCAGGTGTCCTACACCATGACAGATCCTACTTTATTCCATTCCTCTATCTCTTACCACCTCCTATCTGCCTTTCCTTCCTTTCTTTCCCTGCTTCCATCTTCCCTCCCTCCGGTCCTCCCCTTGACTGTATTCCGTTGTTCTGTACGATCAAGGCTGATCTTATTTTTGGCCTCCACGTTCCCATCCAGTGTCTCTAACCCTAATTCCCTCAGTGTCCACAAATCAATACATCTCAGCCATGTGCAATGTCTGAACACCACAGCCTTCTGCAATAGAAATTTCAAACATTTGCAACCCACTGGGCTCAAACTACTCAGGCCAATTTAACACCCACAATCCCCACAACAGTCCAGAAAATTCAAAAACCAATTGGAAGAAAGTCTCTTCCACAAACAGAACATCTGAGGACCAACTCTGCCAATCACAGGCTGGTTCCCTCTTGCACTTGCTGCTGATAGGTTCGCTATGAGCCTATCGGCAGTAGGCGCAGGAGAGAAACCACCAATGATTACAGGAGCAATGAGCAGGGCAGGAAAGAAGAAAATGGCAGAAAATGAGTGACCTGACAGAGAAGCTTTGGCTGGGGCTAACTGAGGCTTGGGTGGAGGTGGAATCTGAGAGTGAGGTGGCAGGGGAAGGATGTCCTTTTATCTTGAGTCTTTTCCTGAGCATGCCTAGGCCAGGGAACTGTCTGACAGGAGTTACATCTGCCTGGACTGAGAATGGAGGAAGCATTTGATGGAGGGACAAAGGGGAATGATAGTTGTAGCGATGATGAAAGAGGCAGCAACAGGAATGGAGTGAAGGAAAAGGCTGCAGGCACAGGGGAAGACAGGGAGTGGCTGCAATGGAGTAATTGAGGAAGGAGAAGCTGAAAGTTGTGAAAGAGAGGGAAGCCAAAAGGGTAGTAAAAGAGAGCCTGCACTGGGGAAAGAGAAGGAGTAAGGCTACAAGGGCCAGGTGCAATCGAGGTAGGTTACAGAGGCTGCAAGGGAATTTGCAAGTGGAAAGAGGAATGCTGATGAAAAAGAAATGGAAAACTTTAAACTTGTTGCTGCTGGAACAGTCAACTAAATAGGAGCAAGAAAAAATGAAAGTATTGATGTATGAATTCCTACAAATGAAGGTGCAATTTCTAGCTTAAGGCTACATGTTTTCAAGAGATACCATATGGGGAAAATGTGGATGCTATGTGTCATTTGTTAAATTTAAACTTTAGTTTGAGGTCTGAATTACAGTAAAGAGGATAGCAACTCCTTGGTTCCAGGCTTTGTGCGTATGAAACATGTACACATTATCCATGACCAATTGCACTAATTGGCCTGACATGTAGGTGTAGCAAGCAATTAAAAAGGCAAACAAAGTGTTGGCATTCAGTTCAAGAGGAGACAGAAGTAAAGTTGGCCTGCTGCAGTTGTAGAGGGTTATGAGAACTCACCTGAAATATTATGTAGATTTGTTTTCTTCAGCAGAGAAGAAATACATGTGACATAAAGGGAAACCATAAGACCATTAGATATAGGAGCAGAATTAGGCCATTCAGCCATTGAGACTGTTCTGCCTTTCAATCATGGCTGATATGCTTCTCAACCCTGTTCTCCTGCCTACTCCCTGTTATCCTTGATCCCCTTACTAATCAAGAACCTATCTCTGTCTTAAATATGCTCAATTTGCATCCACAGCCTTCCGCGACAATGAGTTCCACAGATTCACTACCCTCTGGCTGAAGAAATTCGTCCTCATCTCAGTTCTAAGCAGTCGTCCCTTCATTTATGAGGCTGTGCCCTCTACTGGAAACATCTTCTTGATGTCCACTCTATCTAGGCCTCTCTGTATTCTGTAAGTTTCAGTGATGTTCCCCCACCCTTAGATCCTTCTATACTCCATCAAGTGCAGACTCAGAGTCCTCAACTGCCCCTCCTATGCCAAGTCCTTCATTCCTGGCATCATTCTTTTTAACCTCATCTGGACCTCCTTCAAGGCCAGGACATTATTAATGGAGATTAAGCATTCCAGGTCCTGGGATGGCAGGATTGTCTTGTGAGGTGAGATTGAGGAAATTGGCTGTATCTTTGTGAAAGTTTTAATGAATGAGAGGTAATTTCACTGAAACTTACAAAATTCCTACAGGCCATGACAAGGGGGATACAGATAAGATGTTTCCTCTGGCTGGTGACTCCAGAATTACAGAACATGATCTCAGAATAAGGGGCGGCCATTTAAGATTGAGATGAAAAGACATTTCTTCAATCAGAAAGTGATGAAAATCTGTAAACTTACCCACCGCTCAGTAATTGGGTAGGTTCAAGACAGCAATGAATAGGTTTCTTGCGATGATTGACACCGAAGGACAGGGAAATAGGGCAGAAAAGTGGTGTTGAAGAGGTGATTAGCCATGATGTAATCATTAAATTTTACAGTACAGAACAGGGCCATTTAACCCAAGGTGTCTTATGGGCTCCCAGCATAGCTACCCAGCTTATTTCCATTTCCAGCCCTATCGCTGTAGCCCTCTAAATTCATCACTTTCAAACATACGGCCAACTCTCTTTGAAACCTCTTGTGGAATCCATCACCGTCACTCTCCCAGGCAGCCTTCTAAATCCTAACAACTTTTCTTTCCTAAACAACGGCTTCACATTTGCAATCCTCCAGTCTGCCGGGACTAATCCTGTGTTCAGAATGGCGTGGAAAATTTTGGCTCCACGATTCGCTCCCTAACCCCTCTCAGCAATGTAGAATAGGAAGAAACTCAATGGACTGAATGCCTACTCTGCTTCCAATGGCAACTGTCCATATGAGTATGACCACACCAGTCTGTGGAAAGTGAGTTGAGGGTGTTGGATCTTTGTGTGAAAGTGAGAGTCAGTTACGTTAAAAAAAAAATCACTTTTGTTAACTTATGCCTCGAGTGTTATGGCAGTTTTAAATACTACGGTGTCTAAGAAATCAATACTCCTTCATGTGTTTGTAATTTTAGGTTTAATGGAGAGATGGTAACTACTGAAGAGATTGATTGATTCTGCTGGTTCTGATTCTTTGTCCAAATGCCATACATGTCAACACAAATACAGAACGCCAAGTCATTATGTAACTGGATCACCTATTAAGTGAGTTGTTGCAAATGACAAAAAAAAGCCTTTGACAGAATTAAGAAAAAGCCCTTAAGAAAATCTCAGAAAATGCCCTTGAAAAAAAACTGGTTTGAGCGTGATTGAAGAAATTTCTCCTCATTTTAGTCCTTCTCCTTATCCTGAGACCGTGACCCTGTCACCTAGACTCTCCTGGTAGGGAAAACAGCCACTCAGCTTAGTTCTGCAATCATCTACATGAAACTATGTACATAGAATATTTTCAGTCTTTGCTTCTTACTGTAAGTCAGTTTTCAGGCTTGTGAGGAACATTGTGGTATGTTGCTGCTGCCTCAGAATTTCACACTGGGACTTGTGTAAATCTTCCTCTGTTCGGAGTAATTGTTGCTTCAGAAATCTGAGTTCTTCCTTCAGATTCTGAGTTTCCAGATGAGAAAGAGACTTTGCATAAATCTTCTCTTTCATACGCAGCTTTTTAATCTCCTCCTCTTGTACCTGCCAACAAAACTAACACTGTTGAACTCAGAAAGTGAAGATTAGTTCCTATATATTTTAATTTCCATGCTTCTTTTCCCTAACTCCTCCCTCAGATCACGGAATCCCTTCAGTGTGGAATTCGGGAATTCGGCCATTCAGCCCACCAAGTCCACACCAACCCTCCAAAGAGCAATGACACCCAGATGCAATTCCCTATCATATCCCTGTAACCCTGCATTTCCAATAGCTAAGCCAGCTAGCCTACACATCCCTGGAGACTGTGGATAATTTAGCATGGCCAACCTACATCTCTGGACTGTGGGAGGAAATCGCAGCACCCGGAGGAAACCCGCACAGACACAGGAAGAACGTGCAAACTCTGCACACACAGTTGCCTGAGGCTGGAATTAAATCTAGGTCTTTGGCACCGTGAGGCAGCAGTGCTAACCACTGAGCCACTGTGCTGTCCCAAGATGTTGACTCTATTTGGCATTCAGTAGAATGGGAATTAGGTGAAGCACAAATTTCAGCCTCTCACACATCCATAAACACAGACACACATACCACACAAGCGCACTGGGGGTAATGCAGCCACTGACCTGGAGTTTTGACCGGGACACTGTCTTGATTATAATGAGGGAAATTCCTTGCGAAATGAGGGGTGATAATGGTTTTCAAAGCTGGAGGACTAATAAGAGGCTTCCCAGCCTGAAAGCAGCAGTAGACTGTTCTAAAAGGTAAGTGACTGGGAATCCATTTTCAACACTGAGGCATCCTTCCACTAAATTTATTTTTAAGAATCAAATAAAAAGGCAGGAAAAGCAGGCCACCACTGTACGGGTGGAACAAAGTAATCCTGCAAGGAAAAAATAAATGCAGAGCAAGGGTCTGAGCGAAGGGAAATTTAAAAAGTTAAACAGAAGGAGCAAATCAATAGCACGGTTTGCCTAGTTAATGGAGAGTAAGATTAACCACAGCGTGAAAGGAAACAACAGAACATGCAAATGTAAGAGTGTATAATCAAATAGGCTCAGGTTAGGAACAAATAGTAAAAAGACACAAGGCCATAAGACTATAAGAAATAGGAATGGAAGCAGGCCATTTAGCCCCTCAATACTGTTCCACTATTCAATAGGACTATGGCTGACCCAACATTCCTTGTGTCCACTTTCCTGCCCTTTCCCATAACCCTTGATTTCCCTGATGATCAAGAATTTCTCACTCTTAAATACACATAAGAACTCTGCCCCCACAGCTCTCTTAAGCAAGGAGTTCCAAAGATTCACGAACCTCTTCGAGAAGAAGTTCCTCCTCATCTCAGTCTTGATTGGTGCCTCTTTATTCTGAGATGGTGCTCTGGTCCTAGATTGTCCCATGAGAGGAAACATCCTCTCAACATTTTCCCCGTCTAGCCCCTTAAGACTCCTATATGTTTCAATGCGATCACCTCTCATTCCTATAACTGACAGAATCCCAATCTGTTTAATCTTTGCTCATAGTTCAATTTCTCTGTTCCATGATTCATCCAAGTGAATCTTCTCTGAACTGTCTCCAATGAAATTATACCTTTCTTAAATGACATAATTAAAGACTCTTTATCTGAAAGCACACAGCCTTCATATGAACATTCAGACTAGCTTGTCAGAGGGATGGGAAGCTGCAGGGGTGACCCAGAATTGGAAGGAATTAAAGTTGGTAATAGGAAGTTGAATAGTTGCTAGGAAGAGTATAAGACAGGAGAGATAAAGACAAGCCTCAAGTATGCTTTGAAAGTGGAATAATGTCAAAAAGACAGAGTTAAGGACATTCCACCTGAAGGCACATAACATACAATAAGATAGATGATCGAAAGGCACAAATAGAAGTACGTGAGTATGATCTAATTGCCTTTCCAGAAACATGGCTGCATAGTGACTAGAACTGAGAAATGAATATTCAAGAATATTTGACATTTAGGAAGAACAGACAAGAAGAAAAAGGAGGTGAAGCTACACTGACAATTAGGGATTGGATTGGTACATGAGTAAGGCACGTTCTCAGATTGAAAGAACGATATGTGGAAACTGTTTGGATGAATCTAAGAAACAGCAAGGGACAGCAGACATTGCTTGGAGTCATTTGTAGGGCACCGCACAATAGTGGTTGAATGGGGCATGGTCTTAATCAGAAGATGAGAGAAGCTTATAGCATGGTCAACACAGTTATCATGGGTGACTTCAATGTGTGTGTAGACTGAGTAAACCAATTGAGCACAAAAGCGGTGACACCTCTTCACTCCCCAGGTGAGATCGTTTCACTACAGGCCATGGTGGGCAGGGGTGATGAGCCAAATTCCTCATGCTCTGCATGGGCGAGGGCCATGGTGGTACCATTAGTGCCAACCCATTCCATTACCCAAAAATCAAATGACCTTCATCTTCTTTATCAGCTTCTCTTTAAGTTCCATCCATTGAGCCTTTTGGTCCTGCGTCTCTGCTTTCAATACCTGCTCCCTGTTAGAAAGTGAACAAACCAGGATTATTCACTGAGACACATCCATACCAACAGAGAATGAAAAAGCACAGGAAATGACTTTTCGGCCCATCATTCTTCTTTGAGAGACTGACCAATTTATCCTATTCCACCATGCTCGCCCACTAAATCTCTTCACATTTAATCTCAATCAAATATTTATCCAATTAACCCCTTTTTGAAAGTTATTACTGAATTTGCTGCCAGTCTGCAGTCCAAACCATAACAGCGAATTGCCTGAAAAACATCCTACGCATCTCCCCTCTTGTCTTTGTGTCAATTAAACCTTAAACCTGTGTCACCTATTTATCGGAGATAGTAGGAACTGCAGATGCTGGAGAATCTGAGATAGCAAGGTGTAGAGCTGGATGAACACAGCAGGCCAAGCAGCATCAGAGGAGCAGGAAGGCTGATGTTTCGGGCCTAGACCCTTCTTCAGAAATCTCTGTGTATATAACGCATTGTATATAACACAGAGTCATTTCTGATAAAGGGTCTAGGCCTGAAACATCAGCCTTCCTGCTTCCCTGATGCTGCTTGGCCTGCTGTGTTCATCCAGCTCTACACCCTGTTATCTCACCTATTTATCGACACTGTTTCCAGTGGAAATAGTTTCTCCTGACACATCCCGTCAAAACCGCCTCACAATTTGATTTTGATTGTGATTTGATTTATTGTTGTCACATGTAACTAAGTACAGTGAAAAGTTGTGTTTTGTCAGCAGTTCAGGCAGATCATAGCAAACAAGGACATTGTGACCATCTCCACTAAACTTGTGCTTTGCTGCAAGGAGAACAATCCAGTCTCTATATCACTGAGGTCCCTCATTCCTGATCCCATTCGACAAAATCTCCTTTGCCCGCCCGCTAAGCCCCAAAATCTGTTGCCCAGAATTAAACACAATACTCCAGCTGAGGTTTAACTCGTGTTTGGTTATGGTGCATCACAATTTTGCTTTTATACCCTGTTTAAAAAGCAGAAGAGAATTATTATATTCAGAGATACAGTCATGTCTTCAGCTCTGAATCAGGTCATTTTTCCTCTCATATCCATGCCACCTATTTACTAAGACTATGGACTGAATACTGTCCAACCCTATTTTGAGCATTTTAAAAATCTGTCATTTTTTTTAAGGAACTGGACTGAGAGAATAAACCTCAATTCCATTTTCCAACTGACCCATAGAAGGGTAGATCTTACATTTTTGGTCACAATTGCTGTTTCTTGTACGAATCTTGGCCAACCCCAGATTACCCATCTTCCCCTGTCTAGAGTTGGAGCTCACTAATGGTTGTGTCTTTTCATAAAAGGAGATGTGAACTTCACTGACAAAGCCAGCATTTACTGCCCACCCCGATTGCCATGGAGCTGAGTGGCTTGCGAGGCTATTTAATCAGCAGTTAAGAGGTAACCACATTGCTGTAGGTCTGCAGTCACACGGAGGCCAGAACAGATAAGGATGTCAGGTTTCTTTCCCTAAAGTGTTTTACAGGTGTATTGGTCATAGATAGAGTCATAAGCAAAGAAACAGACCCTTTGGTCCAACTTGTCCACGCTGACCAGGCATGCCAAACTAGCCTGACCTGCATATCCATGGATACTATGGGCAATTTAGCATAGCTAATCAATGGGACCTGTGCAGTTTTGGATTGTGGGAGTACCCAGACATGGGGAGAATGTATAAACTCCCCACAGTCACCCAAGGGTGTAATCGAACCTGGGTCCCTGGCGCTGTGAGGCAGCAGTGCTAACCACTGAGTGACCATGCCACCATATGAAAGAAATATAATCCTAATGTGTGAAATCACTCCTCATAATTTAACCCCAGGTATTATTTTGGTGAATCTTCTCTGCATGCCATCCAAGGCCAATATTTCCTTCCCAAAGGCATAGCACCCAGGACTGAATGCAGCGACTCCAAATGGCATCGAATAAGAGCTTTATATGACTGTAACATTACTTCCAAACCCCTGCCCTCCAGTTCATCCATAATGAAGGGCAATGTGTCATTACCCTTTGACTCCAACTAAACTGTCCAATGTAACCTGACTCAGATAGGGAAGTAGTTCCATTTACTGTAAAGCACAGAGCTCAGTTTGAAGGTGAAGGGAGGAGGATATTAGCTGGTGGTGATACACAGCAGTTTAGAGCTAGCAGGGTGAATGTAGTCTGTGAAGGGATCCATTGGATAAACTTGGAGTTTCCAGGAAGCATGTGGCCGAGCATTGGTTGGCATTGGAGGTTCTTGGGGAGTGGAGGATGTAGGAATATAGGAGGTGGCTGAGGATATCAGAAGGGGTTGGCAGTACCAGGGAAGACAGGGTGGGTGGAGGAAAGGGAATTGGGGCGGACAGGCACAGGAGCTGGATTTGGTGGCTGTGCCCCTTACCTTTCCAAAGCTTCAGACATTACTTTCTGTTTCTCCCGTTCCCACAGCTGGACAATGCTCAGTCTCCTCAACCTTTCATGCGTAAGTGTATTCAGAATGAAGGAGAGAAAATTAAAAACAGGAACTCAGAAATGAGACCAGGAAATGCCCAAACAACGGAGCTAGTACGGTTCTCCAACTTGACAGCAATTCCACTAACTTCAAATAGGTACAGTTGACACCTTAAGGCACTAGAGAATTGGCAAGACACTCAAAATCTAGAGGGATCTGAGGAGACATTTTCTCCCGCAGAGGATGGTGGAAGCCTGGAACACACTGCCTGACAGGATGGCTGAGGTCAAAAACTCTCATAATGTTTAAGCAGTGTTTAGATATGCATTTGCATCACCATAGTCTCCAGGGCTATGTGCCAAAGTCTGGAAAATGGGATCAGTGTCATCAGATGTTTGGTGGCCAGCACGAACACGATGGGTGAGCTGGCATCTTTCTTTGCCGTAAATGCTTCTGAGATAGCTGGGGAACTCACAAGAGCTCCTGCTGTAACCGAGCTAAGTGGAGAAAGTTCCTTTGGAAAGACAACAAACACATCAAGAGACTTCATCAAGAATCTGCTGAGGTGAAGTTGAAGCATTGAGGGGAGAAACGAACCTTCAAACAACCCATCAACGTGACTCATTAAGTGTCGCATACCTTACATGGTTGTAGAGTCTGCAGGTCAGGGAGATAGCAAGAACTGCGGATGCTGGAGCGGGAGTTGATACATTGTGGAGCTGGAGGGACACAGGAGGTCAGGCAGCATCAGAGGAGCAGGCGATTCGATGTTTCAGGCCTGATGAAGGGTCAATGCCTGAAACGTCGACTTTCCTGCTCCTCTGGTGCTGCCTGACATGCTATGTTCTTCAGCTCCACACTGTATCAAGTCTGCAGATTTGCACTGGAGTAGCAGCCATCTCAGATTGCATCAAATGGGAGCCAAAGCAAATTATCATTTCTGAGGGACTGCCCAAGAAGAGGACAATAGTGGCATTGTTTATTGTATGGAGCCAATATTTGAGGCAGAGTGCTAATGTGCACATGCGTGCATGACTGTGACTCACCGGGCAATCTCTTCATTTTTCTCCTTCATCTGAAGCTGCATTGTACCCAGGACAGCCCGCATCACAGACATGTCTTTACATTCAGCCTTCATCTTCATCAGGGCCCTCTTCTCCTCCCAGATCATCTCTGGAAAATTCAGCTCAGCTTTAGAAATGGAACTATTACATCCACGGGCCATCTACTTGCTCAGGAATCTATGGTGATGCAAAGAACTTTGAGAAGACATAAGATAGCAATCAATCATCAGCTTGTTCCAACTTTCATCGATCTGAAACCCAGGTGATCATTCTCTGACACACCTCAACACCTTCATTCCATTGATGCATCTGAAAGGATTACGAACCCTATCTAGAAGAAATATTCTCTCTTTACTCACATTCATCAATATTTTTCTTAATTTCATGTTACTGATTCTGGTGGGAATAGTGCTACCCGCTTCACTTTCCTAGTATCATGCTGGTATAGCTATGGTATGGACCTTAACACCATTAAACAAGTGCTTTTCTCCTTGCTTGCTCTCAAAATACACTCCATCAGAACAATCAGCAATAAAATAGATCTGACACTCGTCTGACCATTCCACTCATCCACCCAGATCTTCCTTCTGGCCTCTTTTATTTCATTTCTTTGTAGCTCGACTCCATGTCAGTCTGATGCTGCACTCCAAGGGATCCTGTCACTCCATACTTTCACTCCATACATACCGGTTCTGTGCTCAGAGCCCTTGCAGTGGCAAGATCAGTCATATTGTCACTCATTCAGACCTTACCGACCCTCTGAGCTCCTTCAACCAAATGTGTCTAATAAGAAAATGTTTAATAAACTGTTTCTGCTGCCCTCCTGGAGGCCTTCTTCCACAACTGAGTTCCAAATGGAGAAAATGCTTCAGGAGTCTGGCATCAGACACACAAAAGATGTCCCTCCCAGCTGGATTAGGCCACATGGCCTCTCAATCCTGCTCCACCATTCAATAAACTTTACCTCAACTGCACATTCCTGCCTAGCCAATTACCTTTCACCCCTTTGCTTTTCATGAGTCAACCATGTCTGCCTTAAAAATGTTCAAAAATTCTACATTGAAGAAGCAGGATCCAAAGATTCATGGCCCTCTGAGACAACATCTCCTGATCTCGGTCATAAATAGCCATCCCCCAATTTTCAAATGGTGACTCCCAATTCTAGACTCTCCCACACGGAGAAACATCAGTTCCTCATGTACCCTGTCAAGGACCTTCAGGATTTGTTACTATTTTGAATCACCCTGTTTGGGAATATCTCTACACATCTCTGGAGAAGGTGGGTCTTGAACCAGGACATTGTGGTCCAGAGGTAGGAACACTACCACAGCAGCACAAGAGGACTTTATATGTTTCAATCAGTCCTGATTTTTCTCCAATAACTGCCCAATCTCATCATAATTGCCAGCACTACAAAGTCAAGTTTTGTGACTCCTGACCCCAAATATTTTGGTTTTTCTGAATCAGAATTTCGAACTTACCAAGCACTTTCGGCATTTGCAATGCCATGCTGGGTCCCTTGAACTTAGTATCCTGAATGAGGGAGAATAGACTAGTTGTTAATTGTTGTAACCATTGGCAATCCTTCCCTCCATTGTTCAACATTTTGTAAGTTTCAGAGATGGGGCTGTCAGCAGTGTTTTTGCTCCAACTGCACACCATGACAGCAAAGAACCACCAGAATGGAAACCATTCCCCTGTCATGGCTGTATAAAAACCAAAAGAACTGTGGATGCTGTAAATCAGAAACAAAAAACTGAACTTGCTGGAAAAGCTCAGCAGGTCAGGCAGCATCTGTGAAAAGAAATCAGAATAAATGTTTCGGGTAGGGTGACCCTTCCTTTCAGGAAGCTGCCAGACTTGCTGAGCTTTTCCAGCAATTTCTGTTTTTGTCCTTATCGTGGCTGACTGCGATTGATATTATGTACATAATTTGTAAATTAAAACTGTCTGACATACACAACATTTCTGAGCTCTGAAGAAGGGTCACTTGACCTGAAACGTTAACTCTACTTTCTCTCCACACAAGTTCCAGACCTGCTGAATTTTCCCAGCAATTTCTATTTTTGATTTTCTTGGAAAAATTATCCTGCTTTTACTGGGACATTGTGCTACAGTTTCAGTAATGAGCTCTTTATGCTGTAGTTTACAGACACTCTTGAAATAAACTGTTGACCGTCATAAAAGCTTCATAATTGGGGAGGTGATGGCCTAGCAGTATTATCAATGGACTATTAATCTTGACCCAGATAATGTTCTGGGGACCCAGGTTTAAATCCTACCATGGCAGATGATGGAGTTTGAATTTTTAAAAAATGGAAGTCTTATGTTGACCATGATTCTATCGTTGCTTGTTGGGAAAAACCCATCTAGTTCATTAATGGTCTTTAGGGAAGGAAACTGCCATCCTTACCTTGTCTGACCTACATGTGACTCCAGATCCACAGCAAAATAGTTGAGTCTTAACTGCACTCTGAACAATTAGGGATGGGCAATAAATGCTGCCTAGCCAGCAAAACCCTCATCCCATTAATGAATAAAAACAAATTAGTTTTTTGAGACCTGCATTTTAAAAGTTTAGTGGAGATACCCGGACTTTTTTCTTTTAATGGGGACTGATGGTTACTTTGAATATTGGAACATTCTTTGAAACAAGGAATATCTTGGAAAACCCCATAGTTTCATCGAATTAATTGGATTGACTTCTGGAAATACAAATGGCAGGGTTTATGACCAAGACATAGCTAGTTTTAATTTGGACAGTGCAGTTCGAGGCTGTAGTTTGGATACTGTTTGGGGTGTCAATTGTGGTAATGCCTTATGAGGAAAAGGCTGCAGATCTCATCTGAAACAGACCTGTTGTGAATCCACTGAGAAACTTGATTGTTCTCTTGAAAAGTGTCTGGAAGACTTCTCAATACTATATTTCCTGACCAGCCAGTGTTGACTAAAACCCCAGGGACAACTGCACATGTCTACTGACTGTCTATGTCTGTCAAAATGCTGCAGTGACAGCCAACTACTCATTTTACACTATACACCTATTTTGCCTCAAGAATAGTCATTACTGGCCTTTGTTCACAAGTCAATCCCTGTAGAAAGAAATCTATTATTTTCCACTTTATTTGATGTGTGTGCATGCACCTTGGATTGTTTAAAGGATAACATTTTTATTAATATATTACAAACTGTGTTTGTTCGCAAGCTTTGCATCTTTGTGGATAAATTTTATTTCACAATAAAACAATAATTTTCTGTTTAATAAAGAAATCTGGTTAATGGATATTTTAATTCTAAATCTAACATAGAGAAAGCATATGATTAGCAATACTGGGAATTGCGCAAAGCAATTAAAATTATATTGTGACCATGGAGTAGTGGCACTGGAGATAGATAATGCATTCATACCATCTCATAATAACATTATTTGCAGACACAGTACATGTTACAGGGTAAAGGTCCTTCTACACTATGCCCACCAAACACTCCCAGGACAGTTACAGTACAGTGTTAGAAACAGAGTAAAGACCAATCTTCTCTTTTAAACTGAAAGTAAAGCTGCCTTTACACTGTCCTTATCAAAACTCCCAGGATAGGCACAACACGTGGTTAGCTACAAAGTAAAGTTTCCTCTACTCTTTTATACTGAAAGTAACACTACCTCTACACTGCCCCCATCAAACCCTCCCCGGGCAGGCACAGTATGGGGTTAGATACAGAGTAAATTCCCACTTCCCTGTCCACACCAAATATCCCAGGACAGCTACAGCACAGGAGTAGATACAGAATAAAGGTCCCTCTAATCGGTCCACATCAACCACCCCCAGGACAGGTACAGCTGTTCAACTATTATCCAGGACACTGCCACTGTGTTTTTTCTATGATTCTTAGTTCTACAATATTTTTTGGCAAACTCACTTCAAGATTTTTGCAGACTTCCCTTTTACATTCCTCCAGTTTCTTGATCAACTGCTCAAGAAGCAACGAGTTGCTGGACTGAGGCTGAAAATGCTGTAAGAATACACAAAACATCATTGTAATGCTGCTGGTTGCTCTCTCGCATGGGCACACTAGATCATAACATATATCCTGTAGCCCTCTGTCGTCTCCCATAATTGAATCTCTACGGAAAGTTGGTGGACGAGCATATTGTTGGGTAGGTGGTATGTATGGACCTTTATTGTTGCCTGGTGCATGCTGGTAGGCTATTCCACGAGGAAAGAAAGCATTCTGGACTTCAATATTCTAAATCCCACTGCAAACCAGATACACTCATTCCAGCTGTAAGACCTTCATGTTTTCAGCCTCTATGGGTCAGAAACACTTGCCAAATTAACCCTCACAGATCTTTCTGCTTTACTGTTAGAATGTAGAAAAAGAGGTCTTTCAACCATTTGAACCTGATCTACCATTCAGTGAGATCACGTCTGCTCATTAACTCCAATTATCACATACATCTCACATCCTTTTCTGTGCTTGTTAAGCAAAATCCAACTTCTGACTGCCAACATTGTGTAAGGGACATGGGAGTGGCAGGTGCATTTTACCCTGTGATAGTGCTTGTTTTATTCATCACCACAAACCACACCCCCTTTGAGGGGCTGGATCTTACATCCTGGTGAGTGTCCTGCACCGCTCCCCCCACAAACTCTCTGTTAATCTGTCAATGCCAATTCATATCCTATAATCCCTACAGTGTGGAAACAGGCCCTTCGGCCCAACAAGTCCACACCAATCCTTGGAGCATCCACACAGACCCATCCCCCTATGACCCAGCTAATCTACACACCCCTGAACACTACGGGTTATTTAGCATGGCCAATCCACCTAACCTGCACATCTTTGGACTGTGGGAGGAAACCGGAGCACCCAGAGGAAACCCACACAGACACGGGGAGAACGTGCAAACTCCACACAGACAGTCACCCGAGGGCAGAATCAAACCCGGGTCCCTGGTGCTGTGAGGCAGCAGTGCTAACCACTAAGCTACCATGCCTAAATTCTGCAGGGTCATTCTATAGTCAGTTTAGAAGCTGTTAACTGGCAGGAGTCAAACCTTCCACTCACATCTGGGGTGGTCATTGTGCCTCTGAGAGTTGTCTTCTCAGCAAATAACCAGCAGATCTCTGGTCTCGAGAGCACTACTTGTGGTGGTGGCCGCTGCTAGGACTGCAGTCTGTCCCACATAAGGTGCCAGGGAGTTGGTATGAAGTTAAGGGAGGTATGGTGTAGAAGCAGATTTCACTGAGGAGCAGTACATGTGAGACTGAGGTGGACAGGACAGTGAGGAATGCTGGAGAAATGTGGGGCATAAGACTGAGTACGGGCTCATACAGTAAGTACCCCTCCCTTCCTCATCACCAGCCTGCGCTGTGTGAGCTCTTAGGCTGGATATTTGTGGTGCGCCTATTGTCCGGTGATTTTGGCCCTGAGATATTCTGGTAATGCCCATAAGTGGCCATTAATTGATCACCCAAAGAAATCAATGTTTCCTAATACAAGAGCCAGACTAACATCACCTTCACAACTGTTACAACTTCTTTGGGTGTGGCATGGCCTGGGATCATGATAGGCATGGTATCTATGGCATTTCACAGGCTCTCCCACTGACTCAATAAATCACTAAAGAGATGACAGCTGCATACTTAGGAAAACTCAAGTTAACCAGGAAGACTCAGCATTGTTTCAGTGAAGGGAATTCATGTTCACAAATTTCTCAGAGTTCTTTGAAGAAGTAACATGCTGTGGATAGAAGGGAGCCTATAGACTATTGTACATAGATTTCCAGAAGGCATTGAATACGGTGCCATATCAGGTGTTTTTGCAGACAATATATGCCTAGTTAGAAGATTAGCTCCTTGGCCAATAAGAGAGAGCGTAAAATCCTTTTGAAAGGATGTGACGAATCAAGTCCCACAGAAGTCTGTAATGGAGCCTCAACTTTTTACAAATTGTATCATAGGCAAGAGGAATTAAACATTAAAATTAGGATCACTCTTTTAGGATGATGCTGAGGTGAATTTTTCTCTTTGGGAGTTGTTGAACTTCGGAACTCTTTGCCTAAGAAGTCAGTTGTGATGGGATCTTTAAATATTTTAGGGCAGTGATGTATAGATTCTTTTTTAGCAGGAGAATCAAAGTTAACAGGGATAAACTGGAATGTAGAAATTGAAACCAAAAGAAATCAGATTTGATTTTATTGAATGTTAGAGCAGGCTTGAGGAGCTGCCTGGTTAGCTTCTGATTCTAATTTGTATGTATGTATGATGGTCAAATCTTGAATTATTATGTTTAATAGTTGCACAACATCCAATGCTCTTTGTGATTGTTCAGATACTGAAGCAGCCCTGTTCATACATAGCTGGACCTGAGCAACATTCAAGGTCGGGCTGACAAAGTGGCAGATAACATTTGTGCCATACTAGTCTCAGGCAATAACTATCTCTAACAGGAAAGTATCTACCTATCGCCCCTTGACATTGCTCTTATGTGTCACAAATTGTGTTGAACTTCATGCAATCATCATTGAACATCACCACTTCTGACCTTATGATGGAGCAAAGGTCATTGATGAAACAGCTGAAGATGGTTGGGCCTGGGACATTACACTGAGGAGCTCCTGCCGAGATATACTGGAACTGTGATAACTCTCCTCCAATAATGACAACTATCTTCCTTTATGCCAGGTGTGACTGAAACCAGGGGAGAGTTTTCCCCCGATTCCCATTGGGTCTAGTTTTACCAGGACTCCTTGATGCCTTAATCAATCAAAGGCAGCCTGGATGTCAAGAGCAGTCACTCTTACCTCTGATACTGATCACTCATGATATCATTGAACAGTGGAACAGGCTTAAGAGGCTGAATGGTCTCTTCCTGTTCTTACGTGCCATCTCAACCAATTAATTCCCAGCCTGAGGTCAGCTCTACACACTCAGGAACTGAACTGTAATCTCTCTGGTCTGTTTTGCCCAGATACATTGGGCATGTTGTTGTACTCACCAGGTATTTCATCCTCTGAATGAGCTGTGGAGCTTTGTTGGGCAGCTGCTGGAAATCAGTGGTTAGCATTTCATCCAGCAAATCAAGGAAATCCCCTACGTCCTTCCGCAATCCTACTAACCCTGGAGATTGGGATCTGGAATCCATTTGCTGTGTCGCAAGAACCACGTATCTGGAAAGCCAGAACTTGTGCTATCTCATTTATGTTATGTAACTATTGAACAAATCAGATCCCAGACTGAAATCTGGCTTGACAATTTTTTTTTTTCTCTGACACACAATCATGTAATGCTGCAGATTTGGTTTTAACAATAAAACAGAAGTTTATCAGGTTAAAGATTCAAAGAGGCAGAGTTTTACAGATCATTTGGGACTTGCTGGCATATTGCTGTCCCTGCTGGTCATCAAGGACATATCCCTTCTTGTTCCATTTCCCAACACTTGGTCTGTAGCCTTGTATTTGAAGTGATTATCTAAATATTTCTTATTTGTTGCAATTGTTCCCACCCTTTCAGGCAATAAGTTCCAGACACACACCATCCTCTGGGTGTAAAGGTACCACCCCTCCAGATCTCTTCTCCATTGCCTTAAATTTATGCTCCTTGGTTTGATTTTGGAGAAGTCCCAGAGGATGGAAATGTAACATCCTTATTCAAAAAGGAAGCAAGGTAATTAGATCATTACAGGCCAGGCAGTTAACATCAATCATTAGGAAAATGTTAGAAACTATTGTAAAAGATGTCATAGCAGAATATTCGGAAACACAGAATAAAATTAAGCAGAGTATGCATGACTTCATGAATGGGAAATTGTACCTGACAAATTTATTAGGATTCTTTGAGGAAGTAATAAACAGGATAGATAAAGGGTACACCAGTGTATGTAATACATTTGGATTTCTAAAAGGTGTATGATATGGTATCACATTTTAGGCTACTTAATGAGCTAAGAACCTGTGGTGTTGTGGGTAGTCAATTAGGATGGGTAGAAATTGACTAACTGTTGGAAGAAAGTGAGTTGAGATAAAGGGGAAATGGTGAGTTGCGGTAATATCACTGGTCTGGTAATCCAGAGTCCTAGGCCAAGGCTCTGGGGACAGAGATTCGAATCCTACCACATCAGCTAGTGAAGTATGAATTTAATGCAATCTGAAATAATAGTGACCATATAACAACTGTTGGTTACCATGAAAACCTGTTTGGTTTACTCATTGATAAA
>JAHRHZ010000017.1:34387332-34410169 GCA_024137785.1 Ginglymostoma cirratum | reverse complement strand
TGTTTTTGTTTCTGATTTACAGCATCCGCAGTTCTTTCGATTTTTACATAAAGTACTCGTCAGACCACACTAAAACAGTTTTTAGATTTTTCAGCACGAGTTCAGAGTCGGTCCAGTTTAAAGGATGTGTTTACCAAAGAGCTTACATTTCCATAGCATCATTCACATCCTCAAAATGTCCCAAAACGCTTCACAATCATCAAAGCACATTTCATAGAATCCCTACAGTGTGGTTGCAGGCCATTTGGCTTATTGAGTCCACGCCAACAGTCCAAAGAGCATCCCACCCAGATCCACCCCCCTACCCGCTCCCTGTAACCCTGTATTTCCCATGGCTAATCCACCAACACCGTGAGCGATTCAGCATGGCCCCTCCACCTGACCTGCACATCTTTTGACAGTGAGAGAAGACTCATGCAGACACAGGGAGAATGTACAAACTCCACACAGACACTCGCCTGAGGGTGGAATCAAACCTCAGTCCCTGCTGCTGTGAGACAGCAATGCTAACCACTGAGTCATCGTGTCGCCCCATTTATTTAGTCACCTTTTCAGCAGACAATTTATGCAAACAAGATTCCACCAAGAACAATGTGATACATGAACAGCTCATTTGTTTTGGGCAATGACAATTTAGGGTTAAGTGCAATTCTTGTGTACTCTTTCCTCTTCTTCATGCAGCTACAGGAGCTCTCTGCATCTAACTAAGCAGGTAGATGGGGGCCTCATATTAGCAACTACCTCAACCACACAGCCATAAATGACAATATAGATATGTTGGCCTGTTCCTGTACTGTTAATCTAACGTGATTATTCTCAACTTCGAACATGATAAATAAAACCTCTAACTTACACACGAGTGACATTGCTGAGTCAAACTGTCATAGAACAAATTTAGAATCACTTCCTGCTGAAGCATTGGCTGCAAATGACTGTCAAGCTGCAGAAGAACTGAAAATAGCCTGTAATGAAAGATTGTAAGTCAGAGTCAGTAACTTTACACTTGCTGCACTGATTACAGTTAATTCATCAGTTGATTCACCCACACAGTGCACAAATCCCAAGGATTACAATTTAGCCAGCACTTCTTTCCTCTCAAACACAAACAAAAACAAAGTTGCTGGAAAAGCTCAGCAGGTCTGGCAGCATCTGTGAAGGCAAAAACAGAGTTAACGTTTCTGGTCTGGTGACCCTTCCTCAGAACTGATGGTAGCTGGGAAAATGTCAGTTTTCTGCAGAAAATAGTAAGGGGGTTGGGGTAGGGAGTAAACGATAGGGTAGAGCCTAAGGAGAGAGAAGAGCAATTGGATAGACAAAGAGTTGATGACAACTAGGCTGGGAGGGTGAATAATTGTTAATGGGGACTGTTAGTAACTAACAATAGTTAGTGCGTGATGGCAGGCTGTGAGAACAAGGCCTGGTGTGTGGGGTAGGGGGCTGGGACATGGGAGAGTTTAGGCCCTAAAAGTATTGAACTCGATATTGAGCCCGGAGGGCTGCAGCGTCCCAAGTGGAAAATGAGGTGCTGTTCTTCCAGCTTGCGTTGAGGTTCGCTGGAACACTGCGGCAAGCCAGAGACAGAGATGTTGGCCAGGGAACGGGGTGGTGCGTTAAAGTGGCAGGCAACTGGTAGTTCAGGGTCTTTTTTGCGAGCAGAACATAGATGTTCTGTGAAGCGGTCACCCAGTCTACCCTCTCAGTGGATTTTGACTTTCTCTTCTTTTTTGTTCTTTCTGCCTTTCACTCCCTGGTTCTTTCTCATTACTTAATTTTCTCTTGGTCTTCTCAATGGTTAACTTTCAGTTAATTTCTACATCTCCACCTATCTGAAACAGGAAACATGCTCTCACCTCCTCATGGCCTCTCTGCTCCCTACCACTGTCACCTACTCCAGATTACAACTCTGAGAACATTTTGCTTCTCTAATTCTGGCCTCTGATGCATCCCCAATTTCCAATGCTCTACTGTCGGTCATTTTGCATTCAGCTGCCTAAACCTTAAGCTCTGGAATTTCCCCCTCACTGCCTTTGCCTCTCTTTTGCCTATTTTAAGTTAATCCTTTAAACCTACCACTTCGACCAAACTTTTGATCTCCTATCTTTATATCTCTTTACGCAATTTCAGTGTAAGATTTTTGTTTGATAATGCTTTTGTGGGGCATATTGGGATTTTTTTAGAACATTAAAGGCATCATAAAAACATCCTGTCGATATCGCCAGCCCTTGCATTTTTCAGTCCTTTTGACCATGACATTCTTTTTGTCCCTTTCCCCTACCTGTCTGTCTCTTTGCTCGCAGTCTTGTCCTGAGATGGCTGTTTCCTCCTGTTCCTGTTTGATGGCACTCTGTGTGTGAGAGCCTGACTCAACCTATGTGAGTCCCTTTTCAGGCAGTGGCTAATTATTAATATTGGCACCACTCAAGCCTATCACCATTAGAAACCTTGATCATATCAAGCCAAAACAATTTACAGCCTGCTGCCTCCGATCTCTCAGCTACATCCCACAGCCCTTTGAAGTGCAGAAAGCCTTTGATATGCATGCACACACAGGCAGCAGTTTTTCCACAACCTGATGTCCGATAGGAAGTGATCGGATAAAAGAAATTATACTCTGGGATGTGGAGCCTGGGCTCAGTTGGTACTGCTCTAACTTCTGAGACTGATAATCATGGATTTGAATCCCAATCCAGATTCTTAGGAACATAATTCTTGTTGATTGTGGGAATGCTTCACTGTCAGAAGACCTGCTTATGCAATTAAAGATCCTGCAGCATTAGTTTGGGAGACTTTCTGAGAGTGCTAGACCAAAAATCATTCTCCAATGAATATCTGAGAACATCTCATCTGACTGATGCCTTATCCAACAGTGTAACACCTGAGCATGGAGTGTCAGCCTGGACTAAGTGCTCAAGTCTCTCAGATGGGGTTTGAGCCTGTGACCACTTGACACAGAGACAATTGAGCTAGTTGATGGCTTTAGCTGGATGATATATTTGCTTAAAGACTGAGCATTTGTAGCCCCCACGTAGCTGAGAGGAGTTACTGAAGCTGACAGCTGAATGAATCATTAACTGAGATAACAAGGCGGAGAGCTGGATGAACACAGCAGGCCAAGGAGCATCAGAGGAGCAGGAAGGCTGATATTTCGGGCCTAGACCCTTCTTCAGAAATGGAGGAGAGGAAGGGGGTTCTGAAATAAATAGGGAGAGAGGGGGAGGTGGATAGAAGATGGATAGAGGAGAAGATAGGTGGAGAGGAGACAGACCGGTCAAAGAGGTGGGGATGGAGCCAGTAAAGGTGAGTGTAGGTGGGGAAGTAGGGAGGAGATAGGTCGGTCCAGGGAGGACGAAAAGGTCAAGGGGGCAGAATGAGGTTAGTAGGTGGGAGATGGGGGTGGGGCTTGAGGTGGGAGGAGGGGATAGGTGGGAGGAAGGACAGGTTAGGGAGGTGGGGACGAGCTGGGCTGGTTTTGGGATGTGGTAGAGGGAGGGGAGATTTTGAAGCTTGTGAAGTCCACATTGATACCATTGGGCTACAGGGTTCCCAAGCGAAATATGAGTTGCTGTTCCTGCAACCTTCGGGTAGCATCGTTGTGGCACTGCAGGAGGCCCAGGATGGACATGTCGTCTGCGGAATGGGAGGGGGAGTTGAAATGGTTCACGACTGGGAGGTGCAGTTGTTTGTTGCGAACTGAGCACAGGTGTTCTGCAAAGCGGTCCCCAAGCCTCCATTTGGTTTCCCCGATGTACAGGAGGCCACAACGGGAACAGCAGATACAGTATACCACATTAGCAGACGTGCAGGTGAACATCTGCTTGATGTGGAAAGTCTCCTTGGGGCCTGGGATTGGGGTGAGGGAGGAGGTGTGGGGGCAGGTGTAGCACTTCCTGCGGTTGCAGGGAAAAGTGCCGGGTGTAGTGGGGCTGGAGGGGAGTGTGGAGCGGACAAGGGAGTCACGGAGTCAGTCACGAACCATTTCAACTCTCCCTCCCATTCCTCAGACGACATGTCCATCCTGGGCCTCCTGCAGTGCCACAACGATGCCACCCGAAGGCAGCAGGAACAGCAACTCATATTTCGCTTGGGAACGCTGCAGCCCAATGGTATCAATGTGGATTTCACAAGCTTCAAAATCTCCCCTCCCCCAACCACATCCCAAAACCAGCCCAGCTCATTCCCCACTCCCTAACCTGTCCTTCCTCCCACCTCAAACCCCACCCCCATCCCCTCCCTACGAACTTCATCCCGCCCCCTTGACCTGTCCATCCTCCCTGGACTGACCTATCTCCTCCCTCCCTCCCCACCTACACTCACCTTTACTGGCTCTATCCCTGCCTCTTTGACCTGTCTGTCTCCTCTCCACCTATCCTCTCCTCTATCCATCTTCTATCTGCCTCCCCCCCTCCCTATTTATTTCAAAAACCCCTTCCCCTCCCCCAGTTCTGAAGAAGGATCTAGGCCCGAAACGTCAGCCTTCCTGCTCCTCTGATGCTGCTTGGCCTGCTGTGTTCATCCAGCTCTACACCTTGTTATCTCAGATTCTCCAGCATCTACAGTTCCTACTATCTCTGAATCATTAACTGGATGCTCCAGTGAGATGTCACGTGTATGAGGTAGTTTGCATTTGAATGGATGAACTAAAATCATGGATGAGCCCTGCACGTTAGAATATTAAGGACCCTTTCTGAGACAAGTTAACTGAGGTATTCAAGTATGTACCAGAAGATGCTGGTCACTTAGGGGAGGCGATGGCCGAATGGTATTAATGCTGGATTGTTAATCCAGAGACCCAGATAACATTCTGGAGACCTGGGTTCAAATTCTGCCATGGCAGATGGTGGAATTTGAATTAAATAAATATCTGGAACTAAGAATCCAATGATGACTGTGAATCCATTGTCGATTTTTGGAGAAAAACCCCTCTTGTTCACTAATGTCCTTTAGGGAAGGAAACTGCCATCCTTACCTGGTCTGGCCTATATGTGACTCCAGACCCTCAGCAATGTGGTTGACTCTTAACTGCCCTCTGGGAAATTAGGGATGGGCAATAAATGCTGCCTGGCCAGCGATGCCCTCAGCCCGTGAATGAATGAAGGATAAAACAGTAATGTATACTTAACTCTTAAATTAAACTGCTGTCACATAGGAGGCAATCATGTGCCATTGATGTACTGTAACTAGCTATGAAGTACTATGCAACAAATTTGTACTGTTTGTCAAGATTGAGCCTACCTTCTACTGAAGACCTTGTAAAGGCACTGTTTCCCAATGTATAAGCAACTTTGGCCGAGACTAATAAGAAGGATTGGTGGCAGTGAATCTACCCAAGTTTGTTCAGGCACGCAACACAACATTACAAGATGTCACTATCAGTAGTTGTCTGAAGATGTATCTTAGTCACAGCAAATTATATGATCGTTCAGTTGAAAGTTTGAATTATGTATGGTTGAATTTATGAAATTATAGAGTCTAACAGTATATATGTGCAGAAAGGAGGCCATTAGGCCCACTGCCGCATTCTAAAATGTAAAAGTCTAGATAACCACATTGACGGCTGCTATCCAAGGGTAAGGGCCATAAGGTAAGTGTGGCATTAGGATGCTGGAAGATTAGGGTGCCAGGTAAGCAGAGTGGCAGCTGGGTAGGGTGCTAGCTAGGTGTGAGGTAGGTGCCAAGTGGGAAGGGTACAGAGTGCTTCCAGGTGGTACAGTGTTTAGGGTAGGTTAGGGTGGGGAGGAGAAATCAAACCTGGTGGGGCCATTGAAGATGGGTGGCAGTTCCGGGTGTTTGAGTCCAGTGACAGGGGAGGGAACAATAGAGTCCAGTAGTGATAAAAAGGAGATAGGATCCCTGGGTGGTTGTTGGCTCAGGGTTCAGTGGTGTGGGGGAGTGGTCTTTGAGGGTGTCGGGTCTAATGGTGGTGGAGGCAATAGATGATTATGTCCACTGGTCATTTTGGGGGTTTGTAAGAGTTCTGGGGAAGATGTAGTTGCTGTGTGTGAGGAAGGTATGGGGTCAGTTCAATAGTTACTCAGAAGTAAGACATTGTACTTAATAGCCTAACTTTTCCTGAATAACTCTTCTACTTAATTTCTTCGGAATCATTTGCAATCTCCAAGTTAAATAGAGGCTTTCGTAGAGTTCCAGGAGTAGAGGAATTGACCAACAGAGAATTCATTATCATGGGCATTTCCTTGTAAGTCTGCTAGGTTGCAAATTCCACATTGCTCCATGCACAACGCTTATCTATTCTGGAATAATGGCTGTCTGGCCAGCGGAAAATCCAGGCCATTGATATACATGTGCTTCAGGTTTTCCTGTGGGATCTGACGCATTATTTAATGGCACCGAGATGAAACTGGAGATGGGACCAGAGAGGTTTATGAAATCATGAGAGGCATGGATAGGGTGAATAGTCAAGGCTTTTTTTTCCCAGGATAGGGGTGTCTAAAACTAGAGGGCAGAGGTTTAATGTGGGTGGCGAAAGATTTAAAAGGGACCTGAGGGGCAACTTATTCACACCGGGGGTGGTGTGTGTCTGGAAGAGCTGCCAGATGAAGTGGTGGAGGCGGGTACAATTACACCATTTAAAAGGCATCTGGATGATTAGGAAGGGTTTAGAGCAATATGGGCTGAATGCTGGCAAATGGGACTAGATCAGTTGGGTTATCTGTTCAGCATGGATGAGTTGGACCAAGGCAAGTTTTCTGGAGGCAGATGAGCATTGGCAGCAGCCACAGGGCAGCAGCAGCATGTAGTTTATTACTAGCAATTATTTGGCATCTTATGAGGGCAGACTGGGAAGGTTGGCAGGATCTTACCAACAGCAGACTGGCCTCACAAGGGAGAAGAAGTGTGGAGGTAGCTTCTCGGCAGCAGGCTTGAGGGGCTGGGGTTGGTGGGGGTTGAGGGGACAATGAAAATTCATTTAGTTATCCCCGTCCCTGGGCCACACCCTCCATAGGGTTCGAATACAGCTGCAGGCAGTCCTGTCCAGGATGCCCCTTTCTGCCATAAAGGCATGGTGTCTGTGCCCACAAACAATCTTAGTTATATAGTAAACCCTTCGAGGGTACCATTGCCTTGAGGTGCCCTTGTGACCAATCTCCTGCCTCCCTTGGGAACACCAACCTTTCCTAGTGGGATTGCCAACAGGACAACTGCATGGGTATTTCTGTGCCACCCCCCACTGGTGCAGCCGGGAGTACACTGTCTTTTTGGCTGCTGTCCTTAATTGGACTGTGCTTCTTGCCAAAGAGGCTGTTGTACTGGCTGTTTCTGGTTAAAAATTGGCAAATTCGTGGCCAGAAGTCAACTGGCATTTGGTCCCCACTTCAAAAAATCTCTAGAAGTGATGAGAGTGCCCCCAGAGTCAAGATGAAGGATTCTGTTCGATGACAAGAGTATGCCACAAGAATAACGAGAAGGTGTAGTTCTCACTATCTTCCAGTAGATGGAGGTGAATCCTAAACAGTGCTCAGGAACCTGTTTCTGAAATAAAACCAAAAAATGATTTAAAAGTACGGACCTTTTCTCCAATTTATTTCTTGGTATCAGGAATAGGGAAAGATGAAGACAGATTCTGCTTTAAATCTTCATTCTCTTGACCTCCAATGCACTTTGGCAGCAGTGAGTACCATCTCCAAGATGCACTGCAGTAATTCACCCAGGCTCCTTCAACAGAACCTTCCAAATCTATAACCTCAACCACTGACACGGACAAGGGCAGCAGGTACATTGGAACACCACCAGCTACAGGATCCCCTCCAAGCCACTCACCATTCTGACTATGAAATATATCACTAGTCCTTCAGTTTCACTTTGTCAAAGTCTTGGAACTCCCCTCCTAGCAGCATAATGAACGTCTGTGATAGCTCACCATCACTACACCTTCTCTGGAATAATGAGGGATGGGTAATTAATGCTGGCTTAGCCAGTAATGCCCACATCTCATGAAAGCATTAGAAAAACCCTCAACATTTTTGCAAACTGAGCTAATGCAACATTTACTCTTAACATCATAGTTATAAAATCACAAGAAATAGAAACAGGATGGGTCACTCAGCCCATCAAGCCTGTTCTATCATTCTATAAGATGATCGGTGATCTGATTGTGGTCTTAAATCCATTTTACTGCCTGTCCCCCTCATACACCAGGAACATTCCAGTCAATCTGCACTCTCCATATTTAATCACTTTCTAAAGCCCATTGTTATACTTAAAGCTGCTTTCATATCAGACAATTCAGATCCCAGAATGAAACTTGGTTTGAGACCCTAGCCCTGTTTTGCTTTTTACTGTGGAGGCCAGTTTTCTGAACATATTCACAAGCGTCTGCAAATATAGTTCTTACACAATAATGAGGTGTTTAGTGAACTAGGAAAAACATAAACAATATTAAATTGGACAAAAAAGGTAAGAAAGGTTTTGGTACAAACACCAGGAAAGGATTCAAACTCATACTATTCCTTTTACCCTAACAATATCCTCACAACTACAGAACCCCAGAGAAGATTTATCAATATCTCCATGCTAAGGTTTCTTGCTCAGGCTGGTCCAATCTCAATCAGTTTTCTTTCAGTGAATTCCTGCTTATTCACTAGATGCTTTTCTTCAGCTGGTATTTCTCTCTGAGACACCTTAAAATTGACTACAAACACAATTCACTATTATTTGAGCATCAGAGCAACCCCATGAGCTTCCTCAGCTCACTTTTCAGCAGTATTGCATGATTTCTTATAGAGATTTCAACCTTCCTGTCTCCACTCTCTGACATGCCAGACTATTTTCTGGGTTCTTCTGTCTCTTTGTGTTCATGGACCCCTGTCACTAGGCAACAGCATAGCTTACTCCTGCATTTTGTTTTACTGCATTAAACAACCGAAACCTTATTAAACTACTTGTATATGTACAGACCTCGAGATCTCCCGTCATCAAGCCCAAACAAAGCTCTAAAAATTTAACCTAAATGTTTCCACTTTCACAACACAAAAATGCAAAATATAAATTAAACTTAAAGACATGCATTGTTCTTTGCTCCATGCACACGTTAACAAATTACATAGAATTAGGGTGTCACTGAATAAAGAGATATTTTGCCAAAGTTTTTGTTTGTCTTACCTTCAGCAGAACAAATGCAATAATACCAGATTTGAAAGGGAGCAACATTTTATACTACATGAGAAACCTGTCTGACCTGAAAAGTGGCCAAGCTGCCTCAAATTACCCCAATGTTGTAAGCATGAGATGAAGCTAGCCATTTACCTCAGTACCATGCAGTTACAACATGAGCAATATTTCCCACTAACAGGATGCTGCCATCAAGCCAAAAAGACATACTTTTACCATGCAAATGAACAACGTGATATATGAATTTCAGTGCCTATCCAATGCCAGATTATTTAAGCTGTTCATCCAAATAACTGGCAAATTATATCAAGCAGCATAGTGCTTTGGCTGTTCACAACAGGCCACACTCAGCCAGACAATCCTTGCAAAACACCTTACATTAGGTGTAATTCCACAATTGGACAGCACATGCTGAACAATCCCAAATATGTTACGTATTACACTAATAACCAAAACCAAATTATCACTTTGGTTTCACTTTCATTTCCTAGAAATGCTGTGCACTCGTATGCAAGGATCTATCCTCTGCAGGGAGAAACAACATGATCAGACTTCAGATTTTTTTTTGAATTAAACAAAAACCTAGGCGACATAGTTCCCTGATGCATTTGCCATTGCTCCTGGTCTGGCACAGTGGTAGAGAAGTCTCACCTTCCCTAAAGGTGAGATGTAACTTGTCAGAAAAATTATTTTAAAGGAAATAATTTGCGCAATTGTAAGCTTGCTGTATCCAACCCGCTAGTTGCAAGCATTGTTAACCACGTCATTTAACAAAAAAAAATGAAGAACTTAGACCTTTGACATAGGACCTTCTTCTGGGGATTGCAGCATTAGTCATATTGGTGGGAAATTCAGCACAGTGGCTCAGTGGTTAGCGCTTCTGCCTCACAGCGTAATGGACCCAGAGTGTCCACATTCTCCCCATGTCTGTGTGTCTTCCTCTGGGTGCTTTGGTTTCCTCGTACAGTCCAAAGGTAGGCAGGTTAGATGGATTGGCCATGCTAAATTGCCCGAAGTGTCCAGGGATGTGCAGACTAAATGGGTTAACCATAGGAAATGCAAGGTTACAGGGATAGGATTAGTGGGATGGGTCTGGGTGGAATGCTCTTCAGAGGGTTGGTGTGAACTCAATGGGCTGAACAGCCTGCTTCCACACTGTACAGATTCTATTCTATTCTATTCTGTAGATGCTGGAAATCAGAAACAAGAACAGAAATTGCTGGGAAAACTCTGCAGTTCTGGCAGCAAGTGTGAATAGCAAGCAGAATTAATGTTTCGGGTCTGGTGAAATGATTATGTCATTAGTCACTATAAATTGAAGACAGTCATCTCTGAGAAACAGAGGTAATCACGTGAAACCCTCAAAGTAACATCTGCTGACCACAAGGCCCAAAGATTTTGCAAAGTCTCATTGACTGCACAGGGGCACGGAACTGTTTCCCTCTCACTATGAACTGCAAGTACTCAAAAGTATGCACTTATATGCAGCAATGCCTTCCTTGGGAAATGTGGTGCTAGGAGGAAGTGTTGATACACATGCAGAATTTCCCACCACATGACTAATGCTGCAATCTACAGAAGAAGGTCCTGTGTCAAAGCTTCATGCAGAGGCATTCCATGACCCTCCTTGTCTGAGTCCTCTGTGTTCCACAGTATGGAGGACTATTCTACACTGTCTTTTGTGAGTGATGGTTGGATCAGTCTGAGGGTGCCTTGCGGTACACTCCAGACAGAGTATGCCACAAAACCCGAGCATGTTATGCTCTGCACAACCAGAACAACTGGGGTAGATGCTGAAGCACTGGGAGAGCAGCAGCAATCTTTTGAGGAGGAAGATGAGGACATTTAGCAGAAAGAACATCACTTTCACCATGGTGGAGTGATGCAGCTTTAGGCACTACAAACATTACAGGACTTAATTAACACCCAGTTCCAGTAGATGAGATTTACATGCCATGATCAGTCATTGGCTAAATTTGTTAGTGCTCAAAAGGAAAGCAGTCCCTGTCCATTCCCAGAAGCAAATAGGGCCTCAGTTTGTTTGTCTCTTGTTGCTTTCGCTGTTGCTACATCAAAGTTTGCCTGGATGTGATGGTCCCACATTGAACAATGAGATGATGCTGGGTTACACTGAGTATTGGGGCATGAGTAGCCCTGACGTGAACAGGGTGGTAAGATGCGATGAGGGTTGGGTCAGCTGTATGGCATGGTCCCTAACAAGTGATAAATTGTAAGACAATGTACTTGTATCAGCAGTGAAGTGCTAACTGTGCCACCTTTGTGCTGTGTGTAGTGTTGGATTGTGATTGCTGTCCCACTATGTGCACAGTCAAGGGAAACTTCAGACTGTCAACTCATCAGTGGTCACAGATCCCCTTCCAACATGGTCCTTGTGCCAGGATCCTGGGAGATTCCAGCTTTTGTAAGTGTCTCCCCCTCAATGTGAGTGGGAGAATATGATAACTAGGTTATCACAAGGATGTGGTGCATACATGAAGAGGTGAGTGTGGCATGACAGTGTGAGAGAATTCACGAGGCCTCACAGAAAAAAACCCTCAAAGAAACTCACCAAAAATGACACTTAGCAATTTCTGGTACAGTTTATAACAGAACAACAGGTCACTTGATCCAACCAGTCCACACCAGTGTTCATGGTCATTCAAACCTCTTCAAATTCTTTCATACCTAACATAAAGTCATAGAGTCATACAGCATGGAAACTGACCCTTTGGTCTAACCCGTCCATGTGAAACAAGTTTCCCAAACTAAATTCGTGTCACTTGTCTGCTCTTGGCCCATATCCCTCTAAACCTTTCCTATTCATGTACCTATCAAAATGTTTTTTAAATGTTGTGACTGTACTTCATCTGGCAGTTCTTTTGGCATATGAACCACCCTCTGTGTGAAAAAGTTGCTCCTCAGGTCTGTTTTAAATCTTTCTCCTCTCACCTTCACTCATACACTTGTCCAGCTTGCCCTTAACTGCATCTATGGTATTTGCTTCAATCACTCCCTGTAGGAACCAGTCTTATCACTTTCTGGGTTGATACAGTTCTCCTGAATTCCTGATTGGATGTCTTGACAACTACATTATATTGATGGAGACTCATTGAATCACAACCCAGTGCTCATGTACATTCTATCATGGATATTATTTTAGTGTCTTAAATTGAACCTGGGATCATACTCATTCCTACTCTTGGTTGAATGCCCAAGCTAACCATTTGGGAACTTCCATTCGGCCTCAAGTAGACAACATTTCTGCAGATGGTGTCTGCGTTTCCATCATTCCCACAGTCCATTCTCATCCTAGCAGGTGCGACCGTGCAGCCGGAGCTTTATTTATTTTCTGAAGTCCATTTGTTGTTGGCAGGCAGTCACACAGAGCTGGTGAAGGATTGAATTGTTGGTGATTGTCCAAGTCTGTAGCAGCTGGTGAAAGGTTCAATGTGTCACTCCTCGGCAGTCTTCTGAGCTTCTGGAGCGTGTTTTACCAGCCAGTTTTGCATTTGTGAGGCGAACTGCAGATTGTGCTGCCTGTAACCCTGACAATACTAACCATAATTTATAAATACACAAGAGTTTCGTTATGTGGTAAAAAGCTCTCTTTTCCCTCAATATAACTCTGCTTACGTCCACCTCTGTTTCTCCACATACCTATTTATTTTTGTTTCTGGCTACCTAGCTGAAAGCTCTGACAGTGCACTCTTATCAAATCATGCAAAGCTCTTTACCCATCTGTTCACCTATCTATTGATCCATATTTCTCACAATCCAGGTGGTCTTCTTGATCTATAATGCACAATATTAATTGATCCATAAATTGCTGTCTATAACAACGATAAAGAGAGAAAAACTTAGATAGGTCAGGCAGCACCTGTCGAGAGACAAACAGAGTTAACTTGTCTTGTTTGTCAACAAACTTCCATCAAGTTCAATCCAATCTGTTCAGTTTTTATTTCCTTTTCTCCTTTTTCTGTTTTTGTATCTACCTAAGCCGTCCACTTTCAGAGCCATTATCTGTTCACAGTTCCCTCAGACATTGAGGCCAATTATTTCATCCTTCTCTCAAGTATGATTCAGATCAGATGGATATTGAACCTTTGTAGCTCAGTTCTCAATAAGAAATACATTCACAGAAACATCACAGAAAACCACACCACATTACTCTCATTGTCTCGGATGAGGAAGGAAAGTATTTATTGATGATGAAGAAGATCTAATTCGTAATGGACAAGACCAGACCTCCTCTTAAAATATATTAAGAAGGCAGCCTAGACCCTAACTTTTTTCTTATTTTAAAGGTAAACGTCAGGTGTTGTATTTCAGATGCAATATAATTGGTCAAACTACCTGAAGTTAAGGAAACTATAGTTTATTCAAACACTAAAGTGAAAATACAACAAAAGAAGGAAGATCTCGGTATAACTTAGCTCTATTGGAAAACTTAACAGAACAATAGATATAGTAACTGTTACTAATTAACTGTTCCAATATAGTAACATCCCGTAAACACGCCCTTGGCAAAAAAGCAAATTTAGGAAAACAGATTGCCTCACATGCGGGTTCTCCAAACCTGGAGAAAAGAACATCAAAAGACAATTCAGAGAGAGAATGTGTAGCAGCTGGGAGACAGTCATTGCCCTCCAACCCTGCTGAGACCCCAGAGATGGATCAGGTGAAAGTGAGGGTGGTGGATGGAGTGGAAATTGGAAGGAAAATCAATAAACCTTTTCAATTCCAGAAGACAGAGAGAAACAGCACCGATGATAACATCGATATACCAAAGAAAAAGTTGTGGGTGGGGGCTGGAATCGGGCTGGAACAAGGAATGTTCCATGTATCCCATGAAGAGACTGGCATAACCAGGGCCCATGCGGGTACCCATGGCCACCCCTCTGACCTGAAGAAAATGAGAGGAGTTAAAAGAGAAGTTTTTCATGGTGAGCCAGATGGAGGAAGCTAGTGGTGGGTGGGGATGGTTCAGGCCTCTGTTCCAGGAAGAAGTGGAGAACACTGAGACCATTCTGGTGGGGGATGGACATGTAGATGGATTGCACATCCATGGTAAAGACGAGGCGGCTGAAGCTTGCAAACTGAAAATTCAAAAACTGGCATAAAGTGTCAGAGGAGTCACAACGTAAGTGGGCAGAGACTGCAGCAGGGGAGAAAAGACTGAGTCAAGGTAGGGAGAGATGAGTTCTATGAGGCAGGAAAAGTCACAAACAATGGGTTTGCCCAGGCAGTCCTGTTTGTGGATTTTCAGAAGGAGGTAGAAACAAGTTGTGTGGGGTTCGGTTACTATCAGCTTGGAGGCAGTGGGAGGGAGATCACCGGATGAAATGAGGTTAGTGACTGTAGTTGATACAATGGCTTAATGTTCCATGGTGTGGTCATGGTCCAGGGGAAGATAGGAGGAGGTATCTGAGAGCTGGTGCTCAGCCTCTGCAATGTAGAGGTCAGTATGCCAGACTACAACAGCACCACACTTATCGGCAGGCTTAATAACAAAGTCATGGTTAGATCTGAGCGCAAAGAGTTCAGTCAGTCCATCAAGTCCAATCCTGACCTCACTTGCAGCCAGCATTGTCAGATAGAGGTAAGGAACTGGGAAACAACCTCCTCTGGATGTCAATCCCCAACCACTTTCTAATTCAGCCAGTTTGGTCCACGTTCAGCTTCATTTACAACAGCTCAGATGCTAAAGCAATCCTTTTACAGGTGCGGCAAGACCTGGTCAACACTTCACCGTGCGTTAACACTTGCACTGAAAAATGTCAAGTAATGATCATATCCAAGAAGACAGAATCTAACCATTGCCCCTTGACATGTAAGAGTACTACCATTGTTGAATCTCCCAGTGTCAGCATCCTTCTGGGAATTAGCATCGCCTAGCAACTGAGCTATATGAGTCGTATAAATATTATGGCTAAAACACAGATCAGAGGGTAGGAATCCTGCAACAATTAACCCAACTCCTGAATTCCCAAACCCTGTCCATCGTTAACAAGGCACAAGCCAGAAATATGAGTGAATACTCCCGATTTTCCTGGATGAATTTCTGCTCCAACAGCACCCAAAAACCTAGACACCATTAAGGACTAAGTACTCTACTTGTGCAGCACCCCATTCACCTCCTTAACACTCACATCCACCACAACTGGCACACAGCATATACCACTAACAAGATGCACTGCAAACATTCAGCAAGGCTCCATCGACAGCACCTTCCAAACCAATTACTGCTACCGTCTGGAAGGACAAGGGTAGCAGCAAACACATGGGAACATCACCATCTGCAAGTTCCCCTCCGAGGCAGCCTGATTTGGAAATTGCTGATTTGTCCTTCAGCATCACTGGGTCAATATCCCACCAGGCACGACCTTAGAGTGAGCAACACGGGCAATAAGCAAGGGAGGCACGTTTCGATGGTGAAAGATGACATGGTGCGAAATCTTGTGACAATAGCGAAAAAGTGTTTGCTTCAGTGATTTATTTTTGCACAGACTCCTTGTGCTATTTCAAGCAATGAGCTACTTAGCAAAAGGTATGGAGAGATGCTGACCTAGTACTCATGTCAGCGGATTAGTAACTGAGGGATCCAGGCTACCATTCTGGGCTCAGATGCAGAAAATATACTGAAGCAATTCAGCCAGTCTGGCAGCATTTATGGAGAGAGAAAGAGAGTTAACGTTTTGAGTCCAGTGTGATTCTTCTGGTGCAGGCTCAAAGGGCTGAATGGCCTACTCCAGCACCTATTTTCTATGTTCCTTCAGAACTTCAGTCAGTATGAATTGGGAGGCAGGAGTAACATGCGATCGATGCATGTACAGCACTGACCAGCCTAGCTGTCTCACCAAGAGGAAAATGCATGGAGGAGCACTGAGAGTGGCACTAAGATGGGCATGACCCACAGTTACCAAGGCTGGTGATGGGCTATAGCCAGGCTCGGCGTGGTTTCTAAAGAAACTAATTAAATCCATAAAATAAACAAAAGAAGGATTGTGGTCAGTGCTGAAGACTTTATTCAATATGGAGAGCTTTTCTAAAATATTTCAATATGTAAAAATTGTAAATAAATTAAATTTTTTATTACTGTTTATTGTTGGTGAGGTTTGCCTGGAGAATACAAAGCCAGTGATAGCTTGACTGATTTGCACAGAAGCAAGAGGGATTAGACACTTGTAAGTGGGGTTTCTTTGTATTCAGAGTACCAAACGTTTAGGCAGCGTACAAGTTTTCCCAGGCTTTCTTAAGGCTGGCTTTGCTCCTGACATAACAGCACTGTTGGTGTACCTTCATCACATGGACTGAAATGGTTCAAGAAGGTGCCTCAACACCACTTTCTGAAAGGAATGGACGTGCAATACCCACATTCCATGAGTACATTTTTAAAATGTCATGAGATCCTTGAACAGAAGACGATAACTAATGCAACACAGATCTGAGACTTCATTTCTTTTCTCTGGTTGTTATTTGTCTGGGAGCTGGTAATTGATCTTGCTGTAGACTCTGGCTCCAGGAATGTGATGGTTGGCACTTTCACAAGCTGCTGGCAAATTCCTATCCCTCCCTGTGTAATGAGCCTTTGCTTGCTACATGCAGCACTGATTCAATTTCAGGCAGGTGCGATCCAGTTGTCCACTGTCTATCCCTCTCATTTACTCCATTAGCAGGACATGTTGCTCATAACAAAATAACCCGGTGCATTAAAGCAAAGCTGCACTGACTGTTCCTTCAGTGGGTGACCAAACATTAGGGTCATGGTTATGTTACTACAATCGTCCCCAGTGAATTCAAATCTCACCACAGCTGTTCAAAAACTTTAATAAACTTGGGGAAAACCAAAATAAAACTGCCCAGTCTCAGTAAAAGTGACGATGAAGCTGTCAAATTACTGTAAAAACTCAACTGTTTTACTCATGACCTCACCTGGGCCCATGTGTTTCTTGACACCAACGACCTGCATGGTTGGCTTTCAAGCTGACATCTCAGTTGAATTAAGACATCTCATGGTAGCTGGGAATGAGGGAGGACATGGAACATAGAACAGTATAGCACAGGAATGGGCCTATCAGCCCATGAAATTGCTGAACATGATGCCAAAGTAAATTAATCCCATCTGCCTGCCTTTGGTCCATATCCCTCCATTCTTTGCAGAGAAGTGTTGTCATTCTTAAGAGTGCCAAACCCTCAGAATGTGAGAAAGAAAAGCTTTTCCCACAAGTAGTTTCGGCATTTCGGTTGTCAATTTCATTCCAAAATGGTGTCTACATCATGTACCTCTGGACAGATCCATACAGAATGCCATCATGGTGAGGGTGTTGTCTGGAGATGAGCAGTGCGAGGTATGTGGAGTAGACTGGTCATAGTGTCATGATTCAGGTTGCAACCTGCTGTTAAACCTATTCCTGGAGGTTTAATCACATGACCCCTGTGTACCAGCCATTGCTTGGCCAACACAGCTCTTTTTCTGATGAAAGAGCAGGCCAAGCAGCATCAGAGGAGCAGGAAGGCTGACGTTTCGGGCCTAGACCCTTCTTCAGAAATGGGAGAGGGGAAGGGGGTTCTGAAATAAATAGGGAGAGAGGGGGAGGTGGATAGAAGATGGATAGAGGAGATGATAGGTGGAGAGGAGACAGACAGGTCAAAGAGGCAGGGATGGAGCCAGTAAAGGTGAGTGTAGATGGGGAAGTAGGGAGGAGATAGGTCAGTCCAGGGAGGACGGACAGGTGGAGGGGGCGGGATGAGGTTAGTAGGTAGGAGATGGGGGTGGGGCTTGAGGTGGGAGGAGGGGATAGGTGGGAGGAAGGACAGGTTAGAGAGGCAGGGACGAGCTGGGCTGGTTTTGGGATGCGGTAGGGGGAGGGGAGATTTTGAAACTTGTGAAGTCCACGTTGATACCATTGGGCTGCGGTGTTCCCATTGGCATATGAGTTGCGGTTCCTGCAACCTTCGGGTAGCATCGTTGTGGCACTGCAGGAGGCCCAGGATGGACATGTTGCCTGAGGAGTGGGAGGGGGAGTTGCAATGGTTCACGACTGGGAGGTGCAGTTGTTTAGTGCGAACCGAGCGTAGGTGTTCTGCAAAGTGGTCCCCAAGCCTCCACTTGGTTTCCCTGATGTAGAAGAGGCCACAACGGGAACAGCGGATGCAGTATACCACATTAGCAAATGTGCAGGTGAACATCTGCTTGATGTGGAAAGTCTTCTTGGGGCCTGGGATGGGGGTGAGGGGGGGAGGTGTAGGGACAGGTGTAGCACTTCCTGCGGTTGCAGGGCGTGGTGGGGCTGGAGGGGAGTGTGGAGCGGACAATGGAGTCAAGGAGGGAGTGGTCCCTCCGGAAAGCAGATAAGGTTGGGAAGGGGAAAATGTCTTTGGTGGTTGGGTTGGATTGCAGATGGCAGAAGTGTTGGAGGATGATGCGTTGGATCCGGAGGTTGGTGGGGTGGTACGTGAGGACGAGGGGGATTCTGTTTTGATTGTTATTGCAGGGAGGGGGTGTGAGGGATGATTTGCGGGAAATGCGGGAGACACGGTCGAGGGCGTTCTCAACCACTGAGGGGGGGAAGTTGCGGTCCTTGAAAAACGAGGACATCTGAGATGTATGGGAGTGGAATGCCTCATCCTGGGAGCAGATGCGGTGGAGGCGAAGTAATTGGGAATAGTGGATGGCATTTTTGCAGGAGGATGGGTAGGAGGAGATGTATTCTAGGTAGCTGTGGGAGTTGGTGGGCTTGAAATGGACATCGGTTTCTAGGTGGTTGCCAGAGATGGATACAAAGAGGTCCAGGAAGGAGAGAGAGATATTAGAGATGGTCCAGGGGAACTTAAGGTTGGGGTGGAAGGTGTTGGTGAAGTGGATGAACTGTTTGATCTCCTCGTGGGAGCACGAGGCGGCGCCGATACAGTCATCAATGTAATGGAGGAAGAGGTGGGGTTTAGGGCTAGTGTAGGTACGGAAGAGGGATTGTTCCACATATCCTACCAAGAGGCAGGCATAGCTTGGGCCCATGCAGGTACCCATGGCCACCCCCTTTGTCTGTAGGAAGTGGGTGGAATTGAAAGAGAAGTTGTTGAGGGTGAGGACAAGTTCGGCTAAGCGAATGAGAGTGTCAGCGGAGGGGGACTGGTCGGGCCTGCAGGAAGAAGTGGAGGGTCTTTCGGCCATCTGTATGGGGAATGCAGGTGTATAGGGACTTATTTCAGAAACCCCTTCCCCTCCCCCATTTCTGAAGAAGGGTCTAGGCCCGAAACATCAGCCTTCCTACTCCTCTGATGCTGCTTGGCCCGCCGTGTTCATCCAGGTCTACACCTTGTTATCTCAGATTCTCCAGCATCTGCAGTTCCTGCTATCTCTTCTTCTGGTGCACTGCTTTCCAACACTGATGGGAAAGCAAAAAGGCTCATTACACAACTGGGTGATGCTTGGCTGTCAGCCAAATAACCTTCTCCTTCCCATTTTCAACTTGTATGTCTGGTCAAAGAAAATGACAAAAAAAAACAAACATTTTCACCATCCCTTCTTCAGGGTTTTAACACAGCAGTGTCCCAGAGATTGATCTTCAACTCTGGGAGACATCAGGCCAATCCTGGAGGGTAGGAAACACTGTGCAGAGTTGACACCAGTGCTGTGATTATCAACTCAGCCCTCTCCTGCTTTTGTCCTCTCTTTAACACACAGCCAAAAGAGATTGACAACCATCAGTACCTTTTTTGCATTCATCAGGGATTAAGCTCTAACCAAGGTGGTCCCATGTGTATTATGGTTGACATCATTATGTCTCCTATTGCTTGGCAGTCTTCTAACATTGACCTCCAAGCATCATTAGTTTCCATTCTTCATCACTTGCAGCTATATGTATCAGTTGGCGGGGTCCTAAAAGCTGGAATATTCTCCCCAAGTCTCTTTGTTTCTCCAACCCTCTCTCATCCTTTAAGATGCTCCCTAAAATGTAGCTCTTGGTCAAGCTTCTCTCTCTTACACCAATATCTCCCTTTATGGCATGATGTCAAGTTTTGTTTGATAATAATCATGTACAATGTCTTGGAAGTTATCTACATTAAAGCTGGTGTTGGTGTATTGCTGAAGGTTGCCCAGAACACAGTACACTTCAATACAAAGTCGCATCCTTTTGGCATCTGACAATTTAATTCAACATTCATTCTGCTTTCTTGATCACATATAGAGATCAATGCTGATCATCTACCACAATGCCATTTTCCTGAACTATCCCTTGATGCCTCTAGTAACTAGAAATCTATTAATATCTCTTTGGGACATATTCAATGAATGAGTTTCCACAGCTGCCTGGAGTAGAATACTCCAAATACCACCCTCTGAGTGAAGGAATTCCTCGTCAACTCAGTCCAACATGGACTACCTCGTATTCTTCAAACTGCGTTCTCTGGTACTTGACCCTCCAACCAGGGAAACATCCTTGCAGTTGCATCTATCTCTTTAAGAAATTTGTAAGTTTCTATGAAATTGTCTCTCATCACTTCTAAACATCACAGAATCCAGGCTAGATCTCCTATATCTGACCCCATAGAATAGCCTCACCATCAGGAATCAATCTGATAAACCTCCTCTCTACTCCCTCGATGAGAAGTAAGGCAAGCGGACCAGAACTGCACGCAAACTCAGGTGCAGTCTCACTGGTGTCTTTACAATTGAAACAAGAACTTCTTTGCCCTTGTATTCAAATTCTTTTGCCTACCATGTTGCTTACTGGGAAGTAGTGTTCAGGGGATCGTTCACAATCTCCAAAGAGCGGAGATGGGGCCTCAGTTAAATGTCCAATTTAAAGGTGAAAGATTAGGAAAGCATTCCAGACAGCATGTAATGGAGTTATCGCCTTATGTAGCCCAATAGTATGGGAAGAATGATGCCTGACATCTAGGCTGCTCCTTTCCCTTTCAAAAAAGTTATCTTATTGAACTACTACCCGTCAATAATCTACTCCACTTCTGGCATCATACAACTCCTTGGCTGCTTGCTTGGTTAGCTGTGCCTCTGTTCCTCAACACAATTTGCTCCAATTAGTTAGCATTTTCAAAGCTGCCCACTTTGCATTGTGATCTTGAGTGCAAGAAACAATTACTGTGCAACATGGATAGTGCAAGATGCAGAGTGCAAGATACAGTTGGTGCAAGATACAGAAAGTGTAGATTACAGAGTGCAGGATAGTGCAATGTATAAACAGTGCAAATTACAGACACTGCAAGACAGAAAATTTAAGGTACAAATAGAGAAATATATAGGTTATATAACATACATACACTGCAATATACATACAGCGCAGATCATAGAGTGCAAGGGCCTGTTCCTCTGCAATACTGTAAGATAGACTGTGCAATATATAGACGGTTCAAGATATATACAGTGCAAGGTCACATAATTTAAGATACAGATATTGCAAGATACGGATAGCGAATGTCCCCAGAGTTCATCCTTCAGTTACTCCACTTCACACCCTCTCTTTTAATCGTTTCTTTTGGTAGTCAATCCCTGTATACTAAACATGCAATGTTTTAAAGCCCTGGATTAGAGAGAGGGAGATGCGCAAGCCTATATGAAAGGAGCATGCATCCCTTAGTCTGGAGGCAGAGTGATAGGGCAGGTGGAGTATTAACATGATGAGAGTGCATTCTTGCAGTAAACAGGACCACAGAACACTGAAATTTGGGAATAACACTTAAATTCTAGCATTTGACAAATAAACAACTTTAATTTAGAGTCATAGAGTTATAGAACTGTACAGTACGGAAACAGACCCTTCTGTCCAACTCTTCCATACTGACCAGATATCCAAAATTAATCTACTCCCATATGCCAGCATCTGGCCCATATCCCTCTCTTCCCTTCCTATTCATAAACCCAGCCAAATTCCTTTTAGATGTTGTAATTGTTCGAGTCTCCATCACTTTCTCTGGCAGCTCATTCCATATATCCACCACCCTCTGTGTGAAAAAGTTGCCCTTTAGGTCCCTTTTGGATCTTTCCCTCTCACCTTAAACCTGTGCCTCTAATTTTGGACTCCACCACCTTGGGGAAAAGACCTTGTCTATTCACCCTATCCATGTGCCCCCATGATTTTATAAATCTTTATAAGGTCATTCATCAGCCTCCAACACTCCAGGGGAAATAGCCCCAGCCTATTTAGCCTCTCCCTACAGCTCAAATCCTCCAACCCTGGCAACATCCTTCGAAATCTTTACTGAATGCTTTCAAGTTTCACAACATCCTTTCTAAAGCAGGGAGACCAGAAATGAACACAGTATTTCAACTTTCTTTTGCACTTTTCATGACCTCAGGACAACCTGAAGGGTTTTACAGGCAATGAACTGCTTTTGATGTGCAGTTGTGATTTTAATGTAGGAGATACAGTGGACAATTAGCACACAGTAAAATCCCACAAACAACCATGTGATAAATGACCACATAATCAATCTTAGTGATGTCAGTTGAAAGACAGCAATCACCCAGAATAGGGAGAAAATTGTCCTGCTCTTCTGAATTCATGCTACACAGCACCTCTGATCATTCACCCAAAAGACAGCAAATGACATCAGTTCTTCTCTGAAAGACAGTATCTCCAACAGTGTTAACAAGCATGGGGCTGGATGAACACAGCAGGTCAAGCAGCATCATAGGAGCAGGAAAACTTGACGTTTCGGGCCTAAACCCTTGATGAAGGGTTTAGGC
>JAHRHZ010000017.1:34349992-34386932 GCA_024137785.1 Ginglymostoma cirratum | reverse complement strand
GTGTTCATCCAGCCCCATGCTTGTTATCTCAGATTCTCCAGCATCTGCAGTATCTTTTATCTCTTATCTCCAACAGTGTAACACTCCTTCCTCAATTGTGTGTTCAAGTCTGTGTACTGGGATTGCAATCTCCAGCTTTCTGATTCAGAGTTCAGAGCGCTACCCACTGAACCACAGCTGACATTTATGACTCACAATTTTCTCTCCATTAAAATAATGATCAGAAAGTATAACAGGGGTAAAATCTCTGAAATCAATAAAAACTACAATTATGCACTTTCTAAGAGGTTGTTGTGAACCACAAAACCAATTTTACACTTAGACATCGAATTGAAAATCTAATGCTCGGGCTCCCTGGCTTTAAAAGGAGATGAATGCTCTTGTTTCAGTCCCACTCAGGCCTTCCCTCACCACCAACTCTTTTGCTGGTTCATTGATTGATACCGCTTCCTGCTTGCATCTTCAGACAGAAAAATTCATCAACTTTGCCTCCAATTTCTGCATTTCCTTCACCATCACATGGTCCAACTCAAACACTTCCCTCCCTTCCCCAACATCTATGCCACCACTTACAAGGATTGGCAGTCTATGATGCTCAATATAAACTCGCTGACTTCTAAAACTACACGTTGCATTTGTCCCCTGCAAGAACTCCATTCTGTTCTTCCAGTTCCTCCATCACATCTGTTCTGCTGATGATCCCTTTAACATTTTCCTTTTCCTTCAAACAAGTGTTCCCCCACCCACAACTGTGGCTGTCAGAGCCTTTGATCATACAGAAATAAAAATTGGGCGGCACAGTGGCACAGTGGTTAGCACTGCTGCCTCACAGCGCCAGGGACCCGGGATTGATACCACCCTCGGACTGTGTGGAGTTTGCACATTCTCCCCGTGTCTGTGTGAGTTTCTTCCCGGTGCTCCGGTTTCCTCCCACAGTCCAAAGATGTGCAGGCTAGGTGGATTGGCTACGGTAAATTGCCCGCAGTGTTCAGTGATGTGTGGGTTATCAGGGGATGGATCTGCATGGGATGCTCTGAGGGTCGGTGTGGACTTCTTGAGCCAAAGGGCCTGTTTCCACATGGTAGGGATTCTATGACAGTCATCCCACCTCCACACTCACTCCGTCTTTTCCCTCCGCAGTAGAATTCTCCTTATTCCTCACTTTGCATGTCACCAGCCTTTGTATTACAAGGATTACCCTCCATTATTTCAACCACATCCAGCAGGATATACCATCAAACACATCCCATGATGCTGCTTGGCCTGCTGTGTTCATCCAGCTCCACACCTTGTTGTCTCGGATTCTCCAGCATCTGCAATACTTATTATCTCTGATACCACCCCTCCCCTGTCAGCATTCTGAGAGACCATGTCCTTCACAACATCCTGGTTCAGATCTCAATCACCGCTACACTTCTCCCTCCTCCTCAGCACCTCCCCATGCACACACAGGAGACATGACAACTCTTTCTTCCTCCCTCATTTACCAAGGCCCCAAAGTCATTCCAGGTGGTTTCCTTTCAAAATATACTTTATTCATTAAAAAGTATCTTTTTATGTCTAAAAACACAGTCACAAACACAGTTCGGTTTTGTACAGTAGCATATCAAGGAAACAAACATTGGAGTTTAACTGTATCCAAACAAACCAAAAGCATCTCTTACTTGAACCAGGCTATACTTACATGCATTTGAGGCACCAGGAGGGTCCGATAACTGAACAGACCCCCATTTAACTTCAGCAGGAAGACCTCAGACAGTGGACTTTCTGCACTGAGCCTTGGCGGCAGTTGCCTGAAGCTTTAGTGCGTCCCTCAGCACGTAGTCCCGGGCCTGGCAATGGGCCAGTCCGCAACGCTCGGTCAGGGTCAATTCCTTGTTCTGGAAGGCCAATTTAAGTGTACTGCTTTCAATCTAGACCACTGTATTCGCTGCTCACACTGCACTCTCCTCTATAATGAGGACACCAGGTAAAGTCTGGGTGAATGTTTTGTGTAACACCTTCACTCAATCTGCAGGCATGACCCTAACATTTCAGTCAGTTGCTTTAATTCATTGCCTTGGCCTTTGGCTCACAATTCAGCCCTCAGCCAGCTGCCATGTTCCAGTGAAGCCCAACACAAATTGGAAGGAATGCCACCTCATTTTCTAATTCGACACATAGCCTACTGGACTCAATATTCAGTCCAATAATTTCAGGCCAAGAATTTCATTTCCCATTTTTATTCTTTTTTTGTGTGCTATGTGCAGTATAAATCGTGTTTCTTGTGTTTTTGCTTACAGACAGAACTGTTATTATTCTGCCACTAAAATTCACTCTGTCTCTCCGACAACCATGAAAACCTCCCTTTTACCTCTGTTCCATGATGTGTTTGTCATTTAATCTTTTCTGTCCTCCACCTTATTCCACACCTTCTTTTTCACCCTCCCTCTTTTCAAACCCCTGTCACATTTTCACTCTTCTTCAGTTCCAAAGAAGAGTCACATTGCACTCAAAATTGAACTCTCTTTCTTTCTCCACGGATGGGTTCACTTCTGATAACTGTTTTCAAATTTCCAGCATCCACCGTGTTTTGCTTTTATCGATGCGAATGAAATGGATAATAAAGCCAGAATCCAACGTCAGTGGTGCGAAAGGCCAAAGGATCTAGTCTGATGAATGGGAGTGAGGATCTCCAAGCAGATGTAGCAACTCAGAATTGGGCATCGGCCAGGTACTGTGGGATGTCAGATGTCTCAGAATCGTACTCCGAAACTATCTGCAACCTTGTGGCCTGGCATCACCAACCTCACCACCCACCTTCCCTGCCACCACCCCCCCAACAAAAAAAATTACCATCAACCTATTGAATCAACATGCTGCCAAGAAGTGTACAGGCAGGCATGCCAGGAGCAACACCAAGCATATCTAAAAATGAGGTGACAACCTGGTGAAGCTACAACACAGGACTACCTATGTGTCAACAGCATAAGCAATGATTGATAGACAGACCTAGGGAATTTCACAATTAATGGATCAGATCTAAGCTTTGCAGTCCTGACACATCCAGTCATGAATGATGGCAAATAATCAACAACTTAATGGAGGAGGAGGATCCACAAACATCCCCATCCTTAATAATGGGGAGCCTAGAACATCAGCGAGAAAGACAAGACTGAAGCCAGAGGAGTGCTGAGTGAGTGATCCATTTCAGCTTCCTCTGGTGACCCCGCGCATCATAAATGCTCATCTTCAATCACTCGAAATTATATCAAGAAATAGCTGGAGGCACCGTATTGCAAAGGCTATGGGCCCTGACAAAATTCCAGACGTAATCTTGAAGACAGTGCTCCAGAACTTGCATTGCCGTAAACAAGCTGTTCCAGTATGGCTACAACACTTCTGGCTCAGAGGCACGGATGCTAACTCAAAAGCTCTAAAGTTTAATAAGCCAGTTCTTCTCTTTGATTTTTTAAACATTATTCTGCATAGACATGTTATTACACACGTCTGGAGCACGTGAACCTTCAAACCACACGTCCTAGTCCAAAAGTACAAACATTACCATGGCTCCACAATAGCCCTAGTTCCTCAGGTAGTACCCTAGACCCAACCATCTTCAGCTGCTTCATCAATGACCTTCCTTCCATCATAAGGTCAGAAGGGGGAAGTTCACTGCTGATTGAACAATGTTCAGCACCATTAGTGACTCCTCAGATACAGAAGCAGCCCATTTCAAAACACAGCAAGACCTGGGCAATATCCATATTCGAACTGACATGTTGCTAGTAACATTTGCGCCACAGAAGTCTCTGACAAGAGAAACAGCCTAACCTCTGCCTCTTTATGTTCAGTGGCATTACCATCATTGAATCCTTCACAATTAACATTCTTAAGGTTACCAGGTTGCCCAGAAGCTGCACTGGACTAGCCATGTAGATACTATGGCTACAAGACCAGGTCGGGGACTAGCAGTAGAGCTGGATGAACACAGGAGGCCAAGCAGCATCAGAGGAGCAGGAAGGCTGACGTATCGGGCCCAGACCCTTCTTCAGAAGAAGGGTCTAGGCCTGAAATGTCAGGCTTCCTGCTCCTCTGATGCTGCTTGGCCTGCTGTGTTCATCCAGCTATACACCTTGTTATCTCAGATTCTCCAGCATCTGCAGTTCCTACTATCTCAGTGACTAGCAGCATTGCAGTGATTAACTCATGTTCTGATTCCCCAAAGCCTGTCCACCAAATCAAGGCACAAGTCAGGAAGGTGATAGAATACTCCCTACTTGCCTGAATGAGTGCAGCTCCAACAATGCTCAAGAAGTTTGACATCATCCATGACAAACAACCTGCTTGATTGGCATTGCATCCATAAACATTCACTCCTTCCGTCACTGATGTTCAGCCTCAGTCGTGGGCACTATGTGCAAGTTGCACTGCAAATGTTTACTAGGCTCCTCAAGCCTACAGTCACTATCATCGAAAAGGACAAGGGCAGCAGATACATTGGAACAGCTCCACCTCCACGTACACCTGCAAGTTTCCTTCCAAGCTACTCACCATCCTGACTCGGAAATATATCACCATTTCTTCGGTGTCACTGAGTCAAAATCCTAGAACTGCCTCCCTAATGGCATTGTGGGTATACCTACAGCAAATGGCCTTCAGCAGCTGAAGAAGGCAACTCACCACCACCTGCTAAGAAAGGGTAAGTAATAGTGGCCCAACCAGTGAGGCACACATCCCATGAGTTTATCATTTAAAAAAAGCGTGTGGTTTCGATCCTGAACAGACCAATGGAGATGAATATCCTGAAAGTCAAGAACTTTCAAATGCAGTAGGTTTATTTCCAGAAGAGCAAAGATGGATGAAGTGGCAACTCTCAACTTACAGTTTCTTTACTGGTGTCTGTCACCAACTTTCATAAACATTTTCTCCAGTCTTCTGAATTACATGCTGTAGCTGCACACTAACTTTTTGCAGCTCGTGTACCAGCACGCTTAAATCCCTTTGCATCTCAGAATTCTGCAATCATTCTCTGTTTAAGTAATATGGGTACTCTTTGTGCCAAAGTGAACATCTTCACAATTTCCCACATTATAATCATTTGTCAGATAGTTGCCCACTTACTCAGCCTATCTATATTCATCTGCTCTTCCTTATATTTTCTTCACAGCATATTTTCCTACTTGATGTCATCTGCAAATTTAGCTTCCATGCCTTAGCTCCCCACGTCTAGTCTTTTTATTTAATTTAACCCCCTTTTTCCCAGTCAACCTGTTCAGAGGTGTTATTACACACTTCTAGAACAGGTAGGACTTGAACCCAGGTCTGTCAGTCTAGGGGCAGAGACACTACAAATGTAGTGCTAGCTCACTACCTCTAAGTCATTGATGTAAATTGCCAAAAGCTGGGCCCTGTATTATTAGGTTGAAAGTACCTAACAGGTTCTTTAAGGTCTGATCAAAATGAACACAAGCAGACACTGTGCTTCAACATAGCAAATTTATTTGCTTAATCTACTTCATTTACATACAAACAAATGAGAGAATCCATTAGTTTAAACTACTTTATATGTTTGCACACTAATGAGTCTCAAAGCCTTGTCTTCAATCCAGAGACTGCTGGTGGCTGGCACTTGGATTGACTCAATCTCTGAATCCATGGCCCCACAAACCCCAGTCCGATGACGAAGATCCATGGCCTCGGTCTCATGAACCCAGTCCAATGATGAAAATCCACTGAGTGGGACAAAGTTACTGATGTTAATACTGCTCTAAATCAAATGCAACCTGCTTGAGGAGGTTGAGGGGTGACCTTATGGAGGTTTATAAAATCTTGAACGGCATATAAAAGGTGAATACCAAAGATCTTTTCCCTGGGTTAGGCAAGTTCAAAACTCGAGGGCATAATTTAAGATGACAGGAGAAAGATTTAAAAGGGTCCTGAGGGGCAACTTTCTCACACAGACGGTGGTTCATTTGTGGAATGAACTGCCAGAGGTATTGGTAGATGTCGACACAGTTGCAACATATAAAGGCTTTTGGACAGGTACATGAATAGAAAGGTTTAAAGAGATAAGAGCCAAACACAGGCAAACGGGACAGCTTTAGTTTGGGAAACTTGTTCGCGTGAAGGGACTGAAGCATCTGTTTCCATGTTGTATGACTCTATAACTCTAGTTTGCTAGTTCACTACAGCTAGCTCAGCTTTCATGCACACATAGTTGCCCTTATTTAGTTTTAAAATACTAGCCTTAGCCCCCATTTTCTCGCTTTCAAATAGGATGTAAAATTCAATCATATTTGGTCACTGCTAGCTTGGGTTGCCTTTACTCTGAGATCATTAATTAATTGTTACATTATACAGTACCAAGTCTAATATAACCTGGTCTCCAGTAAGTGCCAAAGTGGCTACTCTAAGAAACTACCTCAAAAGCATTATATAAACTCCTCATTCAGGCTTCTACAGCACACTTGATTTTTCCAGTTTATGTTTAGATTAAAATTACCCTTAGTTATTACCATCCCTTTACCACAAGCACTGAATATTTCTTTCTGGATACACTGTCTCATATTGTGGTTAGTGTTATGAGGCCTATAGATCACTTGCATAAATGATGTTTCTCCCCATAATATTCTTCATTTCTATACAAATTGATTCTGCATTTTGATCTCCTGAATGAAGGCCATCTCCAACAATGGCACAAATGTCATCTTTGATTGACTTCCACATTTCCCACGCTTGCTATTCTCCTTGAATAAACTGGGGAGGCCTTCAAAATGGGATAATGGGAGTCCAGAGACTGTATGTTCCTGTTAGTGTGAAGGGCAAGGATGGTATGTGTAGGCAATTCTGGATGACTGGGGAATTTGAGGCTCTGGTCAAGAAAAAGGAGGCATATCTAGATATTGACAGCTGGGTTCAAATGAATCCCTAGTGGAGTATAAAGGCAGTAGGAGCATACTCAAGAGGAAATCAGTAGGGCAAAAAGGGACATGAGATAGCTTTAGCAAATAGAATTGAGGAGAATCCAAAGAGATTCTACAAATGCATTAAGGCCAAAAGAGTAACCAGGGAGACAATAGGGCCCCTTGAAGATCAACAAGACCGTCTATGTATGGAACCACAGGAGATGGGTGAGATACTAAAAGAGTATTTTGCATCAGGTTTTACTTTGGAGAAGGTTATCAAAGCTAGAGAACTTGGAGCAATAAATAGTGATATCTTGAAAAGTGTCCATATTATAGAAGAGGAGGTGCTGGGCATCGGAAAGCTCATAAAGGTGGATACATTCCTGGGACATGACCATGTGTATCCCAGAACCTTGTGGGAAGCATTGGAAGTGATTGCTGCGCCTCTTCCTAACTATTTGTATCACTGATAGCCACGGGTGAGGTGCTGAAAGACTGGAGGTTGGCTAACATGGCGCCACTATTTAAGAAAGGTGGTAAAGAAATGCCAGGCAACTATAGATCAGTGAGCCTGACATCGGTGGTGGGTAAGTTGTTGGAAGAGATTGTGAGGGAAAGGATTTACATGTATTTGGAAAGGCAAGGACTGATTAGGGATAGTCAAAATGGCTTTGTGTGTGAGATACCATGTCTCATTAACTAGGTTGAGTTTTTTTTGAAGAAGTGACAAAGAAGATTGATGAAGGCAGAGTAGTGGATGTTGTCGATATGGAGTTCAGAAAGGTATTCAACAGGTTCTGCAAGGTTGACTGGTTAGTATGTTTAGATCACATGGAGTCTGGGGGTGCTAGGCATTCGGATATAAAATTGGCTTGAAGGTGGGAGACAGAGAGAGGAAGACTGGAGGTCTGTGACCAATGGTGTGATATAAGGATCAATGCTGGGTCCACTATTTTTTGTTGTTTTTATAAATGATTTAGATGTAAATGTAGGAGGTATGGTTAGTAGGTTTGCTGATGACGCCAATATTGGTGGTATAGTGGGTAGTGAAGAAGGTTATCTCAGAGTACCGTACCTTGACTAGATGGGGTGAGGAGTGGCAGATGGAGTTTTATTTAGATAAATGTGAGGTGTTGTATTTTGGTAAGGCAAATCAGAGCAGAACTTTTACAGTTAATGGTAGGGTCCTGGACAGTGTTGCTGAACGAAGAGACCTTAGGTGCAGGTTCATAGTTCTTTGAAAGTGGAGTCACAGGTAGCCAGGGTAATGAAGAAGGCGTTTGGTACACTTGCCCTTATTGGTCAGTGTATTGAGTTGGGATGTCATGTTGCAGCTGTACACGACATTTGTTAGGAATACTACGTTCAATTCTTGTCTCCCTGCTATAGGAAAGATGTTGTTAAACTTGAAAGGGTTCAGAAAAGATTTACAAAGCTGTTGTCAGGGTTAGATGGTTTGAACTACAGGGAGAAGCTAAATAGACTGGGGCTATTTTCCCTACAGCACCGGAGGCTGAGCAGAGACTGTTTGGAGGTTTATAAAATCATGAGGAGCCTGGATCAGCTGAATAGCTAAGGTCTTTTTCCTCGGGTGGGGTAGTCCAAAACTAGAGGGCATGGGTTTAAGGTGAGAGAGGAAAGGTTTAAAAGGGACTTAGGCATTTACAGAGGCAAGTTCCAACATAAATGCAGGCAAATAAATTTCTAATGGTACTGTATAAGAAAAGGATTGAATATGATTGATCATTGATGTTACATACCACAGGTTTATATTACACCTGATCCAAAAACTTCATATGACTGTTTACATGTTAATTAAAACATGCAACAATGCTTGCATTTTTCATTTGGTTAAACATCCTAACACGCTTCACAAGAATGCTAAGGATTTTCTAAAGTGCAAAAGCTCAGTCAAAGATTAGGTTTTAAGGGGAAAAGAAGTCCAGGAGAGAATTGCAGAGATAATAGGAACTGCAGATGCTGGAGAATCTGAGATATCAAGGTGTACAGCTGGATGAACACAGCAGGCCAAGCAGCATCATAGGAGCAGGAAAGCTTGATGTTTTGGGAAGGCCTGAAATGTCAAGCTCTCCTGCTCCTATGATGAGAATTGCAGAGATTACAGCTTTTTAATAATTCATTCAAGGGATGGGGGTGTGGCAGGCTAGGCTAGCATTTATTGCCCATCTCAGAGGGCAGTTAAGATTCAACCACATTGCTGTCATGACCATCAATCAACTCTTAATTCCAGAATTTCTTTTTGTTGAATTCAAATTATGTCCTCTGCCAGGGCAGGACTTGAACCTAGGTCCCCTGAACATTACCTGAGTCTCTGCATTGACAGCCCCCTAATAATACCACTAGCATTGCCTGCCCTATCCTGGACACCTGAACGCACAGCTGTCAATTGTGGAGCAAAAACTATGGGGTTGTACAGGAAGCCAGGATTGGAGGAGGGCAGAGATCATTGTAGTTAAGGATATTACTGGAATATGGTGGGTTGAGGCAATGGACAGATTTAGCACAAGAAAAAGCATTTGTAATTGAGACATTGCTAACATAAATCAAGGCAATATAATTGTGAGCATAGGTACTTGGTGTGAATTAGGATGTGGGCAGCCAAGTTATGGGTTTACTCGAACATTTTTTTATCTTCTTAAACATCTCACATAATTCAGCCTTTTGTTAAAAAAAATTCTTTCACAGGATGTGGGTGTCGTTGTCTGGATCAGCATTTATTACTCATTTGAGAAGGTGGTATTGTGCCACCTTCTTGCAGTCCAACTGGTGTGATGACAGCTAGAATGCAGTTGGGAAACAAGTTCCGAGTTTTTGACCCTACCACTCTTAAGGAATAAGGAAATTATTCCAAGTCAGGATGGTGTATGCAACTTGCAGAGGCCTAAGCTTTTGAGGACACAGAGTTATATCTCATCATGGTAACTAGTAAAAGTTATGTATAATTTAAAAACACTGAACATAACACTAGACCCAGTAATGACACCACGGCAATGTTCATTGATTGTCATAAAAACCCATCTGGCTTCTTAAAGTACTTTAGGGAAGGAAATCTGCCATCCTTACCAGGTCTGCCCCACATGCGACTCCAGACTCATACCAATGTGGTTGACTCTTAACTGCTCCTTTGTATCCAAAGGCAAAGGCCGTGGTCTGAACATAGGAATCGGGAGCAGTAGCTGCCCCTCAGGCCAAAAACTCTGCCATTGAATAACATCACGGCTCACTGCATCCTCAACTTCACGTTTCCTGTGTGCCACCGATAACCTCACACGCCGATCAAGCGCCTAAGGGAATTGCAAACCTGCCCGTGCAACCTACTCCCAGAATTTAACCCTCCCCTGGGCCACAGATGGGTGGTGTTTCAGGAACATGACATTTCAAGTAATAGTAGTGGTGGTTTGTGGTTGGGGACCGGGGGTGTTGCACAAGATCCTAAGTACAGATTCTTTTAAGGAAGGGAGCTGCCATGCTTTTGTTACTATGTCCTGCCCGCCTGTCCTCTCTCAGCGACAATGTGCTCTTGAAGATTGTTTGCAGTTGCTTGAAAACGAAGCAGGTTTCTCGCTGGTGAAGGATACGCGTGTTGCTGTTTGTCTCCTCCCCGGATGCTGTGATTGACAGATTCTGCAGAGCCCTGCTATGTGTGTGTGTGTGTGTGTGCTATATATTGTGTGGGCGCTTTGCAGAGAGCAGTTGTTCTGAACAGGACCCATCACAGAATAGGACTGCAGTAATTTAACTCCCTGTCTCCTGTGGTGTAACCAGAAATTAGGACAAATTAAAACCGTTCCCCCTCTGCCGTTATTCTTTTTACATGTAAAAGACCTGTCCTACTGATTGTTTGTCATTGAGCGGAAGGATATGTTTTAAATCGTTACAAGAGCAGTGACGAGAGAGAGTGGGAAAGAGACAAGACTAAGCTCCGGGCTGTGTCAGTTTTCGGGTGAAATTAACATGGCGAGCGACTCTCCAGCGCGAAGCTTGGATGAAATCGACCTCTCGGCTCTGAGGGTGAGTAACCCAGATCAGAGCTCTCCTTGTGCCAGATCTTGCTTTCTTCCGGGAGATACATTGTTCCCTCTGTAGTACTGTCACAATCTCCAACACACCAATGTAGCAGTTGTGTGTCACAAAGATGTGCGATGTTACAATCTATATTTCCTGTCCTGTCTCAAAATTGTAGCTAATTGGCAAAAGGGATAAATAACACGTCTAAACCGAGTTGCTTGTGTTTATGTGTAAAGTGTTAAACTCATCATTCTATTAAGCTCACTGTACGCCAATGTCACAATGAATGGGGTGAAATGGAACCTGTTTAGATTTTTTTTTCATTCATCGACTACACCCCCCCCCCCCCCCCACACACACCGTGCCGTCCAACACCACCCTCCCTCATTCCCGCAGTGAATTGTTTCAATTTGAAGGCATTTGTTACCTTGTGTGTTTGTGTGCGCTCCTAAACCGAGACGATGTTTCATAACATGCGTTTGTAGAGTCTCCGGTTGAAGAGCTTCCTTCAATTTTCTCTGCAGAAAATGAATTGTTGCTTATTTTCAAGCATTCAGTGAAATTGAGATTGCTGGTTAGAGACCAGGTACGGGGCAGCCTCAGCTTTTATAATAACATAGGAAAATAAAATATAACTGGATAAAGGAAGAGAATCTTGGGCCAGGGGTATCGTGCTATTGCATTCAGCCTGCACAAAATGTATTTGCTGTTAGGGAGGTGGTGGTCAAAGGGTCCTGAAGGGAAAGCTTGCGGATGAGAGATTCCATCTCTGTGTGTATCCCATGCATAGGACCCTCTGTTGGTTTAATGGCTACGGCCATAGGAGCTGTCATCAGCGACAGGCGCTCACTAACATAATGCTTCGAAGGGAAGGAATCGTTTGGATACCAAACAAAAAATCACTACTGTTGTGAACCTAAAATAGCCTGTCGAAACTTGGGACATTTCAGTATTGGACATCTGGTCAGAAGAGAGAGAGAGATTCGTGAACATTTTAAACGACCTGTAATGACCTCTGTTATCAAACCATGTTGATTATCGTGCATGGTATCCCTGCATAGCGGTGTCTGGTTGAGAAAGACAGGAGAAAAGACCGGGAAGAGATGGAGACGGAGACTGCAAGGAAGGGAATGGGGTAGTTGGTACTGGAGAGGGGTTGGGGGGTGGTGTTAGAATGAGGATGGGGAAGAGCATGAGAAGAGGAACCTGAGTGGGGAGGGAGCTGGTCGTTGTGGAATTTGACAATGGTGATATTCGCATTGTTTAGTTTGCGTGATTATCAAAAACATCTCTTGTGGAGTCACTTCGGAGTGTAGTGTAGGGCTTTGTTCCGAGGCACTGAAGGAGCTTTCTGGCTAATTATCTCTTGATTTGCTATAGCATGTCTGAACAATTCTGCTCTTGGCATTTTCAAAGAGACTGTCGTGTCAGTGCGCATGTTGGTGGGGGAGGGGGGGAGAAGTCGAGATTTCAGGTTCAGTGCCCTCTCTCCCAGTTTCTGCTTGTGTGGTTTCTTGGGGCAAGTGAGAAAGCCAGTGCAAAAGAGGCACAGGTTAACTCAACAAAGCGCTACTTCCCTCCATTCACTGCCAGTTTGGCAAACTGACAGCAGGAATTTGTGAAGTCTTTCAGCAGAGCTGTCACTGTCTGCCAAAAGGAGAGATCTTTGCTTTGTTTTCATCGCTCTCCACCGTCTCGCCTCTCTGAAAGCTCAGCACAACCCTCCGAGATCACTGCTGCCTTCCAATACTTGCCTCCTGAGGATATTAATCACACCATTAAGGACTCTGTGTTTTCAGCCTGAACTCTTAAATTCTGGAATCCACTCCTGAAAGGAGAACTGGGAGATGAGAGGTGTAAGCCGATCATTAAAGCCAATTTCTTCGACCAAGCTTTCGGCCATATGTCCCAACAACTCCTGATGTAGCTGAGTGCCACATTCTGTTTCATGACAAGCGCCGTGGAGCATTTAAATACATGAAAGGTGCTATGTAAACGCACAAAGTTGTTGCCATCCCCTACCCGAGGGTTAGTATTTTGAGTTTAGCGGTTCAGATATTCCGAATTGAGTTGGGTGAGGGAAATGGGCGAGAGCACGGATCGTGTAAACGTGACAGGAACCACTTGCTCACATGGGGACGGAGGGAGCAATTGTCAACACCGTCAGGTCGGGCTGAACGGCCTGTTTCTGTGTTGTCGATTGTGTTGTAGCGGTGTTTGGTGAAAAGAGACTGCCCACACGTGAGTAAAGTAGGTTGGATAGCATTGGGATAAGGCTGATTGTCGAGCCGGCCCGCTCTGATTTCCAAAGCTTGCCAGTGTGCTTGAAAGAAGCCAGTCATGTCACGGAATGCTATTCGAGATCCGATATTGGCGCTCTGCCTTGGAATGTGAAAATTACATGGCCACTGTCTTACATGGTTGGAGCTGCTGAGTTTGGTTCCAACATGTCTTGAGCGTATGACATGGAGAGGGAATCTCGATCTGTTTTGGCTGGGAGCGAGTTCCTGCCTGCCCTTCCTTCCAAGTCAGTAAGGTGTTTTGCGTGGAAAGAACAACGAACAAATTGACAAGATCTCCCCCCAAAACAATCAACGGCCTGTGGTTCTGAAACCAGCAGGGAGCCTGATTTGTTTTTCATCCGGTTATGTTCTCAGGTATATGGGACTGAGACGAGGAGAAATTCATTCACTCACAGGACTATGATTTTAGAATTCTGTACCCCTTAATTTTTAATATATTCTTTGGACGACAAGGCCAGCACTAGGTAACAGCCTATTGGTGTTAATGCTGGGCTGTAAATCCAGAGACCCAGGTAACGTTCTGGAGACTTCATTTGAATGCCAACATGACAGCTGGTGGAATTTTAATTCAAAAAAAGGTTGGAATTAAGAGTCTAATGATGACCACGAATCCATTGTCGATGGTTAGGAAATAGCCATCTGGTTCACTAATATCCTTTAGGAGAAGAAACTGCCATCTTTACCTGGTCTGGCCTACATGTGACTCCAGACCCACAATAATGTGGGTGACTCTTAACTGCCCTTTGGATAATTAGGGATGGTAAATAAAAACCAAAAATCTGCGAATACTGTAAATCAGAAAGAAAACAGAACTTGCTGGAAAAGCTCAGCAGGTCTGGCAGCATCTGTGAAGAGAAATCAGAGTTAACGTTTCAGGTCCGGTGACCCTTCCTCAGATAAATGCTGGCCTAACCAGCGATGCCGTCATCACATGAATGAATAAAAATAAAGCTTGAACTGTGTGGCCTGCTCAGTCATTTCAGAGGGCAGCTAAGAGTCAGCCACTTTGCTGTGTGTCTGGAGTGACATATGAGCAGAGATGGCAGATTTCCTTTCCTAAAATGAACCATATAGGGTTTTTTTCATAACAATTGATGGAAGTTTCATAGTCAGTATGACTGAGACTAGCTTTCATTTTGAGGTTTATTTGTTTATTAGCCAGCTGCCATTATGAGATTTGAACCTGCACCCCCTAAATAGCAGCTTGGGCTTCTGGATTACTAGTTCAATGCCACATGACTCCATAACACACACACATGTATCAACGTTGTAACATTGATGATTATTTAATGCTAGGCCTTAAATTTTTACGATTGTTAAAAATGCTTTTTAAAATATATCTTTTAAAATTTTAAAGATATTTTGGCCTCTCAGGGAATGGACAGGGAAATGCCGTTCAAGCCCATGTTTAGTCAGCATGGTTTTGTGCAAGGAAAATCATGCCTCGCAAACTTGATTTGAGTTTTTTGAGGAAGTAGGCAGGAAGATTGATGAGGGCAGAGCGGTAGACATTGTTCACTTGGAATTTAGTAAAGCCTTTGACAAGGTTCCGCCTGGTGGACTAATTAGTAAAGTCAGATCACATGGGATTCAGGGTGAGCTTGCCAATTGGGTACAAAATTGGCCTAAAGGCAGGAGACAGAGAGTGATGGTGGAAGGTTGTTTTTTGGACTGGAGACCTGTGACCAGTGGGGTTCCACAGGGAACAGTGTTGGGTCAACTTCTGTTTGTCATTTATATAAATGATTTAGATTAGAGAATAGAAGGCATGGAATGACATCAAGATTGGTGGTGTAGTGGATAGTGAACAAGGTTATCTAAGATAACAAAGAGATCTTGATCGATTGGGTCAATGGGCTGAAGAATGGCAGATGGAGTTTAATTTGGATAAAGGCAAGGTATCGCAGGTCTTATACAGTTAAAAGTAGGGCCTTGCTTAGCCTTGTATAACAGAGAGACCTAGGGGTTCAGATGCATAATTCTTTGAAGTTTGCATTACATATAGATAGGATGATTAAGAAGGCATTTACTTTTCATTGCTCAGACCTTTGAGTATAAGTGTTGGGACGTTATGTTGAGGGTGTAGAAGATGTTGGTGAGGCCTGTTCTGGAGTATTGTGTCAAGTTTTGGTCAACCTAATATGATTAAGCTGGAGAGGGTTCAGAAGATATTTACCAGGCTGTTAGCAGGAATGAAGGATTTGAGTTATAAGGAGAGGCTGGATAGGCTGGGACTTCTTTCGCTGGAGTGTAGGAGGTTGAGGGGTGATCTTATGGAGATTTATAAAATCATGAGGTGTATAGATAAGGTGAATGGCAGGTGTCTTTTCCCTAGGGTGGGGAATTTCAAGGCAAGGGGGCATATTTTTAAGGTGAGAGGAGAAAGATTGAAAAAGATATGAGTGGCAATTTTTTTATGCAGAGAATGTTGTGTGTGTGGAATCAACTTCCAGAGGAAGTGGTGGATGTGGGTACAAGTGCAACGTTTAAATGACATTTAGATAAATACATGAGTAAGAAATGTTTGGAGGCATATGGGCTAAATGAAGGCAGGTGGGGCTAGTTTAGTTTGGGATTATGGCCGGCATGGACTGGTTGGACCAAAGGGTCTGTTTCTGTCCTGTGTGACCCTGTGACTTTATGACCCTATAACTTAAATGACAAATGCAGATATACACACAGGTCTTCTGACTGCTGCATCATTTTTCGAATTGTATCCTTTACTTTATATTGTTTCTCAGTATTCTTCCTTCCAAAATGCATCACCTCACTCTTCTCCGCACTGAATTTCATTTGCTACCCACTTTCTATGTCGTTCTAAAGTTCTAGACTGTCTTCCTCACAGTTAACAATAGTTTCCTGTTCCGTATTGCCTGTTAATTTGGAAAACCTGCTGCATAGGCCAAATGTCTCTACTTCCTCAGGAGGCAAAGGAAATTTGGCATGTCCACAAGGACTCTTACCAATTTTTATAAACGCACCATAGAAAACATCCTATCTGGATGCATTACAGTGCACTTTAGCAACTGCTGTTCCCAAGAACGCAAGAAGCTACAGAGTCGTGACCACAGCCCAGTTCATCACAAACCAGCCTTCCATCCATTGACTCCATCTGTACTGTCTCAGGAAAGCAACCAGCATAATCAAAGGCCCCTCCTGCCCTAGTTATACTCTCTTCCACCCTCTTCTGTCAGGTAGAAGATATAAAAGTTTGAATATATATATATATATAAACAGACCTCTCAAATGTTAATTCTGATCTCTCTCTTTGTACCCTCTCTGTGGCTGTAACATTGCATTCTGCACTCTGTTCTGCTACCCTGATGCACATTGTATAGTACGATCTGCCTGTATAGTAAGCAAAACTACACTTTTCACTGTACCTCGGTGCATATAATAACAATAAATCAATCAATCAATTGATCAATAAAAGAATCTAGAGTTAAAAGTCTAGTGATGACCATGAATCTATTGCTGATTGTCAGGAAGAGGCAATCTGATTCACTAACGTCCTTTAGGGAAGGAAACTGCCATCCTTACATGTTTGGCCTACAGAGTCTTAAATGTCCTCTGGGCAATTGGGGATGGGTAATAAATGCTGGCCTAGACAAGACGCCCTCAACCTGTGAGTGAATAAAAAAAAGACAGCAGTTTGCCAGTGGCCAGCTAAGTTTTAATGAATTTAGGTGAAAAGTAAGTTTTGACCTAGATCTTTTTGGTGTGTAAAACAGTTCTGATCTGTTTTTATTGTGCTGTAATTTCAACAATGTTGATAAAGCCACTTAATACAGTCAGACAATCCCATCCTGTGGGCTCTCGTACTAATATACTCATTGCATGTTTGTTATTGAGAAATAATATTTGAAGCAGACATTGACTCATTTATAATGTGACCCGACACATTTTTTGTTGGATGTGGCTTCCTTTTTTGAATCACATGTAAACCTATTGCTTCATCAAGTCCTGGTCTATTCATTCGCACTAAGTTGTGTTGACTGTTTGCTGAGGTGACAAGTCAAACTGTTTCTGTAAAGCATCCCACTTGTGGGTTGAGCAAATTGCACTGTATTCATGTTCCTGTGGGCTCTTTTACATTTGATTATGGGTTATGGTTGGCAGCAGCAAGGCCAGCATTTATCCCCGGCTGTGAATGCCGTGAAAGGTGGTGATGTGCCACTGAGTGCTGCATATCTAGATTTGAAGCTCACCTTGTCTGATTAGCCACTGGTTCAATTAACTGAGTTTCTCTTGTATTTTGACTGCTTCAAAAATACAAATGTGATGGCAAATATTGGCTTCTTGCCGTTGTTTAACTTTGTGTATAAAGCCCAGAGCTGGGAAAGGACAATTCAACAACAACTTGTGTTTATATAACGCCTTTCTAAATGTTAAAGCACTCCAAAATGCTTCACAGGAGTGTTACAACATAGAACAATGTTGTTACTAGTTCAGTAACATTGCGTCACCACACTGTTTGGAACAGGCTGGATACTGAGATACAGTTGTGTCCAAAGCTGCAAGGACATAGTGAGACAGCCAAACAAAAGCATGAACGAAAAGAAAGTTCAAAGGAAGTGACTTAAAAATGAAAGTGGAAAGAGAGATGTGAGGTAGAGGAGTTCAGACAGTATTGTGATATGTCTCACAGCTAGTATGAAATGCAGAGATAGTCAGAATTGCCGATGCTGGAGTCTGACATAATAAGGTGTGGAGCTGGAGGAAGACAGCAGGCCAGGCAGACATCAGAGGAGCAGGAAAGCTGACGTTTCCGGTCTAGACCCTTCTTCAGAAAAATTTTTCTGGAGAAAGGTCCAGACCCGAAACATCAGCTTTTCTGCTCCTCTGATGCTGCCTGGCCTGCTGTCTTCCTCCAGCTCCACACCTTGTTATCTTGTTATGAAATGCACCTTTAAGAGACACACTGCTGATTTTATCACTGTATCTTGTCATGTCACTTGATGGTATAAAGGTCTCAATTTCCATGTTACTGGGATCACTTGGAGCATAGTAGACCCAGAGAAGCATGCTTCAGTTTGTAAACAAGTTGGTTCATACTTGCCTGGATGTGACAGTGCCTGCGATAATAACATATATAGATACCAGAAGCTGTCATAAATATTTCTTCAATCTTTCAGTATTAAGTGATTCAGGTCTATTTCTTATGTTAAATGAGTTAACATAAGTGTCACCGCATCAGGTATAACTATGCTTCTGATGGCCAAACCCGAGTCAACAGTCCAAGATAGGGTGGAGTAGGGCTCCTGAGCCAGAACATGTCTACTCCGACCATGTTTCTTTCTTCATTTCTCGCTTTTTACTTTTTGTTTAGTTTGTTTTTCTCTACTCCTTTCTGGAGGGAGCACGGTTGTGGAGGTGATGGCAGTAACAGCAGCAGCTGGGGGCCCAGAGCAGGGTCTTTGGCGGGGTGGCACGGTGGCTCTGTGGTTAGCACTTCTGCCTCACAGCGCCATGGACTCGGATTCAATTCTACCCTCGGGCAACTGTCTGCGTGGAGTTTACACGTTCTCCCTGTGTCTGTGCGGGTTTCTTCCGGGTGCTCCGGTTTCCTCCCATAGTCCAAAGATGTGCAGGTTAGGTGGATTGTCCATGCTAAATTGCCCATAGTGTCCAGGGATGTGTAGATAAGGTGGGTTTATAGGGGGAATGGGTCTGGGCAGGATGCTCTGAGGGTCTTTGTGGACTTGTTGGGCTGAAGGGCCTGTTTCCACACTGTAGGGATTCTGTGATCTATGATGAGCCATGAGGCAGTTGGTGTGCCTGGGCAGAACTCTGGAGGCCAGTGGCATCATGGAAGCATCTGGGAGCCTGGAGTGGCACCACCACAGGACTCTGGGGCCTGTGGTGAGGCAATAGGTGAAATCACATAGCACTTGGTGGCAAGACAGCAGCGTGGAGATTGAGAGATCAACCCACCACAGGGGAGAGATCGAGTTATCTTGGGGAAAGCCCCAGCATGGAGTGTCTGTAGGCCCATGGCTAAATAAGGACTGTAATTTGGGACTTAGGAGCTAGTAACTTTATCTCTTATTTACTACTTTATACTGAGAAGGACGGTAATGTTGAAATTTAAATTATTTCTTTATTTTTCTACTATTTACCTAAGATTTTGTAGCTTGTACCTAAGATGGTGCAATGAATGGAAACATTGTAAACTTTTCACTGTACTCCTGTACCCCTGCATTTGAGTACACATGACAAAAAAAACCTAAAACCTGAAAATAAGCGGGCCATCACTGTGTCTGTGGCAGGTTGTGAGGTCAGAAGAGATCAGATGGATTATCCACAGTGGCCGTTTACAAACAAATGATGCCCAGATCCCAACCACCATATGTCAACAAGCTTAAAGCCTATTTTATTTGTAGATGAGGTACTATCCAATCCATGGGATGACCTGCAATTACAATGGGTTCAGGTGCTGCAGTTACCAAGTGAAGGTGATGCAGCAGGCCTTGTTTACAAAGCTGATTGTGAGCTCTATCTTGTCTATTTTAATTCAGAAGCAAGATTCTAAGAAGATTTTGGCTGTTTCTGGTCTTTTTTTCAGTCATGGGACATGGGCATCACTGGCTGGCCAGCATTTCTTTCCTGTCCCTAGTTGCCCATGAGAAGGTGGTGGTGAGCTACCTTTTGTACTGTTTTAGTCCATTTGTAGGTAGGCTTCCCTCGGGAAGGAATTCCAAGATTTTGAGCCAGCAACAGTGAAGGAACAATGATATATTTCCAAGTCAGGATGGTGAGTAGCTTGGAAGGGAACTTGGAGGTGGTCGCTTATTAATGTATCTGCTGCTCTTGTCTTTCTAGTTGGAAGTGGCCATGGGTTTGGAAGGTACTGTCTTAGGATCTTTGGTGAATTTCTTCTGTGCATCTTTGTAGATAGTACACACTGCTGCTACTGAGCATTGATGGTGGAAGGAACGGATGCTTGTGGATGTGGTGCCAAATGGGCTAGTGGGGAATATTCCATCAAACTCCTGACTTATGCCTTGTAGATGATGGACAAGCTTTGGGGAGTCAGGCTTTGAATTACTCGCTGCAGGACTCCAGGCCTCTGCTCTGCTGTTGTAGTCACTGTATTTATATAGTGAGTCATAGCATCATCATAGAATAACTACAGTGCAGATAGAGGGCGTTCAGCCGACCCTCTAAACAGCATCACACCTAGTGCATGCCTCCCCCCCTTGCCAATCCCCATGACCCTGCATTCACAATGGCTAAATCTACTTAGCCTGTACATCCCTGGAGCACTACAGGGCAATTTAGCATGGCCAATCCACCTAAACTGCACATAGAGTCATAGCGTCAGGCAGCACAGAAACAGACCCTTCAATCCAACTTATCTGCATTGACCAGACATCCCAATGTGACCTAGTCCCATTTGCCAGCATTTGGCCCACAACCCTCTTAACCCTTTCTATTCAACTACTCAGCCAGATGCCTTTTAAATGTTGGTAATTGTACTCACCTCCACCACTTCCTGTGGCAGCTCATTCCATACATGCAGCACCCGCTGTGTGAAAAAGTTAACTCTCAGGTCCTTTTTAAATCTTTCCCCTCTCACCCTAAAGCAGTGCCCTCTAGTTTTTGACTCTCCCACCCTGGTAAAAGACATTGGCTATTCACCCTATCCATGCTCGTCATGATTTTATAAACCTCTATAAGGTCACCCCTCAGCCTCCGATGCTCCAAGGAACATAGCCCCAACCTATTCAGCCTCTTCCTACAGCTCAAACCGTCCAACCCTGGCAATATCCTTGCAAATCTTTTCTGAACTCCTTCAAGTTTCACAACATCCTTCCTATGGCAGAGAGACCAGAATTGTACACGGTATTCTATAAATGGCCTCACCAATGTCCTGTACAGTTGCAACTGACATCCCAACTCCTGTACTTAATGTTATGACCAATGAAGGCAAGTGTGCCAAATGCCTTCTTCACTTCCCTGTCTATTTGCTACTCCACTTTCAAAGAATCATGCACCTAGTCTCTTGGTTTGGCAGCAGTCCCCAGGGCTCCACCATTAACTGTTTAAACCTGCTTTGGTTTGCCTTGCCAAAATGCAACACCTGCAGAGCTTAGATCCAATCCACTGGCTGTAGGAACACTTAGTTTAACGCTGTCTATCGCCTGCTGCTTATGTTGTTTGGCATACAACTAGTCCTGTTTGGTAGCTTTGCCAGGTTGACACCTCATTTCACCCTCCTGCACTTTTCATCGAACCAGGGTTGATTCCCTGGCTTGATGGTAATGGTTGAGTGAGGGATATGCCGGGGTCATGAGGTTACAGGTCATGTTGCAGTACAATTCTCCTGCTGCTGCTCATGGCCCATAGTGCCTCATGTATACCCATCTTGAGTTGCTGGGTCTGTTTGAATCTCTCCTATTTAGCAGCGATGGTGCCACACAACACAATGGAGTGTGTTCTCAAAGTGAAACTGTGACTTCAACTCCAGAATGACTGTTCGATGGTAACTCTTACTGATATTGTCATGGACAGATACATATGGAACTAGCAGATTGGTGATGCTGAGGTCAAGTATGTTTTTCCCTCTGGTTGGTTCTCACCAGTCTGCCGTAGATCCAGTTTCCCAGCCATGTCCTTTAGGACCCAACCAGTCCGATCAGTAGTGCTGCTGCTGAGCCACTCTCGGTGGTGATCATTGGAACCTCCACCCAGGCTCTGGAGTCACATGTAGGTCAAACCAGATGAGGATGGCAGATTACCTTTCCTGAAGGACATTAGTGAGCTAGATAATCAACAATGGTTGCGTGCTCATCAGTAGATTCTTGATTCCAGGCCAATATTCATATGTTGATTTGGGGAGCGAAAGGTGTTTAGAGATATACAAAGATTTTATTGTAAATCTCTCATTTAGTGGAAGCATCCCTTTGCCCATCTGCCTTCTGGGGAGTGCTTGTTAAGGGTTGTGTAGTTTAAATTATTGATTTGGAGTTGGAAAAAGAAAAAGAAAACTTTTTTTTAGAAGTTAATGGGCAAAACATGTCTGCTGAGGCACTCCCTACTCATGGCTCGATCTCAAACATTTTTTTTTGAATGATATCACCACACTTGATTACATACTAAGAAATGCTCAGCAATTGTGTTTTTTTTTTAACACCCTGGTTAGAGATGTCTTGACACACATCTGGAACAAGTAGGACCTGAACCTAAGTCCACCCACCCAGAGGTACGTGTCCTGCCACTGTCTTAAACACTTGCTGACCAATGCTTTTGAATATTTTTAATCAACCTTTTCAGACAAGTTATAACACATTTCTGAAGCATGTGGGTGTGAACCTGAGTCTACTAGGCTAGAGGAAGAAACTATGCCACAAGAGCCCTCAAGAACCGAGTTTATTTTTCTTTTCCTGTTCAGACGTGCCATTACACAACTGCATTTTTTTAACCACCAAATCATCCGTGTTACTAATTTAAAAAAAACACAAATAACAAGCTGTACCCACCAGGAACAGTTCAACAGTAAGGGAATGGAAGGAAAGAAAGAGGGAACAAAACTAAAATACAGTTGGAAGGAGAAGAAATCAGCTCTTTTTGAAAATAATTTTCCAATTAACCTGCTCAGGCATTTACTACGCAGCACTGATGCAAGTGGGACTTGAACCTGGGCCTCCTAGCTCAGAGACAGGGACACTATCATAGCACACATATTTTCTAATCAACCTGTTCAAAGATGCTATCACACTAGCCCTACTGCACCAATACAAAGACCAATGTGCATCACCTGCTCTCACTCAACTCTCGCTGTTCTAATTGATGTTTAAAGGGCCTTGTATTTTTAGTACTGACATCTGGACTGTCAACCAAGCTCTATAATGCTGATTGATCCTCATATGCCAGACTATTCAGTACTGAGCTTGCACACTGCTGTATACTAGCACCTCGCAAGATGGATTTTGCACTGAATGGGACTGATGGCAGAGTTGGGTGAAAGGGATTTCTTGCTGGTGAAGGAGACCAGTCTCATAGGGACTTTGCAAACTTCTCTTTGGTGTGTGATTTTTTTGGAGTCTGATCTGTTCCACTTGGGCTGCCCTTGAAGCATTGAACTTGCAAATTGATATGAGGCCACGTAATTTAAGAAGTGTGTCCAGCAAATAGGGTTAGAATAGGAAAAACTGGTCAAAAGACAAAGTCAAATGGCAATTTATTTGAATGCACGTGACTTTTGCTAGAAGATAGATGGATTGATGGCATAAGTAGAAATAAGTGATTACAATCTGATAACAATTACAGAGACATGGATCCAAGCTGACCAAAGCTGAAAAGTGAATATTAAGGACCAAAAACAAAGTTGCAGGAAAAGCTCAGCAGATCTGGCAGCGTCTGTGAAGGAAAAAACAGAATTAGCATTTCGGGTCCAGTGACCCTTCCCGCATTTTTATTTAGTGAATATTAAGGGCTATTTGATATTTCAAAACCGTAGGTGGAAAGGAAGAGGGGGCTGCATAGTTGTGTTAATAAAGAATGAAATCAACACAATTGCTTTCATCACACCCTTCGGGCAACAAAGATCAGCTTTTGTCCCACAAATCTGGAGCCTACATCACTGTAAATGAAAATCTTAATATTGCTTAAATGTTATGAGAGTTTCTGTCTCAACCACATTTCGGTGCAGTGAGTTCTGGACTCTCACCACTCTCTGATTGAGAAAATGTCTCCTCAACTTTCTTCTTTGCCTTTTATATCTTAACATAAATCTATGGCCCCTGGTTATTGACCCATTACTGTTGAAAAAAAGCCTTCCCATCCATCCTATGTATGCTCCTCTTAATCTTATGCATGTCTATCATGTTCCCTCTCAGCCTTCACTGCAGCAAGGAAAGCAACCCCAACCTATTCAATCTTTCCTCATAGATCTGACCCTCCAGCTCCTTGATAAATATCTTTTGCATTCTCTCGCATGCAATCACATCCATTCTATAATGTTATGGCTAGAACTGCATGCAATCCTCTAGTTGTGGCCTAAACAGCATTCTATACAGATCCAATGGGGGTCAGTTGGCTCAGTTTTGGAGGCAAAGGCCAAGTGGGAGAATCACTGCACTGTTAATCCAGAGATTCAAGTAATGTCCTGGAAACCTGGGTTCAAATCCTGCCACAGCAGGTGGTGGAATTTGAATTCAATAAATATCTGGAATTAAGATTCTAATGATGACCATGAAGCCATTGACTGTTGGGACAAAAACCTATGCAGTTCACTAATGTTCTTTTGGGAAAGGAAATTGCCATCTCTATCAGGTCTGGCCTATATGTGACTCCAGACCCACAGCAATGTGGTTGACTCGTACCTAATTAGGGATGGGTAATAAATGTTGGCGTAGCTGGCGATACCCTCATCCTGTGTATGAAATTTTAAAAGTTGACTGGAAGACTGATTTGCAATGCAGAGTGATGCTAAAAGCATCCAATTCCCATATTGGCTGAATATTACCATGAAGGATTCTCCTTTTCAACCTCTCTGCTCACCTGAGATATGGTGACCCTCAAGTTAAACCACCACCAATCACCTCTCTCTAATGTGAGAGCAACCTTATGTTCCGGTAGGACTATAGTGAATTTACCTTTTACAGTTTCAGCATAACCTCCCTGCTCTTATATTCGATGTCTCAGCCAACGAAGGCAAGTATCCCAAATGCCTTCTTCACTGCCTGTCCCGCCACATTCAGGGATCTGTGGATATACACACTGATCTTCAGTACTTTCTAGGGTTCTAACAGTCATGGTTTAATCCCTTGCCTTGTTTGATGTCTCCAAGTGTATTACCACACCCTTTTCCAGTTTGAATTCTATTTGCCACTGCTCTTCCTGCTTGACCAGTCGCATTGATACCCTCCTGCAACTTATGATAAGTTTCTTCACTTTCTACCACCCTACCAATTTTCATGTCACCCATAAGTATCTTCATTTTACCCCTTACATACCCCTACATTATATTCCTTTGTAATCTCATCCACCTGATATACTGATTCCATTGGTCTCTTGATGTATTTTCTTTCCCTGATTTTTGCCATTTATATGATCCATGAACTCGGATGCAAACTCCCCCGCACCCCTCAAGTCTTGTTAGACATTACATGCTTCTAACTTTTCACCATTTAGAAATTGCCCTCTTTGAATGGAAGACCTTACATTGCCGCCAATGTAATCTATTTTCTCATTCGTCTGATTTACGAGCATCCCCCATTTAAACTGCTTCAGTGTTGACTACCTTCATGCCATTATCAAATTTGAATATGTGGCTTTCAGTACCGTTGTCCAGCTCATTAAAATGTGCTGAATGTTTATAAAGATCCAGACAGAATTCTCTGGGATGCTACCAACCACATCAGTATCTGCCCAGAAGCCCCCACTTTTTGTCTCCTGTTGCTCATTGAACTTCCCAATAATTCCCCTTGAATTCCTTAAGCCCATCTTTAGCAAGCAATCTCTTATGAGGGACGTTATCAAGTGCCTTCTGAGAGACAATATAAATGGCATTCACAAACATTCCTTGCCCGCTAATTTAGTCACCATTTCACTCAGGCATGACCTTCCCATGACAAATCCATGCTGGTTCTCTTTAAGTGACTCAAAATATTTGAGGCACTCATTTACTTGTTGTTTACCACAACTCAGATATTTAAATAAGGGTGGTTTGATTTGATGATTAAGAATCATCTAATTGGGTAAGTGAAAGGGGTTGAGATATTGGATGGGGAAAACAGTGAAGCTGATAAGTGGTGTTGGGAGTGTAAAGGCTGTTGTTAGTATGATAAATTATCTGGGAAAATGTCAATCAGAGCTGGCAGTTGACTTGGTATCATGTGAGGGCAGGATCAAAACAATTGAAGGGAACTTTGGTGCTTCAGTTTAGACTGAGGTGTGAATGGAGATCTGAGACTGGTTATTGTATGTGGATTTGAAAGGCTTAATACATAATTTAGTGCAATAAGCACCATCCCCTATGATAATAGGATAGGGAACTGAGTAAAGGAATGAAGGAGCTTGAAGGGAGGCAGACCTGGGACCTAATGTGCTCCTATCAGTCTCTGTAATAATGTAGCTCATATCTGTGTCAGTCACATTTGTGTAACCTGTAAATAGTTGCAGTAATGCAATAAATCTTCTCTTGTTTATTGGACAAGACTCTTCTAATTAGACCAGAAAGATGGAAATCCATATTTTCATATCGCTTCAGGGCAGAAGGAGCCCACACAAAATAATGAACTCTGCAATGTAGTTGGACACAGGGGGCTTTGGAGGGAAGTTACAGTCTCTGGTTCGGAATTTGATTCAGTTGTGGTCGGTTTTTGGAGCTCAGTGCCTTGGGTTTCCAACTCTGGTTGGAGGTATTCCTGAAGGTTTTATCACATGACCTCTAACCTCTTCACCCATTACATATTTGAATGGTAACTAAAGGTGAAACAAAACACCTCCTGAGTTTTTACTTACATAGCAATCCTGCACGATAGATGATCCTACCGGCATGTCACTGAAAGGTGAGGAGGAGGGTAATTGTGAACCAATTTGCTTATTGTGATTGCTGCATGTAGCACGGGAAGGCAAGTCACTAAGTTGTACTCAAACAGTTGGCAAACAAAGTTGATAATAATCTATTGAAATCAATGCGTGCACAATGGCCAAGATCAAACTTGTTGGTGACAATGAGCCCATTTTCAGAAATGTTTTTGGTTGTTTGACTCAAAAACAACAGCCACTTGCAAACATCTTTAATTTACAACAGGTCTCAAGATATTAGGCAGAGTAGTTAGGGGAGCAGAACACTGAACAAATGCGAGGAATGGCCTTCAATGTGTATGTCGGAGGTAACTGACGGTTAAAAGAGCTTGAATTTGTATCCAGAATGCATAGATTAGCATGATTAAAACAAAAACAGAAAATGCTGGAGAAACTGGCAGTATCTGAGGAGAGAGAAACAGAGTTAATGTTTTAAGTTCAATATGACTCTTTCAAAATTGTGCTTAGACTTAACTATCATTCTCTCAGGTGGACAATATTAGGGGGAGATCTCCTCAGGCTTATAAAGGGCCATCTAGGTTTGATTTGTAGAAACACCTGCTGGGTGATGGTTGTGGTGGTACGAGGAGACATAGTGCAGGAAAGAATCCACAGCCTTTAAAATCAGAGCTAGAATAGAACATCCCCAAGGAACTGAATAGTCTGCTGCTGTTCCTGTGATCCATTTATACCCAAATTGCATTGGCTGTATCCTATAGGGCTGAAAGACCAGTTTCTCAACAATAAAGTTTTTATTAATGTATGTAGCAGTACCTTGTCCTTTACACCCTCACCCACCCTTACTGAAAGTCTCAATAAGATAGTTGATCTGTTGTTGACATCCCTCTTTTATGAGGAGAGAACATGGAAGAGGCTGGTGTTTGAAGAAGGAGAGAAAGTAAGCAATTCTGTGCCAGGGAATGGCCTGACCAGTTGTAAGAACATAGGAACAGGAGATGGCCACTCTGCTCCTCGGGTCTGTCCTACGTTTTAGTGAGATCATGACTGATCTCTAGCTCAGCTCCACCTTTGTTGCATGTCCTGAAATCACGTTGTGCAACAAAAAATTGATTCAGCCCGGCCTAAATGAAATAGTTGATGCACAGTGTTCCACAACCTCTTGGGATAATAACCTCTAGATTTTCACTCTCCTTGGTGTGATAAACTGCAGCTGAAATCATAGGTCTTACAAAGATACATTAATTAGGATAGTACCGAAACTGGGAGACCATAACAACTATGAGAACTTATACAGGCTGGGGCCTTTTTCTGTGAGTGGGATGATAACTTACTATTTTGTATTTGTAGGATCTGGGTATTATAGTCAAGGCTGGCATTAGTTATCTTTCAGAAAGCAGTGGTGAGCTGTCTTCTTGAACCCCGCATTCCATGTGGCTTACTGACATCCACGATGATGTTAGGGAAGGATTTCAGGATTTCAACCCAGCAACATTGAAGGAATGATCATACATTTCCAAATTAGGATGGTGAGTGACCTGAAGTGGAACTTGCACACTGTGGTTTTCCCATGTATTTGCTGCCCTTATCTTTCTAGATGGTAGAAGTCACAGGTTTGGATGGTTTTGTCAAAGGAACCTTGGTGATATGCTGTAGTGCATCTTTGGTGTGTGCTGATGTCACTGTACATCAGTGGTGAAGGGACTGAATGTTGAAGATGGTGGATGGGTTGCCAATCAAGCCTTGCCTTGACCTGGATGATGTCAAGCTTCTTGAGTATTATTGGAACTGGAGCCATCCAGGCAAATGGGGAGTATTCTGACCCACTCTTGATTTCTGCCCTGTTGATGGTGGACAGGTTTTGGACAGCTGATGTGTTAATTTCTGCACAATTCATAGCCTCTGATCTGTTTTGTAACCCAGTACTTGTATGGCTAAACCAGGTAGTTATTCGGTGAATGGTGATCCCCACTATAAAGCAGCTTGGAAAATTTTTTACTACAATAAAAGCATGGTATAAGTGCAGTTTGTCATGAATTTACATAAAGATCTTTTCACGGGGACAAATTAATATCATCAGCCAATTTTTCAATTGAGGATCTTGGCATTCAATGACAGCATATGGCCTGTTGCTGCATCAGGAAGCACAGTGTGCGATCATCAGGAGCATGATTGATGTCCTCCTTTCCCTTCTCTATTCAAATCCTGTACGGTTCAGGTAACCTGAATTCTGTGCACAGATCCTGGCTGCAATCCTACTGAATCAAGTGAGAAGTGAATTGGACCTTCTCCTCGAGCTCCTTTGATGAGTAAATTCCAAGCCTGCAGGCCACAATTGGAAGATCAAAAGAAAGCTGCAAGAATAGAATGGATGTAACTGTCAGAAAAAATTTTGATGTTTCTCTTTTTTTGAATAAAGAGATTACTTTTAAGCACAGCTTATTGATTATCAGAATTTGTGACAGTGGATGTGGTGAAAGTTGTGAGTGAATCCAAAGCATGAATATCGAATGCACAACACTCCGGGTGCTGGAAATGTGACAAAAAGGGAAAAGAAATGTTTTTCTCAGCAAGTCAGTTAGCATCTGGCAGGAGGGACAGAGAGACTGAGTCACTACTTCAGGTCAGTCACTATTTAACGGTATATTCTGCATTCTGTTTTCTTACTCTGTTAGACTTATGTAAGGTATGATTTGGTTTGTTAGCAAGTAAAACAACACTTCCTACAGTATCTCAGTACATGTGACACAATAATAAATCAAATCAATCAAACCAAATTGTCAGAACTGGGAGATTTTGAGTTTGATTTATTATTGTCACATGTACCGAGATACAGTGAAAAGTGCTGTTTTGCGTGCCATACAGGCAGATCGTACCATACAAAGTGCATCAAGGTGGCAGAGCGGGACAGAGAAGAATACAGTGTTACAGCCACAGAGAAGGTACAGAGAGAAAGATCAGAATTAACATTCGACGGGTCGATTCGAAAGTCTGATAACAACAGGGAAGAAGTTGTTCTTGAATCTTTTTGACGGAAGAGGGTGAAAGAGAGTATAACCAAGATGGGAGGGATCTTTGATTATGTAGGCTGCTTTCCCAAGGCAGCGGGAAGTGTAGATGGAGTCAATGGATGGAATGCTGGTTTGTGTGATGGACTGGGCTGTACACATGATTCTGTAGTTTCTTGCAGTCCTGGGAAGAGCAGTTGCCATATCATGCTGTGATGCATCCAGATAGAATGCTCTCTATGGTGTATCTTTAAAAATTGGTAAGAGTCTTTGTCGACATGCTGAATTTACTTAGCCAACTGAGGAAGTAGAGACATTGTTATACTTACTAGACTGTCACGTTGACATGGGTGGACTAGGACAGATAGTTGGTGATCATTACTCCTAGAAACTTGACACTCTTGACCATCTCTACCTGAGCACCATTGATGCAGACAGGGGCTTGTCCTCCACTCCACTTCCAGAAGTCAAAGACCAGCTCTTTTGTTTTGGTGAGGTTGATGGAGGGATTGTTGTCTATACACCATGCTGCTAATTACTGAATCTCTTTCATGTATTCTGTCTCATCATTGTTTGAGATCTGACCTACAGTGGTGGTGCCGCCAGCAGACTTGTAAATGGAATTGGAATGGAATTCGGCTACAGAGTTGTGAGTGTATAAGGCATATAGCAGGGGGCAGAGTAAACAGCCTTGTTAAGGATAATGGTGGAGGAGGTGTTATTGCCTATTCTTACTGATTGCGGTCTATGGATCAGTAAGTTGAAGATCGAGTTACGGCAGTACCTAGGACTTAGAGTTTAGAGATGAGTTTGCTTGAAATTATGGTGTTGAAGACAGAGCTGTAGACAATAAGTAGGAGCCTGATGTAGGTGTCATTGTTATCCAGATGCTGCAGAGAAGAGTTTAGGGCTAAGGAGATGGCTTCTGCTGTGGGTCTGTTGCGCTGGTAGGTGAATTATAAAGGATCAAGGCAATTTGATAGGCTGGAGTTGATGTGAACCATGACTAACCTCTGGAAGCACTTTATAATTATGGAGGTCAGGGCCACTGAGTAATAGTCATTGAAGCACACTGCATGATTTTTCTTTGGCACCGGGTGATGCTGGTCTTCTTGAAATAGGTGGGGACTTCAGATTGTAGAAAGGAGAGGTTAAAGATGTCGGTGAATACTCCTGCCAGCTGGTCCACACAGGATCTGAGTGCATGGCTGGGAACTCCATCTGGGCCAGTCGCTTTCTGCGGGTTCACTCTCAAGAAGGTCAATCTAACATCTGTGGCGTTGACCATGGGTGCAGGTGCATCCAAGAGTGTTGGGATAGATGACATCATCTCACTGTCTTTCTGAACGAAGCGAGCGTAGAATGCATTGAGCTTATTGGGAAGGGATGTATTGTAGTCCCCAATTCTGTTTGACTTCACTTTGTAGCCTGTTATGTCATGTACCCTTTGCCACAAACGACGAGTGTATATGTTGTTAGTTTGGGGCTCAAGCTTGGTTTGGGCTAACGTTTTGGTATCTCTGATGGCCTTACAAAGGTCATATCTGGATTTCCTGTATAGATCAGGGTTGCCCAACTTGTATGCCTCAGACCTGGTCTTCAGTACGGAATAGATCCCCTGGTTCATCCATGGTTTCCGGCTGGGGAACATTCAGATTAACTTCTGAATGATCAAGCAAGGACGTGCCTTTAAGACAATTCTGTGTAACAATATGCCAAGTGTGGTATTCTTGTATAAATGTATCAGCTTCATCCTGAATAGCTACTGCTGAACTTTGCAATCCATCAGGAAAGTTAGTTAGTCAGTAAACTGTGAAAGGATCAATCCTAATCTGTATGGATGTCAGTGATGGAAGTATAATGTATTTAATTTCATTTTGATGTACATCAGTGCCCAATAATTTATGGGGTCCACTATGTTCAGGTGAGGGGCCAATGTGTGCTCAAGCTGAGGTCTGTGATTTCCGTCCCTGCCTCTGGTGTCAGTATTCGTGTTACCAGAGTTAACATCATAATTCTAGAGAACACATCAAACATTGGGGATAACTCTCCTGTTCTTGGAGTTAGCACTGAAAGACCTTTTCTGTCCTGTTGGAGGATGGAGTTCTGACAGCACAGCACTGCACTGGGGCTGCCAGCCTGGATTTTTGAACATGAATCCTGCAAATGTAACCCACAACTCCCTGACTACTAGGCAAGAGCGCTACCCACTGACCTACAGCTGACTACTGGGCAAAAAGGATATAGTTACAGGATTTATAGAGAAACAAGGCAAAAGCAGGGTCATGTGGATCTGTAAATGGTACCAGCTGCTGTCAGAAAAAATAGGAGCAGTGGTTATGATCTGAAGTAGTTGAACACAAGAGGCCGTAAATATAAAATGGTCACTGACAGATCAAATAAAGAATTTAAGAGGGAATTCTTCATTCAGAATGTTGAGTGGTTGAAGCAGTGAGCGTTGATGCATTAATGCAGAGGCTTGATGCACGCACTAGGGAGAAGGGAATAGAGGCATACAGAGTCAGGCAGAGGAAGTGCTAATTGGAGTGCGAGGAGACTTATGGGGAGAATAAACAGTGGCATGAGTAGGTGGCCTGAAGAGGCTGCTAATGTTCTGTGTAAGGAAGTGTTCTGTCCCGTAAGATGATAGTTTGTGTCACGGTTACCAATGCCGTGTTAATTGTTAAAAACTGAAAGAACTGTGGATGTTAGAAATTAGAAGCAAGGACAGAAATTACTGGAAAAGCTCAGCAGTTCAAGGAACATCTGTGAAGAGAAATCAGAGTTAACGTTTTGGGTATAGTTAATTGTTGCCTGGTCTGACTCAGGAGCCCCACTCTCATACTTCAGAAGGCAGTGGGCTGAGAAAATGCATTATTTGTTGTATCTCAAGCCTCCATTCTCAATGGCTCAGCTTTTCATTTCTGCTCAGCTTTTCCAATGCTTTTCAGAGGTCACCATCTCCCAGTTGTCAGAGCCCACCATCTTTAAATCTCACTTGCAGGTGGCCTTGTTGCCGAAGTGTGGACAACCAACAGATCGTGACCCATGGGTCATTCCATTGTACAGAAGGTCTTTGGGTAATTGGCCACCATCCGCCTTATGAATGTGGCTCAGTCTGTGTAGATGTCATTGGTTCAGCAATGGGTGCATGTTGATGGAATTAGCCATGAACTTGTCCTGCCCAGAGATGGTCAGAATTTGTCTGAGACAGTGAAAGTGGAAACCAGTCAGTCTGTTCTCCTGCTGAGCATATGTTGTTCAGGTCTCACTGCTGCAGAGGGTGCTCTGAAAGAACAGGCTTGGCAGACTTGTGTTATAGTGTTGTCAAACAGGTTGGTGCATTTGACAACCTACATCATAGTTAAACATGGATAACGGTTGAGTGATATATCTAAGCTCTGCATCCAATTAATTAAATGAAGGCTGCGTTGCCTACCTTGTGCCCAGGTTAAGGCCATCTCCTCCGGGCTGGAGAATTAGCATGTGTGGGGAAGGATCCAGTTGCTGTGGTCACTTAGAACACCAATGACATAAAAGAAAGAGGTTCTGCTGAGGGACTGTGAGCAGCTGAGACTTTGCATTTCTGTTCCCTGCTGAGGCACTGAATATATTGAGGGTTAGTTTGGACAGATTCTTGATCTATAAAGTAGTCAACGGTCCACAGGTACAGACAGGATGGTGTAGTTGAGCCCACAACAAGGTCAGCTATGATTTTATTGAATGGGAGTGCCTGGTTCAAGGGGCGGAATGGCTTCCTCCTCTAATTTCACATTTTGTGATCCTATAAAGAACAAAGTAAGATTTTTGTTTCAATCTGCTCATGGGATGTGCATTTCACTGGCTAGGCTAGCATTGATTACCTCTCCCTAATTACCCCGAGAAGGCTGTGGTGAGCTGCTTTCCTGAACCACTGTAGAACTTTGGATAGACACATGCCGGTGTTGTAGCAATACATGTAAATGCAAGTGGTTGTTGTTTGAACTTGGAAAGCAGTGTAGCCAACAATTCTCTCACAAGAAATTATGAGAGTGAGATCCGGCTCTGGCTGGACGATGATGACTGATGCAGTCAAGTAACCTGTGAACGCCCATGTTGTGAGGCATTGGTAGAGAAGTATCTGGGAAAGTGTTATCAGGTCAAGGAGGAGAGAAGATCAGAGACTGTATACATAAAGCAGAACCTATAAATCCAACTCAAACCAGTGAAGAAAAGTATGAATTCTGCTGCCAAGTTGTATTCAAGAAATCTGTTGTCCTCTTGAAGTGTGAGAAGAGCTGAATAGAGTGGGACACCAGAGTTACAAGACTGTATTTCAGTTCTTCACCTTGAACCTTGCTGGATTTGTTGTCATCTTTGTAAAAATGGGTTTAAGGATAATGCAATACCCAACGTTTCAAAAATGTATGAGTGGATTTGAAAAGTGTTAAGAGAGAGGATTTTTATGAAGTTCGACATGAAGAGCTTAGAGATGGTGGAAGGACTGCCTGTGTGCACATTCACTTGTTGCTATCCCCTTTTAATATCATAGACATCAAGTTAGAGGTTGGTGGCAGTGTAAGGCAACATGACCAACTAAGATTTCTGACTGAAGAGGGAGACCAAGTCAGTAGCTGGGTTTAGCATGCAGGGCCTGTCATCAATTTAAAAGGAAGTCACTGATCCACTTTACCTGAAAAAAAAATGTTTGGGAAGCAAAGCACAAAAAGCATCTTTTTTATTAAAAAAAAAATTTGTATTGAACTAACAGTCACATTGTAAATTTATTCTGACCCCTGCATTTCCCTCTTTTGGTCTGCTCCAGAGTCACTCTTCATCTACAAAGTAACTTGGTCACAAGCAGAGACCAGAAGTAATTTTTATTATTCTATTAAGATGTGGCTAATGTGCACATTCATCCCATCTACCTGTTTTAGTTTCACATCCCTTTACCATCTAGCCAAGGAGAAGTCTTACCAATTTTAGTTTTGGAGTTTTTAATGGATTCTGAACCTCATGAGCTTTTTAGGGGAGAGAGTTCCAACTTTCAACTTCCCTTTATGTGAAGAAATGCAATCCACTTTGAATGGCCGAACTCGAATTTTTAATATTTGACCTTTGTTCTGGCTCCTCCCAGAGAAATAATCTCTCACTCTGTCTCCCTCATCCTTCGTTCATTTTAAAGAAAGAGAAAGCATAGATAAAGCACCCAGTGTCCTTTGCAACCTTTCCTTTGGGAGTACCAGTGAAGATCTTGTGAAGAGTTGGTTTTTTGTTGCATAGGTTTGATTGTGGCCAGTTGGTGCCCGAAAAAGTTGCACAAATAGTTGAAGCAGATCATCTGCTTATGATATTGAATGCTGGCGAGGACTTTGGGAAAATTCCGTGTTCTTTTCACCAATGGTAGCAATGCCTTTTTTTTTGCTTCTGTGAATCTATTGTGTTTAATGTTTTATGTGCAATGTAGCCTTTCTGTGAACTGGTTATATCCCCTTCAGTTAGAAGGACAAACTAATCAAGGTGTTTGAAACGATTCAGTGATTCAGTAAAAAGAGAACCAACTTACTCTGGTGGAAGTGTTCACAACAAGCGGGCATAATTTTAAAGGGGGGCAATGTCAATAGCGCTTTGTATAAATCTGGAACACTCTCCCCCAAACAATGCAGATGTTGGAATCACTTGAAATTTTTGAGATTTTAGTTCAGAGAGCTAATTAAAAGTTATGGAAGTAACAGAGGTGAATGGAATTTAGGTAGACCTCAGCAACAATTTCCTTGAATGGCAAATTCATGGGGAGACCATGATATGATGGTAAAGTCACCGGACTAGTAATCCAGAATCTCTGACAAATGTTCTGGGGAATGGGTTCAACTCCCCCCGTGTAAAATTTGACTCCAATTAAAAAACAACCACGAGCCTAATGGTGGTCATGTAGCCTTTTTGAATAATGTTTAAAAACCCATTTGGTTCATTGTTACCATTTAGGGACCTCATCTAATCTCGGCCAGCGTGTCAGTCCAGACACATAACAATGTGGTTGATTTTTGACTGTATTCTGGAAGTTAGGGATGGACAACAAATACTGGCATGGCCAGCATTGTCCACATTGCATGATGAATAGAGGGACTGAATAGCCTCTTCCTGTTCCAAAATGCATTTTGGAGAAGCCGAGGAGATGCAATATGGTTTAATTTTGGGATGCCACTAACTGTTGTGTTGTGAATATAGTTTAAATAACTTACATTCATTGATGAGTTGTAACTAAATCTCTCTCTCTGCATTCTTTTCCTTTTGCAGGATCCTGCTGGTATTTTTGAACTGGTGGAACTTGTTGGCAATGGCACATATGGACAGGTTTACAAGGTAAATGCTGCTGTCATTTGGCTTCTATGTAAGTTGTTGCAGCTGGGAAAGAAGTGCAAGAACCTATCTGATGGCACTGAAGGTACATGCAGTATGCTAACTGGATCTGAGCACGTAGTGTCACTGAGTTTTCTTTGAGTTTGTCTCTAAGGCTTGGCCTGTTCTGTTTCAGTATGGCATGTGAACCACCCAAATTCAGAATTCTCTGTAATTCATGAAAAGTTATACCGGATATTAAACTTTGGGGAGGGTCCTTCCCTCAGTAGGGTTTCCCTCATTACTTCTTATTCATACAGCCTCCCAATAAAAACCACAAGGCAGCGATCGAACCAAAGGTGTAGGTTGCCAATACTCCAGGAATCATCCAACAGTATCCAGGCATTGCTCTCCAGGATAACACAGTGTGGAGCAGGAGGAACACAGCAGGCCAGGCCGTATCAGAGGAACAGGAAAGTTGACGTCTCGGGTCGGGACCCTTCTTCGGGACCGATCAGGACGCTGCTGCCAGCAAGGAGAGTTTTTTAAAAAAAATGTTTTTGAAATGTTTTGCCTTTACCCTGTCTTATTGAAAATCCACAAATTGTTTGCAGGTCCATGTTTTCTCATAGATCTTATCATCAGACCACATTGTGTTGCAACAAGGCAGCATTTACAAATGAACACATGTCCTCGATGCCTTTGGCCTTGTTTTGAATCAGGAAAGCATTTGTGTGGTGCTTAATCAAAACACCTAATTTCCAAAAGTGCTACACAGCCAATGAAGTACTTGTTGAAGTGTCTTTTCGTGGAGGAAATGCAACAACTACTGTGTGCACAGCAAGCTTCCACAAGCAGAGATAAAAGGTACTGCAGATGCTGGAGAATCCGAGATAACAAG
>JAHRHZ010000017.1:34312968-34336212 GCA_024137785.1 Ginglymostoma cirratum | reverse complement strand
TCAAGCTTTCCTGCTCCTATGATGCTGCTTGGCCTGCTGTGTTCATCCAGCTCCATCCCTTGTTATATCAGGCATGCCAGTATATTTAGTTGTCTGACTAAGCTAGCCTCATCAAATATCGATGATGCATACATGAGCAATGTATTGCAAAATATTTACAAGTGAAGTGTAAATTTGAAAAATATACCTGTGCCAACTTTGTGCTTTCAGCAAGTCATGCGAAAATGGCAATGGAGTTGGTCAGGAATGTTGTGAAGATGAACAATTTCTTGGTCCGCAAGGCTCTGTTATAGCCTGCCTGTTACACTGGCATTGGCAGCTGGCACAGGTTTTACTATTGGCAATCTACCCCCACCATGGAAGAACATATTTCCCATTCACGGCTTTTTGATTATAAGTGTAATCATGTTAGAATCTGTGCAAGAAAAGAGATGTGGAGCATACTTCCTGTTCCACCATCAGGCACAACTCAGCAATTTCAAATCAACACACATGAAAGTGTGTAAATTAGAAGCAAAAGGAGGCCATTCAGCCCCTTGAATCTCCTCTACCAATCAATAAGATTGTAGCTGTAACTTCAAATCTACCTTCCCATCTATTGTCCTAAAGATCTGCTACCATTGTCCTTCTAGATGACAATGACCAATAGTTTGGAAGGCACTATTGAAGGGCAAATAAGGAAGAGTGATTAACGTTGGCCTTCCCAATTACTGCCACATGCCATGAATTAAAAAAAAGGTCTTGGGATTCGTAGGTATTTTAAAGTATAGGTATGCAGTATTAAATGAACCAATGGAATTAGGATGAGTGAACACACAGGTTGACCAAGAACTAATTGATACATGCTCAAGAGCATCCTCCTCCTGTTTTGATGTAGGCTTGATTGAGTAACCATGACTTGTAGCGAGGGTGGGACTGATGTACAACAATTTGTTTAAGTATTTGTGCCGAGCAAGATCAGACATGGGTTCTGGCGTGATGCAGAATCAGTATTCTGAACAATCTGGATGATTCAGCGACAGGATGCTATAAGAGGTTTGATATTTATGTAATTGTCTAAATATACCCCATAACTTTGTAATAAGTGCCTTTATTTCCCAGTTGTGTTTGCTCAACTCGAGGTGTTGCTATTTTCTCGAAGTGTTTGCAAAATGTTTTCCCAGTCTTAAATGCAAAATAATGATGTCACCAGCATTTCCTGAAAGTGCACTTGTTAGAACAGGGCTTGGCCATTCGCTCCCCTCTAGTCTCCCAACTCATTGTATTAGATCGTAGCCAATCTCCAACTCAAATAATCAGTTTCCTGGAGGTGTGGAAGAACACCATTTTCTGTTATTTTTCCTTCCCGAAACAGTGTCTTGGTGTATTCCAGGAAGGAGAGAGCACTTTCCAGATTTCCCAGATTCTCAGATGTGGAGTCAACTGGCCTTACCTGAGAGGCAGCAAAGGAAGCTAAGGGCACACTTGGCAGCCCTGTGAGGGAGGAAGGGGAAAGGTGGCGGTGGCATATGGGTGACAGGGTGAGGAGGGTGGGTAGAAGGATGTGTAGAAAACCATCTGGTAGCTTTTTAATTGTGCCCCTGAGTAGGCAAGGAGGAGGGAAAATGTATTTTGAAGATCTGAGAAAGAAAACATGCTTATATTTATTTTGTGTAAAATATACAGTACAAAAACAGGCCATTCAGCCCACACAGCTAATACTGGTGTTTATATTCTTTCTGAATCTCCTATCTTTCCTTACTTAACGTGATCAGTACGACCCTCCATATTCTTCTCCCCTCTCTACTGGTCCAGGTTCCATGTAAATGTGTCTTTAGTATTTGTCAGTAGATAGCAAGTTCCATATTCTCCCTAAGTTCTGGATTTTCCTCTGAATTCTCTGTGGGATATGTTGAAGCCATCAAATATTTCCCACCAGTGAAAATATTGAGAGTCAAATCTATCGAAATCTCCCATAATATCACAGACCTCTGTTAGATCACCACGCAGCCTTCTGTTTCATAGAGGAAAGAGGCCCAGTATGGTCATCGAGTTGCCTCCTCAAATATATTTTATTCATAATATTCTCTACTATGTCCACTGTTTCCAGCCCATGTAGTGTATGGTGGTGGGGAGAATTTTGGACAGATACCTTTCTCCTTTACGGCAGCTGTCTCAAGTGTTAGTGCATCCTTCAGTATGTCAACCTGGATCTCAGAATATGCCAGCCTGCAACACTCCTTTCAGGCCAACTCTTTGCATCAGAAGACCAGCAGGCTTTGGGCAGAGCAAAGAGCACCTTACATTGACTTGGTGGTCTTCCAGGTGTAGTTGATGTTTGTCTCTGTGTGTGTCCCTGAGAACAGCCCATAGAGCACAGAGTACCTGCGTCACTGAGCTGCTTGGAATGAAGTGCCAAATGCCTTTGCCAAAGTTCTGCTCAGCGAACGAGATCTGCCACTTCCTTTCTCTGCTGGGACTCCGGGATGTTCTGTACAGGACACTGCCTCATGGTTTGTGCAAGTGTTTTCATGAAGACAGTCCAACTGAATGGAATGTCCTGCAGCACAGAAGGAATATCTAGTGAAACCTGTGAATGACTTATCAGGTGCAGCTCAGCACGGAGCTTTGGTACAATCAATATATCTGTCTGAACTTCAGCAGTCTTTGGATGCCATGTTTAAATGCAAATTTCTTAAGTAGAGACATTGTGTGCCTCCAGGAGATGGGAACTGCCTCTCTGCCAGCAGTGACAAACTGAGTGGCAGCCATGTTGGAGCCTGTTGGTGTCTTTCGAGGACAAAGTGAATAAGTGACTGATAACACGGGTGAATAGGCTAAACGGTGCATTCTGCGAACCTGATAACTGCCACGATAAAATGCAAAATCTTTTTTTGGCCTCACAGTTATCCCAGCCACAGTGCAGTAATGTGCTCCAGCCTGCTTGGGTTTGAGAAAAACAGACTGAAGAACTGTAACATTTACCGCCCTTACCTGCAAAAAAAAATCTAAAGGAGTTTGCTGAGCTAATAATCAGAGGCACATGCATTCTCTACACCTCACCCACCACCATGCTTCAATAAATCAAAACTGTCTCAGAGGGCTGAAGGTCCTGAGAGCATCTCTGGGACTGTAGTTCTGAGGTCATGCTGCAGATGGTGCTGACTGAGATGCTGACATTTGAAAGTCAATGCCTTGTTGTTTGTTAGTGACATTTGTTCTGAATATAGTGCAGCCACACTAATAGGTGTCCTTCAGCATGGGTAGCCTGTCCTAGGATAAGATCCCTACCATACAGTAGGGGCCATGTGGACCATTGAATCTGCACCAACTCTCTGAAAAGCATCCCACCCAAACCCAGCCCCCCACCCTATCCCTGTAGCCCATTTCCCTTGGCTAATCCACCTAGTCTGTACATCATGGGGCAATTTAGCGTGGCCAATCCACTTAACCTACACATCTTTGGACTGTAGAAGGAAACCGGAGTACCTGGAGGAAACCCACACAGACACAGGGAGAATGTGCAGACACCACAATGACAGTTGCCTGAGGCTAGATTCAAACCTGGGTCCCTGGTACTGTGAGGCAGCAGTGCTAACCGCTGAACCACCGTGCTGCCTACTGACAACTCAGGTATCATCCTTTGTAAATCCTTTTCCTTCCTTTCTCCAACACCTCTATGTCCCTTTTACGACATGTGATCAAAAGTTCTACACAGTATGCCATGTGGGCTCTAACAAATGTTTGGGATATATTTACTACCTTTCAAATCTATCCTTTCGGAGGTAAATCTTGGTTGCCTTAATAACTTGTATCATCAGCTTTCATAATTTGATTTTTTACGTGAACAATTCTCAGTTTTCACAATATATGAACATAAGAATCAGGAGCAGGAGGAGGCCATTCAGCCCCTCAAGCCTGCTCCACCATTCAATGAGATCACAGCTGATTGGATGTTCCATTCTCTCATCAACCTCCCGCGACCTTTGGCTTTCTTGTCAATCAACAATCTGTATACTGTGCCTTAAAAAATTCAATGACAAGCCTCTACTACTTTCCGGGAGAGAGAGTTCCAAAGACCCTCGAGCCTCTAAGAGAAAACCATTTTCCTTCATACACACTGTAACTGGGAGATTCTTATTTTTATACTGTGACCCCTATAAATTTGCTCTGTCCCATTATGGAAAATGTGACTTCTTACTTAACAACTTGTAAAATTGGAATCTGCAATTGGACAGCATTTACTAGATAATCCTGAACAAATAATTAAACTGAGGATAAATTTAGGATTATCTGTCAGACCCACAATGTTATGCACTTACATGTAGTGAAAGCTACATATATTAATCCATAGGTCCCTGTTCTTTGCAGACAAAGAACATGGACACATAGTGCATCTGTTTAACTTAAACGTCACCACGTTGGTGTTTTGCTTGTTCATTTCCAAGGACAATACCCTGACCAGTCTGACTCAATCGGCCTGGTTTAAAATCTAACAAAGCCTGGCAGTTATCAGTCAATCATCATTCACGGCTACACACTCCATGGCAACATCTCTACCAATCTGAATCCACATACTGAAGATTCAGTACTCTAATCATACATCATAATATACAGATAAGTGTTGGTTTCCCCTTTACTGGTATTCTTACAAATTGTCCAGATGAATGCAAGATGAAAACTGACAAAACTGTCTTTTTTCAGCAATGCTCAAGTTCTGTACTACCCCAGATAATAAGACGTAATATCCCGAACTGCATCTGTGTTTCCTTCTTTCAGTCTTATTCATTATTGACTCTCTGGTGTCAAGTTCCAGCTTAAATATTGTGATCAGTTTCCAATGTCTGAATTATTTGCTTCAATTGTGAACAAGGGTGATCCCAGCACCTCTCACATTGTCACTCAAAATAGCTAGCATTTACTCTTTCTCTCTTCCTGTCATGGGAACAGCTGGCTACCTATATTCTACTCTTCCTCTTGTGACTTCGTGTAAGATGTCCTTATTAATTCCTCCATTATCTGGTACCTTTATTGAAGGCTGTTTGTATCTCAAAACACATCCACATTAACTACATCACCCTCATCTGCTCTAGTATCGCCACAAAAAATTCAGAGATTGATGAATTAATATTTTCTCTTGTAAAATCCATATTAGTGATCCATCGTTATATTTTTGCCTGAGACGGACAGAAAATTGGACAGGTGTTTGTCTATTTTGTCCTTTTAGAAACATAGAAATATAGAATATAACAGGAGTCGGCCATTCGATCCCTCAAGCCTGTTTGTCATTCGATATGATTATGGTGAATCATTGACCTCAATACCCTAATCCCCCCCGCCCATATCCTTTGATCCCTATGCCCACAAGATCTATAACTATCTCTTCCTTGAAAGCACAATGTTTTGATCCTCAACCACTTATGTGATGGTGAATTCCAAAGGCTCACCACTCTCTGGGTGAAGGAGTTTTTCTTGATCTCAGTCCTAAAACGTTTACCCCTTAACATAAACTATGACTCCCAGTTCTGGACTCCCCCAACATCACGAACACCCTTCCTGCATCTAACCTGTCTAGTCCTATTAGAATTTTATAAGTTTCTGAGAGCCCCCCCTTATTCTTCTAAACGCCAGTGAATATAATCCTAGCCGACTCAATCTCTCCTCATATGTCAGTCCTGCCAATGCAGGAATCAATTCGATTAACCTTCACTGCACTCCCTATATAGCACTCACATCTCACTAGTGCCCTATATAAATGCAGCAAGACATCCTTGCTCCTGTACTCAATCCTCTTACTATGAAGGCCACCATATCAATTGCCCTCTTTACTGCCTGCTGCATTTGTGCGCATTCAGCAACAGATGCGCAAGGACACCCAGTTGTTATTGTATATTCCCCTCTCTCAATTTACAAAATTCAGATAATAATCTGCCTTCCTATTTTTGCTACCCAAGTGGGTAACCTCATATTTATCCGCATTATACCGCACCAGCAATGTATTTGCCCATTCCTTCAGCCTGTCCAAATCATACTGCAACATCTCTGCATCTTCCTCACAGCTCACCCTTCCACCTGGCTTTTTGTCAATTGCAAATTTTGAGATATCACATTTACTTCCCTCATCCAAGTCATTAACATATACTGTGAATAGCTGTAGTCCTGGTACCATTCCCTATGGTATGCACTGCCTACCATTCAGAAAAAGACCCATTTATTCCTACTCTTGTTTCCTGTCTGCTAACCAATTTTCTGTCCATGTCAGTACACTACGCCCAATTCAATGTTCTTTCATTTTATATATTAATCTCCAATGTGGGACTTCTGTTGAAAGCTTTTTAGATGTCCAAACATGCACTGGCTCTCGCTGATCAACTCTACTTGTCATATCCTCGAAGAATTCCAGTAGATATGTCGAGCATGACTTCCCTATGTAAATCCATGCAGACTGTGTCTGATTCTATCACTGTTTTCTGAGAGCTCTGCTATAACATCTTTGGTAATGGACTCTAGTATCTTCCCCACTACAAGCATTTGGCTCACTGGTCTACAATTCCTTGTTTTCTCTCAACCTCCGTTTCTAAATACTGGGGTTACATTTAACTATCCTCCAGTCTACTAGAACTGTTTCATAGTGCAAAGTATCTTTCAAGAGGACCACCAATGCATCAATCATTTCTGCGACCACTTCCTTAAGTACATTGGTGATCTGTCAGTCTTCATTCACATCAATTTCTTCAGTACCACTTCTCCACTAATACAGGTTTGTTTCAGTTCATCTCTCTCACTAACTACTGTGTTTGCCATCATTTCTGATATGTTATTCATGTCCTTCTCTGTGAAGACAGAAGTGAAGAATGAATTTAGTTTGTTCCCCATCATAAATTCAAATGTTTCTGTCTATAAGGGACCTACATTACTGTATGTATTCATGTAAAAGTTGAATTTTTTAGACTATGTTTAAGGTTAAATTTATGGGGTCGACTATTACATGGATACTACTTTTGAGGGGCTGAAATTCAGTGCTACAGGGGAACTGAGCTCAGCTGAGCCACACACAACGGGAGGTTGTCACCTGACTCTGACCTGATGCTTCTTCAACTTTCGCACCAAATTCTTCCCTTTCCCTCCATTTTCTCTCATTTATTATTGTTTTAGTTTTTAAACTAACACTTTAAGCTTTTATTTCTGATAAAAATAGTTATCAGATATTTGACTCCCATCCAGTCTCACTGATCATCGTTGCCCTGAGAAAGCGTCAACAGTTGTACGTCCAATCGATTCCTGCATGAAAGAGGAAATCAGGGATATAGTAATTATAATGAAGTAAATGCATAAAGGCCTATCATACAGGAAATGATTGTGTACAGGCCTATGTTATGCAGGAAATGATGGTGCGACAAACTTTGTATTACACTAATTATCTTAACTGTAGCGCTCGTTCAGTAATGAACTTAAGAAATCCATAGGTTAATGTTGCTGTGAATTGTACACCAAAACATATAGTAGCATGAAAAAAATTAATTTCCGCATCATACTGTTTAAGTACAAGATAATACCTTGACTTATAAATGTTGATCTGTTAACTGTGAAGAACTAGGATTGGCTTTTACACAAGATGCATGGAAAATTCCAAATTTTTTGGCCAAAACTAGGGATGGACCTTTACATGACATCGATCTTTACTCAAATATATATGGTAGTTTTCACCAATTTTTTTCAGTTCTGGTCACCTCACCACTGGAAGGATGTATTAGCCCTGGAGGGGTTAGAGAGGAGGTTCACTAGATGTTGCCTAAGATGGAGAAATTGAGCTATAAGGGAGAGACTAGATAGTCTTGGATTGTTTTCTTTAGAGCAGAGAAGGCTGAGAGGGTACATGATTGATGTGTATTGGATTAGAAGGGTATGGACGGGGTGAATAGAGAGCTGCTCCTTGGTTGAGGGGTCAATCATGAGAGGGCATAGTTTTAGGCTAAGAGGCTGGAGATTCAGAGAGGATTTGAGAAAAAAACTTTCGCTCAGAGGATGGTGGAAATCTGGAATGCCTGGGAAGGTAGTGGAGGCTGGAAATGTGACAATTTCTAAAAAAAATTTGGATGAGCTCTTGAAGTATCATAATATTCAAGGATATGGGGCAAGTGCAGGAAATTGGGATTAGCATCCCTTTCGTGGTAGTTATTGTCAGGCCTTTTCTGCCCTGTATTACTTTATGACTCTTCACATACCTATAGAAACTTTTACTGTCAGTTCTTAGGTTACCACCCAAGCTTACCCACATATTCTATTTTTCCCTAATTAATCAATCCCTTGGTTCTCCTTAGCTGACTTTTAAACTGTTCCCAATCCTCAGGGATATTGTTCTATCTTGCCAATTTGTATCTTTCTTTTTTGCATCTCGAACTGTCTCTACCTTGCCTCGTAAACCATGTTTTGGCCACTGCAGTCTTTGCCTTCTTGCGCCAGACAGGAGCAGACAGTTTTTGTAGATTACCCTTCGCTCTTTTAACGTTTGCCATTGCCTATCCACTGTCATTCCTTTCAGTAAAATTTCCCAATCCATCATAGCCAACTCACGCTTCATACCGTCATAGTTTCCCTTGCTAAGATTCCCTTGCTAGTCTCAGAAACAACTATCTCACTCTCCATCTTGATTGAGAATTCTATTTAGTATGAACCCTGTTATTTTTACTGACTGGCCTGGACAGCTTTATGTCTCCCTTCCTGAATTTGTGTATTATGTTACCTATCCATAAGCCCTCAGGCACCGCACCGTCTTTCATGAATTATTAAAAAGCTGTATGATGCCTCTGCTATCTCTTTCCCTGATTCTTTTAAAATGCATAACTGCGATCTATCTCGACGAGCAGTGCTGTCCTCTTTAATGTAATTAGTTTATTTACTATTCCCCTTCTTTGTTTCGAATACGTTTTTATCATTTCTAATCTCATTTTATGCCGTCATGTTCACCTGAGCGATGTCCCGAGAAAATAACTGAAGCAAAATAATTGTTTAACATTTTTGCCAGTTTGCCTTGGTGATGCTATTCCCATATCCGTCTTTCTTTTTCTTGTATATGTTCATCTTGACTGTTTTGCAGTTTTATGTTCCTTCATAAGAGTAGCTTTGTGCCTTAAGAATTTGTTTTTTTAAACTTCTCTCCTATTTTCTTCATGCTTATTCTTTTCATGTTTTCAGTGCCGTCAGTTTGTACTGTACAAATATCACAATTAGGCCTGGGAGCTTTTGATAGATGAGATTTCCTAACTAAACGAGTGGAAACTATTTATCGAGACGTGATTCAGTAGGATTTCACTTGAACTGTAATTACCCATGTTCCAGTTCTATGTAATCTTGTATCATTAATGATACATTTTGATCTAGTCCTACGTGATGTAGTGCTGTAGTGTCACTGGCTCTAGTGACCTGGAACTTAAGGCTAATGTTCTGGGTTTATGTGTTCAAATCCATCTTCCCTTTGCCTAAGGTGGCAAAATTTGATTTAGACTAATAAAAAAGGTGACCATGTATCTATTGTCATTTAAAAAAAACTTACCTTGTTCATTATAGGAGCAAATTACTGCAGATGCTGGGATCTTTACTTAAAACCTAAAAATGCTGGAGATCACAACAGCTCAGGCAGCGTCCATGGAGTGAGAGAGCAAGCTAATGATTCAAGTCTAGATGAGAGTCATTTAGACTCGTATCGTTTATTTGCTTTCTCTCCATGGATACTGCCTGACCTTCTGTCATCTCCAGCATTTTTTGTTTTCACTAGCTTTTTCATTTATACCCCTTATGGAAGGAAATCTGCTGTCCTTACTTGGTCTGAGTTTTAAATGGCCTTGCAAACTGCTCAGTTCCCAGGGCAAATAGGGATGAATAACAAATTCTGCCCTTGCCAAGGAGATACCTACAACTCCTGAAAAAAAAATTTAAGATTTGTCAGCATAACAGCTCTAGCCCCTTCTGCTACACAAATGGATTTCATGCACTCATCATGCCCTTATTTGTCCTTTGATGCTTTTTGTCAATGAAGTATTTTTGAAGTGTGTACTTATGTGCTCAGCTCTATCAAATTTAAAAGAAATAAGCTAAAAGGGCTGTAACCTCCAGCAGCCTGACAACTCTTGGAGATCTCCATGCTTCTCCTTTTCAATTCAGCTCAGTTGTCCTCATGTCCTTGATTCCACAATTGGCAGATATGCCTTCAGCAGTCTGGACACTAAGGTCTGGAATTTCCTCCCTAAACCTCTCCCCCTTTAAAATGCTCCTAATAGACTTACTCTTTGATCGAAATTTCAGCCATCTCTCTCAATATCCCTATATGTAGCTCAGCTCCAATCTTGTTTGATAGCTCTCCTGTGAAGAATCGTGAGATGTTTGGGCATTATACAAGTGTGAGTTGCTTTACCCCTAATGTAGATCTTGATCAGCAGGGTAGAAGAAACAACTCAGTAAGAGCAGAAGGAGAATGGATGGTAATTGATGTGAGTTATCTAAAGGAAAGGGCTGAAACAGTATAGAGCATTGAACGAGATTCTCTGCATTCACCTAGATTCTGCAATGCTCTATATGTTCCTAAGCTAAAACACTGAGATTCTGTGATGTATGTAATTAGATCAGACTGTATCAGGGGCACACTCCCAAGATATTGGTTCACAGTGCAGCTCCCAAAGCAAGATCACTGTTTCCTGAATCCTATATACTATATTCAGATACTGTGGCAGTCTGACTCCAAATATATTGTAAATAAAAACTGAAAGAACTGCAGATGCTGTAAATCAGGAACAAAAACAAAATTGCTGGAAAAGCTTAGCAGGTCTAGCAGCATCTGTGAAGGAAAAAACAAGAGTTAACGTTTCGGGCCCGGCGATCTTTCCTCAGAACCCGGTTCCGAAACGGACCCAAAACGTTAACTCTGTTTTTTCCTTCACAGATGCTGCCAGACCTGCTGAGCTTTTCCAGCAATTTTGTTTTTGTTCCAAATATATTGTCTTGCTGTCCTCTTGACTGTCTTGCCTGTGTTCTGTTTCTCTCCCCAGTAGGCAATAAACAGACTTTAAAAAATGGCAAAGCTGGGAAACGAATGCTCTGATAATATTAGACTTCTGTTTTGAAATGTACAAGACCATTCAGATCAAAATGTGTCATCCACAAATTTTATTAGCTTTTCTTTCTGGGTCTTCCTCTGTCTCTCTTTCTCTCTCTCTCTCTTTCAAATAATTTTTTTACGAGTTTGTAATTTGTGAAACAAAGTTGTTCCAGATAACTTTGTCATTTAGTGCCAAGTCAGTTTTTAAAAGATCAGATAGGATCTCTAGTTTAAGGACAATGCTCAATGACTGTAAAAACAATTCAGTAGACAAGTAACAACTTCAGACAAACATTTTGCTGAATGCACATGCGCCAACAGTTCTTAAATGCAGTCAAGCATGGGTTACTCTGATCTGTTCATCTGACACCACTGATGAGGCAGCTCTCCCTCACTAATGCACTGCCTCAGTACTGTTCTGAAAGTGTCAGCTTGGAGTTTAAGTGTCAATAAAAAATGGATATCATTTTAAAGTGAAAGGCAGGAGATTTGGAGGAGATTTGAGAAAAACGTTTTCATCCGGAGGGTGGTGTGGTGTCTGGAGTACAGTGCCTGGGAGGATAGTTGAGGCAGGAAACCTCACAACTCTTAAAAAGTAATTAGATGAGCAAATGAAATGTCATAGTATTCAAGGCAATGGGATAGTGTGGGAAAGTGGGACTGGTGTAGCTGGCAGTATATTTTTGGCAGCACAGACTCAATGGGCCAAAGGGCCTCTTGTGAACTGAATGATTCTAAGATTGTAAGTACAAGTCGCATTGAGTTTGATGGAAATTTCTCACTGTAAGGCTGAGTGTGTTTTCTCATTTATTGCATTAATTGGTATTTCAACCCTTATGGCAAGTATCAGATTAGACTTCTGTCCCACCTTACAATGCTCCATTTCTAGAGTAACTCATCACTCATCACAGACCCTGAACTTGAACAAGATTCCTAGCGCCAGTGTCATTGTGCACCCAGTCAAGCACAGACAGACCTGAGATGCCCAGCTCGGTTCCTGTAATAGCTCCTGAATATGGCAGATCAGGGGAAATCGGTGCCCCATTTTGCAAGCATGGTCCTGGAGCTGCTGCTGGATAAGGTGGTGGACCTCCTGTTCGCCCTGCACCAGCTGTGGAGGTCATAACACCCCGACCATGCCAACCTGATCTGAGGCTCCCACAGGGCTAATGCAGTCTCAGTTGTCTGGCGAGTTGCTTTGCACTCTAAGAAGAATGTCAGTGTCCTTCTTGCATTCACTCTGTTACAGGATTCACCTCCCACCAAGGCTCATGGTCTACCATTCTCACCATTGCCTGCATCGTCTTCCCTCACTTGTACTCACACACCTCAACTCACCTCCACTACTAACTCTTCATGCCCTCTGTGCTGCCTACTCACTCGCTTGAGAACCCTCCCCACTTCCACCAATAGTAATAGCTGTGCCACCACTTTCATCTTCCGTAATACCCCGCTTCTCTCTCATTCCAGGAGGAAAATGGCCCACAATAGGGCAGAAAGTGTTAAGACATATGGTGTTCTACCTATCATTTGGTTTCTTTGCGCTTATCAGCAGAGAATCCTTACTCTGACCACTTTCAGCAGGATCTGGACAGGAATAGAACCTGCCCTTGACGTATGGTGCTGGCATCCGAAGGTTATCTCCTTTGACTGGACAGAGAAATATTGCCAAATGTAGCAAGATTCCTGGACTTGTGTCTGTGCACAACAAGACAGCAGCAACATGAGGCTGGTATCATTGGCCAAGGGGGCAATGTATGAAGAGGCAACTCAATGCATCAAGGCAGGGATACTGTGAGAATTCATCTAGACTCAGAATGTGTGAGCACTATGACAGTGAATAAAGAGCCTGGCGATGCAGCCTGGTCCCTTCCATGAGCTGGGCATGTGTTTCTGAAAGCACAGTGTCCTTGCTGTAGCATTACAATAAAGAGTTGCCAATGCAGCCCAAGGTACAGCATTAAAGTGCAGAAGCGTCCTGTGATTCAATTGGAAATGTGCCATGAGGGTTCTTAGATGTTGGTATATAGCGGATTTCAACGCCCATGGAAGTGGGGGTGGGGAGGAGGGCGGAGTGCGGTGGGGGGGTCGGGGGGGTTCGGTGGTCCTTGGAGTGTGCTCAAGATGTTGATGTCCTTTATCAAACAGATGATGTTTTGGAACAAGTTGAACTCACCAAGAACCCACAGTCGTTTCCATGTGACGTTTTCTTGATGGTTAGTTTGCATGGTGAGTTTGTTAAGGTCACAAGCTGTGACATGTGGTGCACTTAACGAGACATTTGACAAGTAATTATGAGTGCCAACTGGGAACTCACCATTATCCAGTGAGAATCGCACTGCGCTGCTTTGAGTAAAGTGAAAAGGGTGTGGCGAGATGTTCTCAACGGTGAGATGGACCTTGCTGAACTTTTTGCCTGAATCACTACTCATCCTGGCATAGCCCACAATGCTCAGACCCTGATAAGAGTCTGCCTTATGTTCTGAACTGGTACTTGAAGTTTAGATCTGTGAGTGTGCTAACCAGATTCACTCCTATCTCTCGTTGTGTCTTCATTTTAATGACACTTCTCACAGGTTTCATCTGTCCAAAGATGTGCAGGTTCAGTGGATTGGCCATGCTAAATAGTCCATAGTGTTCAGGACATGTGTGCTAGGTGGATTAGCCATGGGAAATGCAGGGTTACGGGATAGGATAGGGGGCTGGGCTTGGGCGGAATGCTCTTCACACGGTTGTGCAATTAGCCAAATGGCCTCTTTCTGAACTGTAGGGTTTCTACAATTCTATTATTCTTGATGCTGATCTGTTTGTCTGATCTTTTGTCGACTTGTTCTGTTGTATCCTCATGTGCTTGCATGTCACAATGCATCCAATAACATTCCTTTGCAGTGTCTTTTAATAACACACTGTGTTATTTGTTAACATTTGTTAAAACAACACAAAGAACCTTTACCTGAGAAATGTACCACAAAATAAGTAACGAAAGAAATGTTATTTAATTACTGTAATAACAATTCAGCAGACAAGCATTTCCAGACAAACATTTTCCAAGAATTGTCACATCTGCACCATCAATCTCAAATTCAGACAAGCATGGCTTTTTTAGGCCTTTTCATGTCATTACTGGGAAAATACTGCACTGATTCTGACAGTGATTTCAAAGGAAAGGTGTTCTTGCATTTTCCATGCCTGATGCTGGCAATAGTGGGTCACAGTGCATCAGTCCAACCCAAGGCTACGAACAAATTATTGGTAAAACAAGCTGAATGCTTGCATGAATTGCTGCTCTGGGATGTATATTGTCAAGCTGACCAGTCACTCCTGGTTACAGAACCTGATTTTGCTGCCAGCTTTTCCTTTGTTTTATACAAAACCTGGTCTTACTCCCAGACATGGGCAACATGCTCATAGCCCACTGCCTTATGAACTTAGAAAGGAGCCAGTATCTTTAAGTGGAGAGGTTGGGAGAAGAGATCTGAAATAAATCTGAAGACACTCCCTTTTAAATAGGCAGTCTGCAATAGACAAAGCATTAGGTTTTTTAAAAGAGAGAACAAGCGTGGGGCTGGATGAACACAGCAGGCCAAGCAGCATCATAGGAACAGGAAAACTTGATGTTTCAGGCCTAGACCCTTCATCACGCTTGTTATCTTGGATTCTCCAGCATCTACAGTACCTTTTTATCTCTGATAGTTTTTTTAAAAGAATAGTTTAGAATCCATTCAGACTTCCTTCTTCCTTGGAACAAAATTTTTCATAACTTGACTGGCCTGCTTTTCATGCCAGTCACCTGTCATTCACTTTCTGTTGTTATTTCAAACCATACATATCCTAACCCGTTGGCTCACTGTTTGATAATCCATTGCTTTTAAAATCATCACATTTTCTTTTCGAATCAATTCATTTCATCACATGCCTCTGTCTATAACCTCTGCTTGCCCCATAATTCTTTGAGATCTCTATGCTGTTCCGGTTCAGGCCTTTTTAAGGTCATGGGGTTTTCATTGCTTCACCATCGGTGGCCAAACTTTCAGTTGTCTGGGCTTCAAACTGTGGAATGCCTTCCCTAAACCTCCCCACTCACCTCACCACCACTTGTCCCTCCTTTATTACACTCCTTAAAATTCCTGGCTTTGACCAAGCATTTTTTTTGGTCGCCTCTCCTAATCTGCCCTGATACATCTCAGTGTCAAATTCTGATTGATAATTGCTCCTGTGAAGCACTGAGGGATGTTTCGCCTCATGGCAAGTGCTATATAGATGCAAATTGTGGTTGAGGTAGAGTATAATCATTATCCTGTGCTCTGTCAGCTGTTCTCAGAGAAGATAGGCAACGGGAGGGAGGATTATGGTAAGGGTTTAACATTCAATGCAGCAGCTCTTGTTTTTGGCAATAAGGAAGGAAGACTTCAGTCTGGGGCTTTCACAGCTCATCATTTCCCCCTGCTGTCTCTGAAGTTGGGGATGCATATGTAAGTTTAAGACAGAGTTTGATAGATGTCTAGTCATTATTGGCATCATATGCTATTGCGGTAATGCAGGACTCTGGCATTGAGGTAAATAATCAGCCATGATCTAGAATGGTGCAACAGACTCAAGGGGCTGAATGGCCTACTCCTGCTCCTATATTCCTATGAGAGCTGGCTTGCGATATTTCTACAAATTCCCCCACGCACATAGATAACTCAAAAATGGTTTCTTTCAGGGTGTGTGCAAGATTGTAAGGCCTCTTTGTCTCAAACTAGACTTTAAAATTTGATGGGCACAGTCTGAATGTTTCACTAATGCCTGATAATGGACCTGACGGGAATCCCTGTGCTAATGCTGCAACCTTATCATAATCAAGTTGCTACTTATGGGATTGTGCTGTGTAGAAATTGCCGTTTTCTACATTTCAGTAGTGCCCTTATTCTAAAAGTGGTTGATTGGCTGTAAAAGATTTCTAGGCCATCCTGAGTTTGTTGAAGGTACTATCAAAATGCAGCCTTTCTTCCATCTCATGTTCTGCCCATTCAGCTAACTCCATCAGAAATCAATCTCGCTGGTGTAAGTATAGCTCCTGTGTTGGTAATTTACACAGTAGGTTGCTCTCTGTTTGATAAGTCAATGACTTTCTAAATGTTTCCTTAAACCAGCATGTTATTAAAGGCTCAGCAGTTTTCACATTCCAAAGTTGTTTTTTTTATTTCCCAGTCCCAGCTGCTTCCCCCAGATGAGCAATGACCCCACTACTTCCTTGAGGAAAGTGTTGAGTCCTCATTGGGAAACTTTTCCTCTGGTTGCTGGTCTCCCTAGCAAGGGTCAAGGGACTGGAGGAGGTTATGATGACAAAGAGGATTGTCAGCATTAAAGGAGGTTACAGCTGTAAGGATGGTTGTAGGCATTGGAGAAGGCTACGGAGCTAGGGAGGGTTGTAGGGGATGTAGGAGGTTATAGTAATTGGGAGAGTCATAGAGGCTGGAGGAGGGTACAGAATGGGAAGATTGTGGGGACTGAAAAGAGTACATTAATGTGGACGGTCATAGAGACTCGAGGGGGTTGCAGAGATCGGGAATGCCAAAGACACTGGATGATGTTTCAGAGATAGGGAGTGTTGTCGGGACTGGAGGAGGTTTCAGAAATAGGGTGGGTTGTGGAGGTTGGAGGAGGTTACAGAAGTAGGGAGTAGGCAGTATCATACAATGATTTGGAAAGAAGAATTTGACATCTAATTCAGAGCATTTCCAGACCAGAAGCCAATGTTGGTCATCAGGCATAGGGCAACGTGTGAAGAAAACTTAGTGCACTTTGGGATGTTATACGGGCAGCAGAGTTTTTGGATAAGTTTAGCAGTGGAAGATTGGAGGTTGGGTAGCTGGAACCCCTAACTGACATCCAGTCTAGAAAGGAGAGACTGCTTCCATTATGTGTACAGTCAGACATAAAACTGAACCTGAGATCCCATGTCTTGCTGCTTCTCTACACTAGCAGACAGTTTTATTAATGTGCTTCCTTCACCCAGGTTTTTGAAAAAAAGTCCTCTCTACATCGATCACTACGAGTTCCATTACAGTGCTTCTTCCTCCTTATTAATCTTTCTTGAAGTGCATTTAGATTTAGTTTGCTCAGTGTCTCATTTCACAGCTCGGTGACCTAAAGGGTTGATTGGTCTCTGTCACTTTTATCACAGAATTCATTCGATTGCCTTGTGTCTTTCAGTTCTGAGAAGGTTTCGCATCGGTAATGGGTGAATTAGTAGCCTGACCACAGGGGCAATTTCATTAAATTGAAGCTTTTTTACGACATGCAATTTACAAAAACAAAAGCAGCAATCTCACTAAAATTTGAATGGAATGAGTATACTTTCTTGGGAATTTTGCCAATATTTCAGCTCCATTTTACTGTCAACACCATTTCCCTTTGGAATAAGAGCTCATGGTTTGGTTAGAAATGAGACTCTTGAAAAATCTCCTGCAACATTCAAAACACTTGAGTTTATTTAGAGCCTTTCAAGACTTCTAGGCATCCCAAAGTGTTTCACATTGTGTGAAGGACTTTTTTGAAGTATTGCCAATGTTCTAATATAGGGATAGATAATGACTAAATTGTGCAGAGCAAGACTACAAGCAGCAATGTTATAATAGCCAAGTAGTGACATTCGTCCCAGGCTGAATTATAAACCAGGTTCTGAAAAAGGGTCACTGGACCTGAAATGTTAACTTGGCTTTTTCTGCAAAGATGCTGTCAGGTGGCACGGTGGCGCCGTGGTTAACCCTGCTGCATCACAGCACCAGAGACCTGGGTTTGATTCCACCCTTGGGCAACTGTCTGTGTGGAGTTTGCATATTCTCCCCATGTCTGCACGGGTTTTCTCCGGTTTCCTCCCACAGTCCAAAGACATGCAGGCCAGGTGGATTGGCCATGCCAAGTTGCCTGTAGTGTGTTTAGGGATGTGCAGATTAGGTGGGTTATGGGGAATGGGTCTGGGTGGAATGCTCTGAGGGGAATGTAGTGTGGACTTGTTTGATGTGGGCATCCAATGTCATTTCAAACTGCTCCAATACTGTAATAATTCATCTTAGAACAACTTGGTGCTGAATGGCAACTATGACAGAAGTGCACACACCCATAAAACAAACAATATGAGCTCTTAACTCTGGTATATAGTTCCCACGAAATCCACCCAAATCTCAGAGGAAATATTGGACTCCAAATACAAATAAGGGCTGCTGTCAGCTGTGGTTCAATCAGCTGCATCCCCAGTCTTTGTCGGAAAACGGCCCTAGGTTCAAATCCCACACCAGAGACCTGATCACAAAATACAACTCTGAGTGAGTGCTGCACTGCTAAGTATGCTCTCTGCTGCTCCTGATGTTACTGAGAATTGGCCTGCCTCTATAATGGGTGCTAGAGGTCCTGCAGTTGTATGGAACAGTGGAGCAGCCGAGTGCTTCCTGATTCAGGAATTGCTGGAAAAACTCAGCAGATCATAGAATCCCTACAGTGTGGAAACAGGTCCTTTGGCCCAACAAGGACTGTGGTTTTCTTCCCTAAATGAATTGCTTAAGATTGCTGGGCATTTGGAAATGCAAATTCTTAATCCTGAGTCTTAAGTTGAGTGCAATCAAAATAAATGATCCATCTAGAACCTGGTGGTGATGTGGGTGAAATTGAACAGAAATTGTAGAGCAAGTGCTTGCGTGCTATCTACTCTGTGGTCTTTCAGTTTGCAAACGCTCTCATTCCATTTCCAAAACAACACCAACTCCTCATTCAGAGCAGAATTCAGTCCGTTCCCGCAACATTTCTTCTTGAGTGTTTTACTGCAGCAATAAAATGGATTTACCTTGAAATGTTGTGTTTGCCCTTCCAGCAAATAGTTTGTAAAGCTTTCTAGAGACACCTTTTTATTAATTTTTCCAAGTGGGCGAATCACTTAGACCACTGGGTAATTGAACAAAAAGCTTTCCTGCTCCTGCTCACTTAGTGGGCTGTATGGAACCCATAATTTTTCTCAAGTTGAAAAGAGATTGTGGGATTAGTGTTGCTAAATGTATTATTTGCTGTTTCTGAGACATGTTCCATTTATGCTGAAGGTGGGGCACAGGTGTCGAGAAGATTTATGACACATTTCCCTCAGACACTAAACCTTGTAGATCTTCCCTCATTTGGTACTTCCTTGAAACTTGATTTTTCAGGCCCTCAACCAGGGAATCATAGACTGATATGGAACAGAAAGTGGACATGTTGCTGATCATCTCTCTCTGGGGATATTTTGATGGACCAGAGCAGCATTCCAGTTTACTTGATCCTCCATGGTATTCTGCTGTTTGGAGTCTTACCATGCCATGTTAGCTTTCAACGGCAGGCATAATCCAGCTATCAAAACCCTTAGCCATTTGACTCTGGAAATCAGCCCAGTCTGGTGCTCTGTTCATAGCGTTGTGGTATGCTGTACATTATCACTTTGCTGTCTCACGCTGTCCTTGCTTCACATTGTTTGATGAGTTAAAGAGATCTTCCATGTGCCTGACCCATAGATTCGCTTACAACTTTGTTCCTGGATGCCCAATCCATACTCCCTGTCCATCTGCCTGAGGGCAACAGCTATATAATGAAAGCGATAATTTCATTGTACAAACTTCGGCAATTTTTTCCTCTTCGCTCCAGGGTACAGTTAGCAGAACACGCTAATAATATCCTAGACTCTTTCTAATACTTTAATGTCAAATGTGTAATCTTTTCAACTCATTAGTGTTGGAGGGGATCACAAGCTATTTGGCTCCCCAATCTCAATTCACATCAGATGGTCCATATTTGGTTTTGTTCATCAGTGACATGGGCGGGGGATAATTGTGCCCAGGAATCAGGGTCCTGGTCATATACCCCTAGTTTGGAAACCCCGATGCTTGTTTGATCTTTTACCTGAGCCTGTGGCTCTGTACTGGTTTCCCTGCATATCGTCCACTCAGAATTACTCCCTTACAAAGCTGGCTTCATTCCTTCACTTCAGTTCCTGTATCTCCGCCTCTGTCTGATACAATTTCTGTTTGAATTTTTTTTTACCTTTCTCCCGAGAGATTTGTCTCCGATAGTAAGTCATGCATTACTTCTTATTCTGCCAGACTAACTTCAGTCAGTTCTTTGACCTCCTTCACTGACCTGTTACTAACTGCCTCTCGGTTCCTAGCTCATTCATATTTAGTCACCCCTTCTCCCAGTGTGGCTGGGACTTTATCTTCAGACTCTCATTTTGGTCCTGCTCCTTTTGCCTACGTTTCATTCTAATTTTTCGGTCCTTCTGCAATTGATTGAGATCTGTTGGAGCAAATTCAAACAAGGACTTTGACATGTTAGCTGTTTGAGAAATAGGTGACAGCTGAAGCTCAATGTGGAGAAGTGTAAGCTGATACATTTTGGTAGGAAGAACCTGGAGACAAAGTATAAACTGAAGGATATAATTCTAAAGGTGGCACTGGAACAGGTGGATCTGGGTGTATGTTTGCGTCTGTAACTATAGGTGTAACTTGTGAGACAGGTAATAAAGCATAAAGTATTCTAGACTTTATTAGTCGAGGCATAGATTGCAAGAGCAAAGAGATTATAGTAAACTTCTATAAAATATTGGTTCAGGCAGCCAAATGGACAGCAATGGCATCAAGGACCCCTCTGGGTAGAGTTGTTTTGCCCACTGAGAGCTGCTAGCCAATCAGAAACTGTCAGCCCATGACCTCCCCCGACACAAGCATCCACTCTTTCCACCACCAGCACTTAGCTGTAGCAGTGTGTAGAAAGATACACTGCAGAAGTTCATAAAAGATCCTCAGACAGCACCTTTCAAACCCATGACCACTCCCATCCAGCAGGACAAGGGCGGCAGATACATGGGATCACAAAATTCTCCTCCAAGCCACTCACCATCCTGACTTCGAACTATATCACTATTCCTTCAGTGTCACTGGTCAAAATAGGTTAAAATCCTGGAATTCCATCCCTCAGGGCTATGTGGGTCTATATGTAGCACATGAACTGCAGTGGCTCAAGAAGGCATTTCACCACCACCTTTCTCAAGGGTAACTAGTGACAGGCAATAAGAAATGCTGGCCATCCAACAATGCCCATATAATATGTGAACTTAAAAAATTCCAGATTATATTTTGATATTAACAAGTTTTGCCATTTGTTTTAGGCATAACTTTTGTCTTACCAGAAAAAGATAATTTTGAGTTTACTTTGGGAGCCTGATGAAAGTCTCTAATTCCGGATTGTGGTAATAAAGGGGAACAATTGGACGTTTTAGTGATTGGATTAAAACATTTATTCTAATGGTGCAACTTGTGAAGTAGTGGGGCTTGATTACCAATGCATCCCTCATGACACAGCCACGTACTCCATATGGACCCGGAGAAACCAGGTTGAATCTTTGCTTGGCTGCACAGTAAGTTCAATTTCAACCGGCCCAGTGCTTGAAACACTGGAGTCCCTGAGCTGTCTGGGTGGACGATTTTGGAAATCATTTTCCAGAGTTTTTGCTTCCATTCACTGTCTGGATTCCTAAAATTGGGGTAAATACATGTAAAATATTGGCAGAGGCAAACAATTGGGTATCACTGTGAAGCCTCTTGCAGTCATTTGGACTTCGGTTGCCAACATGTACTGCCCAGTTTTGTACATCAAATAAAGTCACTTGTGTTAAGATCACTCGGATCCCAAACGTAAACCAGTGCCTTTGGTGGGTAAGCAGAGAAAAGGAGAGGGTTGAGATGAGAGGGGCCTAGATGGAGAGCAAAGATGTTGAGAGTGAGGATTCGCTTTGGAGGATATTTCAGAGAATGCAGTCATTCATACATTTTAGTAAGAGGAGCTGTAACATAAACCAATCCCTTTTGGTTACACAGCCTATGATGTCTGACTGCCTCTTTCATAAAGAGTGAATTGAGGTGGCATTGGGTTAGTTGGATTCCATTTTTACCTCCATATTATATTCCAGAAAGCAGTGCGAAGAAGGTAAGAATGGGAGGTAATCTTCAAACGTTTTTTAAACAACATTATTTATAGACATACACATTACAGACATCTGCTCAGAAATCATAGTCTTATGACTTCCCCAGTTAATGGCCACCACTTGGTCAAGTTGAACACAGATAATAAACGATTAACATCCAACACTGACAGATTACTGTGGTGTCTGTCACCCTGATTTTGAGGTGGTTGTTATGGAGATTCATAAGAGCTTAGAACAAAGAGCAAGAACAAAGAAAATTACAGTACAGAAACAGGCCTTTCGGCCCTCCAAGCCTGCACCGACATTCTGCCCATCACAACTAAAACCCCCTACCCTCCCGGGGATTGTATCCCTCTATTCCCATCCTATTCATATATATTTGTCAAGACGCCCTTTAAAAGTCACTGTAGTATCTGCTTCCACTACCTCCCCTGGCAGCGAGTTCCAGGCACCCACCACCCTCTGTGTAAAAAAAAACTTGCCTCATACGTCACCTTTAAACATCACAAACCCATGGCTTGTGTGGTGGTGTTGTGGTTACCTTTCTCAGGCAGAGAGCTCAACTCAAGTTCCTATCCCAGCAGTTTGAGAATTTGAATTAAGTTTCAAAATATTGATACAAAAAGGATAAAATTAGTACAAGTGACCATGAAACTTTTGGATTTTTGGAGAAACCCAAGCACTTCCATTAATTTCTCTGATGGAACAAAATCTGCTGCCCTCACCCAGCCTATGTTTATACGTGATTCCAGTCTCAAACTTAGTTAGTTGAATCCTATCTGTTTTCTGAAGCTCTGTCACAGCTACTACTAAACCTCCTAAGCTAGTTCAAGAAAGCTACCCACTAACAATATCCTTGCAGAGAGCCTGGGTTTGAGTTGTAAATGTTGGTCTTGCCAGCAACACCAAAACTCTGAAAACAAATCTCCCTTACTTTGTCTTACATTTAGTGCTGTAAAATGGGACCTAAAGTGCATTGATTTCTGACACTAATTATTATGTTTCATTTGAAACTACTTTCACTTTTCCAACAACTTGTATTTATGTATCAGATATAAAAGGTACTGCAGATGCTGGAGAATCCGAGATAACAAGGTGTGGGGCTGGATGAACACAGCAGGCCAAGCAGCATCATAGGAGCAGGAAAGCTTGACGTTTCGGGCCTAGACCCTGATGAAGGGTCTAGGCC
>JAHRHZ010000017.1:34296961-34307528 GCA_024137785.1 Ginglymostoma cirratum | reverse complement strand
AGATGCCCATCAGCCATGATTAAATGGCGGAGTGGACTCAATGGGCCGAATGGCCTTACTTCCACTCCTATGTCTTATGGTCTTATGTGTCAGGTCAATGAGGCTGCATTTTAAATCCGGAAGGTGTTGTCGTTTGTCGTGTACATTGCGCAGATGCTTTACTGTATCCGCTGCCCTCAATGTGGCCTCCTCTACATTGGAGAGACCAGACTCCGAGACCATTTCGTAGAGCATCTGCGCTCTGTACGCAACAAACTGCAACACCTTCCAGTCACCAACCATTTTAACTCCCCCTCCCACTCCCTGGGTGACATGTCCATCCTGGGCCTCCTCCAGTGTTACAATGACACCACATGCAAACTGGAGGAACAACACCTCATATTCCACCTTGGGAGCCTACGGCCCGATTGCTAAAACATGAAATTCACCAGTTTTTAAATCTCCGCACCCCCAGCCTCATCCCCTGTCCAACCCTCCCTCTCATCCCCGCCTCCTTGACCTGATACAACCTGTCCATCCTGTCAATCTTCTTCCCCAACTATCCGCCCCACCCATCCCACTAACCAATCCCCACCACTCCCTACCTGAACTCACCTATCACCATCCCATCTAACTTTCCCAGCCCCAACCTTCCACTCTCTGTTCATTTTCCCCCTCCCCATTTCTGAAGAAGGGTCCCAACTCAAAACGTCAACTTTCTTACTCCTCTGATCTGCCTGGCCTGCTGTGTACCTCCAGCTCTATACTGCCTTTGTCCCAGAAACAGTCGTTTGTGTGTTGGTGGGCGGAGCAATTCCAAATCTTCTCAGTTAACCCTTTCAGGACAACTATCTTGTACAACAGGTCGGGAGTGTTGATGGAGATTACAGCCTCCATTTGGGTGTGGTGCAGAGTGTCAACACTCCTGTATTAAATGCATCTCCAGAGAGGTAGACGGCTGTACAGTGTTAATATTCCTGGATGAGTAAACCTGAATCCCAGGCTAATGCAGTGGGGATCAAATCCCATTGCAGAAACTCATGGAATTTAATTCAATTAACAAATATGCACTACAAAGCTAGTCTCATTTATAAAATAAAATGCATCTCCAGACTGATTTGTGGCACAGTGGTAGTGCTGCTACAACTGAGCTAGGTGGCCCAGGTTGAAGTACCACCTCCTCCAGTGGTGTATAATTAAATCTCCGACCAGGTTGATTACAAAATATCGATTTGCACCACCAGTGAGCAACTAGAATCCCTGGAGAATGGAGAGGTAAATTCTCATCCCAGTCCTTCTGTTTCCTAACCCCTCCCTATCTCTGTAATTTGCTCCAGCCCCTCAACCATTGGCAACCATGTTTTCAGCTGCCTGGGCCCTAAACCCAGGACTCACTCCATAAGTCCCTCTCATTTGATCTCCTTTTAGGATGTTTCTTATACATCCTCCCTGTTTGAGAAAGCTTTGGTTGTATGTCCTAACATCCATGATGTGGCTCAGTGAAGCACCTTGGAATGTTTTACTGAGTGTAAGTACAAGCTGCTGTTGCTTGAGATGCGCCAGTGCTTTAGACGTTAGTGACATGGGGGACAAATCATCTCCTCAGTAATGAAAGGGGGGAGCTGCAGGCTTTTGGCCTAGTGTAGTACATTTTATACATATCCTTTTTCTGCTCAGACCAGTGAGGCATGTAGTCTGCTTGATGATTCACACAATGTTTACAAGCTGCAGCCACAATGAACAATACAGTTTAGGACAGGTTCAAGACTTGGAGATGAGACAGAGGAGATTTTTTTTTTAAAGCCTTCAGGACCCTAGAGCATCATTGCAATGATCTCATGGAGTTGATCTTCACTGGGTGTAAGTAATACAGTGTGGGTGGGGCTAAAAAGGAAACGAGAGCAAGAAGAGGGCGGAAGCTTGAAGTCTAATAATGAGAATGTTAGAAAAATGTTCGGAGAAGCATGTGAAGAAGACTGACTAGTATTAGGCAGTAGAGTTTATGGAATAATTTTCCAATGATGTAACAATAGGATCAGAATCTGGTACCTCTTTGAATACCACATATTATCATACTTGTTCTTATAGGAGAGGCAATGGCCTAATGGTATTACCACTGAAATATTAATCCAGCGATCCAGATAATGTTCTGGGGACCTGGGTTCAAATCCTGCAACAGCAAATGGTAGAATTTGAATTCAATAAATAAAAAACTGGAATGATGATCATGAATCCATTGTGGGAAAAACCATCTGGTTCATTAATGTCTTTTAGGGAAGGAAACTACCATCCTTACCTGGGCTGGCCTACATGTGACTCCAGCCCCACAGAAATGTGGTTAACTCTTAACTGCTGTCTGGGCAATTAGGAATGGGCAATAAATGCTGCCCAGCCAGTGACGCCCTCATCCTTTGATAAATAAATAATTTATTCTTTCTTTGTAATAAGTATGCAAGTCCAAGCCTGAAAACCTTTCTTGACCTTTCCTTATTCATGGCCAGTCGAGCTTGAACCCAAACTAATAGTTCGTGCATAAAACCGCATGGCAAAAGAGAAATGAGTCAGTCACTTCAATTCAAGTTATTGTGATCTGGAGTCTGTTGGCTGAAAGAGCGGTGAAAGTAGATTCAATCATAACTTTATAAACATTTGAAGGGCAGATACTTTGGAAAAGAGCTGGGAAGAGCCCTTTGAAAGGGCTAATGTAGAATCAGATGCTGAGGGTACTCCTCCTGTGCTCTTTTATTCCATGATTCAACTCAAATATCTCTAACAGTAGGATCTGATGTTTGTTATTATTTCTGTTTTCATTGTCTGGGGTTAGCATTCAGGCAAGTTTGGGATTGGAGTTGTTTGAGGCCTAATGCTCCTGTGTAATGTTTATCCACCAATAAGAACAGGAATCGACCATTCAGCCCAATGAAAATGCTTCACCATTCAATATAATCATGGCTGATCGTCTACTATTCTCATGTCCATGTGCATCATTAGTGTTTAGAGATTGATCAATCTCCGTTTTAAACATACACAGTGATTGAGCTTTCGCAGCCCACTGGGCCAGAGAGCTCTCAAGGATTCACAACCTTCTGAGTAAAAGAATTTCTCCCCATGTTGATCCTAAATGGTTTACCTCTTAATATTAAATTGTGACCGCTGATTCTAGATTCTCCAAACAGGGGACATATTTTTATCTGCATCTATCCCATTTAGTATGCTATAAGTTTCAATGAGATCATGTCATGATTTGAAACTCTGGAGAGCAGTGTGTGACTTGGGGAAGAACTTACAGGTAGTGGTGTTCCATGCATCTGCTTGCCTTCCCCTTTTAGATGGTAGAGATTGTGGGTTTGGACGGTGTTGCTGAAGGAGGATTGTGAGTTATTGCAGGCCACCTTGCTGATGGTACACATTGTTTTCGATGTGCATTGGAGATGGAGCAAATTAGTGTCAAAGGTGATGGGTGAGGTGCCAGTCAAGCAGGCTGCTTTATCCTGGATCATGTCAAGCTTCTTGAGTGTTGGAGCTGCACTCATCCAGGGTAACTGGCGAGTATTCCATCATTCTCCTGGCTTGTCCCTTGTTGATGGTGGACAAGATTTGGATCGTCAGGAGTTGAGTTACTTGGTGCAGAATTCCCAGCCTCTGACATGCTGTTGTGGCAACAATATTTATATTGACTGATTTTATGATGGTGATTACCAGGACATTAATAATGTGAGATTCAGCAATGGTAACTCTATGAAATGTTAAGAGGCAATGCTTGGTTTCAGTCTTGCTGGAGATAGTCATTGTGTGGCGCCAATATTACTTGCCATTAATTAGCCCAGGCCTCAGTGCTGACTGAATCGTGCTGCTTGTGGACACAAACTGCTCAAATACCTGAAGCATCATGAGTGGTGTTGAACACGAGCAAGCATCCCCACTTCTGACTTCATAATGGAGGGAATGCCGTTGAGCAGCTGAAGATGGTTAGGACAAAGCCATGACACTGAGGGAACTCAGTGTCTGAGTCTGAGATGACTGATCCTCCACCAACCACAAGCATCTTTCTTTGTGCTAGGTATGAGTCCAACCAACAGAGAGGTATTCCTTTGATTCCCATTGACTCCAGTTTTGCTCAGGCTTCATGATGCCACTCTCAATCAAATACATGTTTTTAAACTGGAAAAGGTACAGAAAAAAGTTTGAGGATGCCACGGGGACTGGAAGGTTTGGATTAAAAGGAGAGGCTGGAGAGCCTGGGACTTGTTTCCCTGGTGTGTCGGAGGTTGAGGAGTGACCTTATAGAGGTTTATAAAAATCTTGTGGGGTATAAATAATGTGAATAGCCAAGGGCAGGGGAGTCCAAAACTAGAGGTCATAGATTTAAGGTGAGAGGGGAATGATTTAAAAGGGACCTGAGGAGCAAATTTTTCACACAGAGGGTGGTGCGTGTATGGAAGGAGCTGCTAGAAAAAGTGGTAGACATGGGTACAATTACAGCATTTAAATGACGTTTGGACAAATACATGAATAGGAAATGTTTAGAGGGATATGGGCCAAATGCAGGAAAATGGGTCTAGTTCAGTTTAGGATATGTGGTCAGCATGGATGAGTTGGACCAAAAGGTCTGTTTCTGTACTGTATGACTCTATGACTCACCTCACCTCTGGAATAACAGGGTGTAGAGCTGGATGAACACAGCAGGCCAAGCAGCATCAGAGGGGCAGGAAAGCTGACGTTTCGGGCCTAGACCCTTCTTCAGAAGTGGGGGAGGGGAAGAGGGTTCTGAAATAAATAGGGAGAGATGGGGAGGCGGACAGAAGATGGATAGAGGAGAAGATAGGTGGAGAGGAAACAGACATGCCAAAGAGGCGGGGATGGAGCCAGTAAAGGTGAGTGTAGGTGGGGAGGTGGGGAGGTAGGGAGGAGATAGGTCAGTCCAGGGAGGACGGACAGGTCAAGAGGGCGGGATGAGGCTAGTAGGTAGGAGATGGGGGGTGGGGCTTGAGGTGGGAGGAGGGGATAGGTGGGAAGAAGGACAGGTTAGGGAGGCGGGGACAAGCTGGGCTGGTTTTGGGATGCGGTTGGGGGAGGGGAGATTTTGAAGTCCACATTGATACCATTAGGCTGCAGGGTTCCCAAGCGGAATATGAGGTGCTGTTCCTGCAACCTTCGTGTGGCATCATTGTGGCATTGCAGGAGGCCCAGGATGGACATGTTGTCTGAGGAATGGGAGGGGGAGTTGAAATGGTTCGCACCTGGGAGGTGCAGTTGTTTAGTGCAAACTGAGCGAAGGTGTTCCTCAAAGCGGTCCCCAAGCCTCCGCTTGGTTTCCCTGATGTAGAGGAGGCCACAACGGGAACAGAGGATGCAGTATACCACATTAGCAGATGTGCAGGTGAACATCTGCTTGATGTGGAAAGTCTTCTTGGGGCCTGGGATGGGGGTGAGGGGGGAGGTGTAGGGGCAGGTGCAGCACTTCCTGCGGTTGCAAGAGAAAGTGCCGGGTGTGGTGGGGCTGGAGGGGAGTGTGGAGTGGACAAGGGAGTCAAGGAGAGAGTGGTCCCTCCGGAAAGCAGATAAGGGTGGGGAGGGAAAAATGTCTTTGGTGGTGGGGTCGGATTGCAGATGGCAGAAGTGTTGGAGGACGATGCGTTGGATCTGGAGGTTGGTGGGGTATTACGTGAGGACGAGGGGGATTCTGTTTTGGTTGTTATTGCGGGGAGGGGGTGTGAGGGATGAGTTGCGGGAAATGTGGGAGACGCGGCCGAGGGCGTTCTAGACCACTGAGGGTTGGAAGTTGCGGTCCTTGTAAAACGAGGACATCTGAGATGTTCGGGAGTGAAATGCCTCATCCTGGGAGCAGACGCAGCAGAAGCAAAGGAATTGGGAATAGGGGATGGCATTTTTGCAGGAAGGTGGGTGGGAGGAGGTGTAGTCTAGGTAGCTGTGGGAGTCGGTAGTCTTGAAATGGATATCGGTTTCCAGGTGATTGCCATCCTCACCTCTGGAATACATCTCTTTGGCCATATTTGGACCACAGCAGTAATGAGGTCAGGAGCCAGTGGCCTTGGCAGAACCCAGTTAGAGCACCTGTGGTGGATTATTCCTGAGCAAATAGCACTTGATGGCACCATCAACATACCCTTCCATCACTTTGCTGATGATCAAGAGTAGTCTGATGGGTTGGTAATTAGCTAGATAACAAGCATGGGGCTGGATGAACACAGCAGGTCAGGCAGCATCATAGGAGCAGGAAAACTTGACGTTTCGGGCCTAGACCCTTCATCAGAAAATCTCCAGCATCTGCAGTACCTTTTATCTCTGGTAATTAGCTAGGTTGGATTTGTGAACAGGATGTACCTGGGTAATTTTCCAAATTGTTGGATAGATGCCAGTGTTGTAGTCTGATGAATGTTTAGTTGTATTCTCTCCATGGTAATGATATGCAATGGCCTAGTGGTATTATTGCTAGACTATTAATCCACAGTTCTGATGAAGGGTCACCGGACCCGAAACGTTAACTCTGTTTTCTCCTCCACAGATGCTGCCAGACCTGCTGAGCTTTTCCAGCAACTTTGTTTTTGTTCCTGATTTACAGCATCTGCAGTTCTTTTGGTTTTTTGTTGTATTAATCCACAACCTCAATTCATGTTTTCAGGATTTTGGTTCAAATCCCACAGTGACTGAGGGGGGAATTTGAAATAAATTCCAAAAAGTCTGGAATTAAGAATCAATGAGCATGAAACTAACTGGCTCACTATTGTCCTTTCAGGGAAAGAAATCTGCCATCATCACCTGGTCTGGCCTACATGTGACTGCAGACCCACAGCTATGTGGTTGACCCTCAATTGCCCTCTGGGCAATTAGGGCAATGAATGCTGGTCTAGCCAGCGACATCCACATCATGTGAATGAATTTAGTGTGAGGGGAAGAAATCTTCAGACAGTACTCCGGATACAGTCCAATCAAGAGTCTGTACTTCAGTTCTCCTGCCCTCAAATCGTCTTAACAACAAAAGCCTTTAATAGTTCCATTAGCTCTTCTAATAGCTCCCTGCATCAGCATGATAGCCTTTGGTAACTTACTGATGAGGACACCTAGATCTGTTTGTGCATCTACACTTTCTAACCTGTTACCATTTAAGGAATAGTTTACACATCTCTTTCTCTTACCAAAGTTGATAACCTTGGGATAAAGTTAGTATACTTGGGTTCTTAGGAGACTCAAAACCTCCTAAAAGGTTTTCCATCTGCCACATTCTTGCCCTGTCATTATGTATGTCCAAATCCTCTCCTGAAGCTGCTTTTCATCTTCCTCACAACACACATTCCCACTAAGCTTTGTATCATCTGCAAATTTGGAAATATTATATTTCATCCTCAACTCCAAATCATCAATATATGTTGTGAGGAGCTGAGGCCCAAGATCTAATCTTTGTGGTAGTCCAGTAGGCACAGCCTGTGAATGGTGAATGAGCCACTTATTCCTACTTTTTTTTTCTGCCTGTTAGCCAATGCTTAATTCCAGTACCTCTTACCTCATGTGCTTTAATATTGCTAATCTACCAATGGGGAGCTTTCTTAGGAGTCTCCTAAAAACCCAAGTATACTCACTTTATCTACTGATCCTGTCTATCAATTCCTGCCAGTAATGTCCTCAAAAAACTCCAGCAGGTTTTTTAGATACTATTTCTAATTCTCTGATCCATGCTGATTGTACTCATTCAGATCATTACTAGCCAAGTGTTCATTTATTATGAACATTAACTTCTAGCTGTATGTGGAACAAGTCACAACATGAGGCTTCGAGATAGAACCAATTCCTAACATTGATATTCACATGAGCTTAAATGACCTTTGATGCAGACTATCTTATTTATCTATGAACATTAACTATTTAGACTACAATTTAAAAACAATGCGTTTAGACATTCAGAATCTGAAAAGTGAGTTATTGGGTTTTGGGACTGAAGACAAGATACACCATGTCAAAACATGGGCAGTTTAGATCTATGTCGATCTCTCAGGTAGAGGCATGAAGTAACAAACAGAATGAAGTTGACTCCACATTGTCCCTATAAACACTCTAGGGTAATTACAGCACAGGATTAGATACTGAGTAATGCTCGCTCTACACTGTCCACATCAAACACTCCCAGGGCAAGTTCAGCACAGGGGTAGATACAGAGTAAAGTTAATTCAATACTGTCCTCATCAAACACTCCCACGGCAAGTACAGCACAGGTTAGAGTAAAGCTCCTTCTAACTGTCCCCAAAGTACTTCCACTGCAGTGACATCTAGGTCCATCCTCTATTCCCTGAGTTACAGTGTAATGCTGACAGTTTTGTATCACTGACCTCTCCAATGTGCTGCATGGTGAGATGTACTTGTTGCGCTGATCTTCAGTTCTGAAATACTTTGCAATGAATTCCTGGTAGTTCAAGGTGACTCTTGTCTTTTCTTTAGAGCTGAGGAATGATGTAAGCCCTCACATCACTGGCAGGCAGTCTGAAAGTTGAAAGATCAGAGAAGCCTTTATTTCTGGCAAAATAGCATTTTGGAAGTCTCGTCTCATATAAGGACGATTTCAGTGAAATATGCAAGGTGGGAATTCCAGAATGCTGGTTTTGCAGGAAGGAAGGCTGCAAAAGGACAACATCTACCCATATTTCACTAAAAGTACTTTGCAAAGACAAACCTTTGAAATTAAAGACATTTTCCTTCAAAGGAAAGAAATTGCATTTTGCCCACATCTGCAGAGGATCTCAAATTGCTTTTGACTGCTGTTACAATATAGGAAATGATGCAGCCGATTTGTGCACAGCAATCACCTAACACCAACAATGTAATAATGAGTCGATAATCTGTGCAACAAATCTTGGATGACAATAAACTAGACCCAGGGAGAATGTTTCAACTGTTATATAGTGATAAAGTCATGGATTCATACAGTACAGAAACAGGCCCTTAGGTCCAACTCATTCACGCCGACCAGACACCCCAGTCTGACCTAGTCCCATTTGCCAGTATTTAGCCGATATCCCTCTAAACCCTTCCTATTCGTATACCCATCCAGATGCCTTTTAAATATGGTAAATGGATCCACCTCCATCACTTCATCTGGCAGCTTGTTCCAAACATGCAGCAATCTCTGCATGGAAACGTTATTCCTCAGGTCCTTTTTTAGTCTTTCCCCTCTCACTATAAGCCCATGTCCTCTACTTTTTGACTATACCCTAAGAAAAAGGCCTTGGTTATTCACCCTATCTACGCCCCCTCCAGATTTTATAAACCTCTATAATGCCACCCCATAGTCTCCGACCGTCCAGGGAAGAAAGCCCCAGCCTCTTCAGCATCTCCTTATAGCTCAAACCCTCTAGTCCTGGCAACATCCTTACAAATCTTTTCTGCACTCTCTCAAGTTTAACAACATCCTTCCAAAATTGTATGTAGTAGTGCAGCCGCAACATGACATCCCTAATCCTATACTAATGTTATGACCAATAAAGACAAATGTGCCAAATGCTTTCTTTACCATCCTGTCTACCTGTGACTCCACTTTCAAGGAACTATGCACCTACACCACTGGGGCTCTTTGTTTGGCAAAACTCCCCAGGGCCCTACAATTTACTGTATAGCCCTGCCCTGGTTTGCCTTACCAAAATGCAATACATTATATTCATCTAAACTAAACTCCCATCTGCCACTCCTCAGCCCATTGGCCCATCTGATCAAAGTCCTGTTGTACTTTGGAACAATCTTCTTCATTGTCCACCACACCACTTATTTTGGTGTCATCTACAAACTTACTAACCATACCACCTATATTCACATCTGAATCATTGTAAAAATGATGAAAAGCGGTGGATCCAGCGCTGATCCTCGTGACACATCACTGGTCACAGGCCTCCAATAGGAAAAACTTCCCTCCACCAAGACCCTCTGTCTCCTATCTTCAAGCTAATTTTGTGTCCAATTGGTTAGCTCCCCAAGATCCCATGTGATCTGACCTTGCTTGACAGTTTACCGTATGGAATTTTGTCAAGCAAAGTCCATATAGACACCGTCTACTGCTCTGCCTTCATCAATCTTCTTTGTCGCCTCTTCAAAAGAACATAATCAAGTTAGTGAGATACGATTTCCCATGGCAAAGCCATGCTGACTATTCCTAATTAGTCCTAGTCTTTCTAAATGCATGTAAATCCTGCCCCTCAGAATCGCCTCCAACAACTTATACACCACTGACGTAAAGTTCACTGATCTATAGTACCCTGGCTTTTCTTTACCACTCTTCTTAAATAGTGGTACGAAATTAGCCAACCTCCCATCTTCCAGGACCCCACCCGTGGCTATCGATGATACACATGTCTCAACAAGGGGCCCTGCAACAGAGTCCTGGGAAACATCTAATTGGGTCCCATGCATTTATCTACGTTTATGAGTTTTAAGACCTCCAGCACTTCCTGTTCTGTATTATTGACACTTATGAAGACAACACTGTTTATTTCTCAGATAACAAGGTGTACAGCTGGATGAACACAGCAGGTCAAGCAGCATCAGAGGAGCAGGAAGGCTGGCGTTTCGGGCCTAGACCCTTCTTCAG
>JAHRHZ010000017.1:34279706-34296561 GCA_024137785.1 Ginglymostoma cirratum | reverse complement strand
CAGCCTTCCTGCTCCTCTGATGCTGCTTGACCTGCTGTGTTCATCCAGCTCTACACCTTGTTATCTCAGATTCTCCAGCATCTGCAGTTCCTACTATCTCTGAAACTGTTTATTTCTCCACTTCTTTAGCTTCCCTATCCTTCTGTACAGTAAATACTGATACAAAATACCTGTTTCGTATCTCACCCATCTCCTGCAGTTCCACACATAGATGGCCTTGTTGCCCTTTAAGAAGCCCTATTCTCTCCTTAGTTACTCTTTTGCCCTTAATGTGTTTATAGAATCTCTTTAGATTCTCCTTAACCCTATTTGCCAGAGCAGTCTCATATCCCCTTCTGATTTCTCTCTTAAGCATACTCCAACTGCCCTTACACTCCTCAAGGGATTTACTCAATCACAGCTGTCTATACCTAATAAGTACCTCCTTCTTTTCCTAGACCAGACCTCGATTTCTCTAGTCAGCCAGTACTCGCTACACCTACAAGCCTTGCCTTTCACACTAACAGGAACATACTGTCTCTGAATTCTCATTATCTCGTTCTTAAAGGCCTTCCACATCCCAACCATCCCTTTACCTGTGAATAGATCCCACCAAGGAACTTTTGAAAGTTCCCGACTAATACTGTCAAAATTGGCCTTCCTCCAAATTTGAACTATGATTTTTTGATCAGTTCTATCCTTTTCCATAACTATTTAAAAACCAATAGAATTATGATCACATGCCCCAAAGTGCTCCCCCAATGACACCTCAGTCACTTGCCCTGCCTTATTTCCCAAAAGAAGGTCAAGTGTAGCCCCTTCTCAGGTAGGTACATCCACATATTGAAAAATAAAGTTTTCTTGTACAAACTTAACAAATTCCTCCCCTTCCAGGCCCTTAACACTATGACAGTCCCACTACATTTGTAAAGTTAGCATCTTCAACCCTTATAGCCCCATTTTTCTTACAAGTATCTGAGATCTCCTTATGTATTTGTTGCACAATTTCCCCCTGACTACTTGGGGGCCTATAATAAAATCCCAACAAGGTGATCATCCCTTTCTTATTTTTAAATTCGACACATAAAACTTCACTGGACGATCTCCCAGGAATACCCTCCCTAAGTAAGCCTTAGTGTTCTCCCTAAACAAAATCACCACTCTCCCTCCCTCTTCTTGGAATTCCTTCCTACCTTTCCTGTAGCATCTGCATACCAGAACATTTAGCAGTCAGTACTGTCCATCCCTGAGCCAAGTTTCTGTCACAGCTATGCTATGTTCCGACCTATACCCTAAGTTCTTCTGCCTTACCTGTCAGGTCTCTTGCATCGAAATAAATGTAGTTTAATTTATCAGTCTTACCTTGTTTTCTGCCAAGCTCTTGTCTGCCTTGACTATTAAACTTGCTCCCCTTATCTACTGTACCAGCCTCAGCCTTTTCTCTTTTCTCACTATCGCCTTGGTTCCCAACCTCCCCGTCCTTACTAGTTTAAAACCTCTCAAATAACACTAGCAAATTCCTCCCACAGGGATATTGATCCCCTTCCAATTCAGGTGGAACCCATCCCTCTTATACGGGTCATTTCTATGTCTGAAGAGATCACAGTGGTGCAAAATTGTGAATCCTTGCCCCCTGCACCAGCTGCTCAGCCATGCTTTCATCCACTCCATCCTCCTATTCCTACTCTCACAAGCATGTGGTACCAGTAGTAATCCAGATATTACTACCCTTGAAGACCTACTTTTTAACCTCCTGCCTAGTTTCCTATATTCTGTCTGCAGAACCCATCCCTTCCCTAACCTATGTCATTTGTACCAACATGCGCAATGAACTCCTGATGCTCAATCTCTCCTTTCAGATTATTCTGCATCCTGCCCAAGACATCCTTGACCCTGGCACCAGGGAGGCACACACCATCCTGATGCCTCACTGATGACCGCAGAAATATCTGTGCCCCAGACTAGAGAGAAACCTGGCTATCAGTCTTATACTCCCCTGAGAGGCTATCCCCTGCTCCAGCGTCCAAAACAGCATGCCTATTTGAGATGGAGATAAGGCTGGAAGTCAGACAACGCCTGGTTATAGTGCTACAAATCACAAGATTTCGGAGGGTTACCCCTTCGTTAGGTGAAGTGAGAGAGAAGCACACGGGCACAGAATTTATAGGCAGAGAGATCAATGGGCAGAGACATCAAAAGATCATACAAAGTGGAGTGTCGACAGGCCGAATAAAGGATCTCCGCAGGTGATCAAGAGTATCAGCTGGAGTGAGGAAAGTGTCAACAGCTAATAACAAGCGAAGGCATGACCTATAATCTAATTAAATGAGGCAGAGAGATAATTACAAAAAATTAAAAAGAAGGTGGTGCTGGATACAAACCAAATGACTCGAATAACATGATAGGTATACGAGTCATGTGCTGAGTGTCTAACCAGAGTAATAAGTAATCCAAAACTGTACAAACTAATTGAGGCAGAGCGATCATAAGAATTTATCAAGGTGATGGTGACAAAATAGGATAGTAAGGAAGATTTTACAGAACAGCATGGTGGGATCACATGTAGTGTGAATTCTGACCTTGTCCACCCCCATCCAACACCAGCATCTCCACGAAATGGGGATAGCCAAAGGAGTCTCCTGTACCACCTGGCTACTTCTGCTACCTAACATTCAACCACCTACCTGACTGGATCTATGGTTTTTTTGCCTTCCTGAAACGCCATACATCACACCCCTCCCTTGTTCTTGTAAACTGCTCATTGCCTCTAACTGCCGCTCCAACCAATCCATGTGGTCCAATAGGATTTGAAACCAAACACACTTCCAGCTGACATAGACTCCAGGAACTTTCAAAGACTCCCTGATCTCACACATGTGACAGGAACAGCACATTACCTTACTAAACTCAACTTCTGCCCTTCAACAATCTACAGACCCAGAAATTATGTCAAAGCAAACACAACACATCTGGCTCAAAATGCAGTGTTAGTACAATCTCACTGCTCAAAAGCGCTGCTCAGGGATAACCTAATACCAATCCCGAATATTAATACTCAATCAAGAGACAGATCACAGAAAATTTTTCTTTTTAAAAAAGCCCCCACTTTACTTACTATTAGAGATTTACCAAAAAAAATTCTTCTAAAGACTGCAATGAAATCTTACTGTAGTAGAGAGATCAGATAGGGCACTGGTTAAATATCACAACGGCAAGACAGTATCCTCTGAGGAGAAAAAAGGCTTTGAAAATCATTGAGGAATGAGTTGAGGAGGAACTTCGTCACCCAAAGGCTTGTGAATCTGTGGAATTCCCTGTCCAGTGAAGCAGCTGAGGTTACCTCGTTGACTGTTTTTAAGGCAAAGGTACATAGATTTTTGAACAGTAAGGGAATTAAGGGCTATGGTAAGTGGGCAGCTAAGTTGCCTGGGTCCACAGAAAAGATCAGCCATGATCTTATTGAATGGTGGAACAGGCTTGAGGAGCCATACAGCCTACTCATGCTCCTATTTCTTATGTTCTAACATACTGGTCATATTGAAGGATGTATGATGAGTGGGACTAGTGTCTCAGTCATCAGTGGTTTTTCCTTCTGTGCAGTACTAACATGCCCCAATTTTGGATACCATTTGCAGGTTAAAGTTGGGAACGGTGGGGAATGGCTGGTCAGATCTACACTATAATGCTATTGCATGTCAAAGTGAATAACTTTTCTTGTTAGTGAGGTGCTCCCTGATATTGTTACCAAGTTGTTTTAGTTTAATACAACAAGGACATTGCTCTTGGCTTTGTTGAGATTCTCTGGAAAATAGACAAAGAAGGTATGTTTTCTTTGAACATTCCATTGTTTTGACTGGCTGTTTTTATGTAGCACTTTGTATAAACATTGAATTATATATGAGAGAATGAGAATGAGAATAGACCTGCAACTGAATACATTAGCCTGTCCTGCCTTCATGCAAACATATCACAGAATTTATGGGATCATTTTTCTTTCTTTCATCTGCCCATTTTCACATTTCGCTCTCACCCTATTTCTCCAATCTCAATAGAGTCATATTGCAGAGATAGTAGGAACTGCAGATGCTGGAGAATCTGAGATAACAAGGTGTAGAGCTGGATGAACACAGCAGGCCAACCAGCATCAGAGGAGCAGGAAGGCTGACGTTACGGGTCTGGACCCTTCTTCAGAAATGGGGGAGGGGAAGGGGATTCTGAAATAAATAGAGAGAGAGGGGGAGGCGGATGGAAGATGGATAAAAGAGCAGATAGGTGGAGATTAGACGGACAGGTCAAGGAGGTGGGGATGGAGAGTGAAGATGAGTGTAGGTGGGGAGTTAGGATGGGGGTTGGTCAGTCCAGGGAAGATGTACAGGCCAAGGGAGCGGAAAACTTCAAAATCTCCCTGCCCACGACCACATCCCAAAACCAACCGAGCTTGTCCCCGCCTCCCTAACCTGTCTGTCCTTCCTCCCACCTATCCACTCCTCCCAGCTCAACCCCCACCCCCACCTCCTACCTACCAGCCTCATCCCCGCCCCCTTGACCTGTCGTCTTCCCTGGACTGACCAACCCCCACCCCAACCCCCCACCTACACTCACTTTTACGGGCTCCATCCCCGCCTCCTTGACCTGTCCATCTCCTCTCCACCTATCTGCTCCTTTATCCATCTTCCATCAGCCTCCCCCCTCTCTATTTATTTCAGAATCCCCTTCCCCTCCCCCATGTCTGAAGAAGGGTCCAGACCGAAACATCAGTTTTCCTACTCCTCTGATGCTGCTTGGTGCTTGTGTTCATCCAGCTCTGCACCTTGTTATCTCAGAGTCATATTGCAGTTTAGTCACATTCATATTCAGAGTAGTTCACGATAGCCAACAGGAAATGACACAGAGCTCGGGTCCACAGAGGGCTTGCTGCTTTCTCATTGATTGGGACCCCAACAGACGGACATTAAATATCAGACAAAAACAGAAGTTGCTGGAAAAGCTCAGCAGATCTGGCAGTATCTGTGAAGAAAAATCAGAGTTACCGTTTCAGGTCTGGTGACCCTTCCTCAGAACCGGTAGTAGCTAGGAAGATAAAAGTTTATATGCAGAAGATGGGGTGGGGGGGATGGTGGGGGATAAAGAGTAAACAATAGGTGGAGATAGAGCCCAAAGAGAGAAAAGAAGAGTTGGACAGACAAGGGAGTTGTTAACAATCTGGTTAGGAGGGTGAATAGCTGTTAAAGGGGACTGTTAGTGACTAACAGTAGATAGTGTGGAATGGCAGGCTATGTGACGACAAGGCCTGGAGAGTGGGATGGGGTCTAGGACATGGGAGAGATAAGGCCCGAAAATTATTGAACTCGTTATTGAATCTGGAGGGCTACACGGTCCCCAAGCCGAAAATGAGATGCTGTTCTTCCAGCTTGCACTGAGCTTCGCTAGAACACTGCAGCAAGCCTGAGATAGAGATGTTGGCCTAGGAACAGGGTCATGTGTTAAAGTGGCAGGCAACTGGAAGCTCAGGGTCTTTTTTGCGAGCAGAACGCAGGTGGTCTGCAAAGCGGTCACCCAGCCTATGCTTCATTTCCCCAGTGTAGGGGAGACCACATTGAGCAGCAAAAGCAGTAGACTGGATTCTGGGATAACAAGGTGTAGAGCTGGATGAACACAGCAGGCCAAGCAGCATCATAGGAGTAGGAAAGCTGACGTTTTGGGCCTAGACCCTTATTCTGAAGAAGGGTCTAGGCTTGAAACGTCAACTTTCCTGCTCCTATGATGCTGCTTGGCCTGCTGTGTTCATCCAGCTGTACACCTTGTTATCTCAGATTCTCCAGCATCTGCAGTTCCTACTATCTCTGACTAGATTCTGGGAAGTGCAGGTGGTGTTGCTTCACCTGGAAGGTACGTTTGGGTCCTTGGATACTGGGGAGGGAGGAGGTAAATGGGCAGGTGTTATACCTTCAGCGGTCACAGGGTGAAGTGCCATGGGCCATTGGAGTGAAGGAAGAGTCGACCGGGATGTCTCAGACGGAACGGTCCCTGCGGAAGGCAGACAAGAGAGGGGAGGGGAATACTTGTCTGCCAGCATCAGACACTGCTATTTTGCAGCAGAGCAAGGGAATCATCCCAGCTGTCCTGGACCAATATTCATCCTTCATTAATATGAATGAAAGATATTGTCTGCCCGTTTACTCCATCACTGTTCATAGGATCCTTCTGAGTGCAAGTAGACTGTAATTTTCCTGCATTACAACAACAACTGCACTTCTGAAAGTATCCCCACTGGCTATGAAGCAACTGGACATTGTAAAAAAACAGAAGAGAAACTCAAGGTATTTGATATTTTAATGCTCTGAGCATGCACAGGGGCCTCAATGTTATCCAAAGGACAGTACCTTCAACAGTACAGCCCTTCCTCAGCACCTCATAGGAAAGTTAGTGTAGGTTGTTACTTAGTGTCTGGAGTGGGATTTGAACCTACTACGCAGGATGCTGAATCATGGATGACAGAAGGTATGGAGTCAGCTGGGCCAGGGGGCCCTTTCTCTTGATTGTGAAGTTGTGCACAGATTGACAGAGCTTTCAAATTGTAGATACTGTGAGAATACTGCCTGGTCCCAGGGCATCACAGACTAAGAAGCAATTCAGTGTGGGAATGGAAATTTTAGAAGGAAAATTGAGGCATCTTAATATATCCATTTCTTGTGGTGCAAACATCACTGACCGAGCCAGCATTTATTGCCAATTGCTAGTTGCCCTTGAGAAGATGATGGTGAGCTGCCTTCTTGAAAGAAATCCACATAGTTTAGAGACACCCAAATTGCTGTTGAGAAGGCAGTGCCAGGATTTTGACTTGGTGGTACTGAAGGAATGGTGACATATTTCCAAGTCAGGATAATAAGTGACTTGAAGTTGATATTCTAATGTCGTGTAAGGTGCCTTGGTGCATCCTGTAGATGACACGCACTGCTGTTACTGAGTGTCGGTGATAGTGGAAGTAGAATGCTGAAGGTCGTGAATGTGTTGCCAACCAAGTGGGCTCCTTTGACCAAGCTTCTTGAATGTTGTTCGAGCTACAGTTATCCAAGCAAGCAAGCAGTATTCCATCTGATTCTTCACCACCCTGCCTACCTGTGACACTGCTTTCAAGGAACTATGTACTTGGGCCTGTAGGTCTCTCTGTTCAACAGCTCTCCCAGAACCCTGCCATTAACTGTGTAAGCCCTGTCCTGGTTTGTCTTATCAAAATGCAACAACTTGCATTTATCTGAATTAAACTGTAGGGCAGCACGGTGGCTGAGTGGTTAGCACTGCTGCCACACAGCGCCAGGGACCCAGATTTGATTCCACCCTCGGGCGACTGTCTGTGTGGAATTTGCACATTGTGTCTGTGTGGGTTTCCTCCAGGTACTCCAGTTTTCTTCCACAGTCAAAGATGTGCAGGCTAGGTGGATTGGCCTTGCTGAATTGTCCATAGTGTTCAGAGATATGTAGCTTAGGTGGGTTATAGGGGGAATGGTTTGAGTGGGATCCTCCAAGGGTCGGTGTGGACTTGTTGGGCCGAAGGGCCTGTTTCCACACTGTAGGGATTCTATGAAACTCCATTTGCTATTCTTTGGTCCACTGGCCCAATTGATCAAGATCCTGTATTCTTAGCTAACCTTCTTCATTGTCCACTACACCACTAATTTTGGTGTCACCCAAAAACCTACTAACTATGCCTCCTATACTCTCATCCAAATTGTTTACATTAATGAAGAACAACAACAGATCCAACACAGATCCTTGCCACACAGCACTGGACACAGACCTCCAGTCTGAGCAACAGCCCTCTACTGTCACCCTGTGTCTCCTCAGTATGTGGTCAGTGGCCTGAGTGGGGCATCCAGGGTCAAACTGGGAAGTGGATTGAGTTGCTCTTCCAGTGAAGGTTAAAACTGTGGACATTAGCACACAAGTCAGACACCAGGGTGTGGTTGATGATGTCCGCAGAGTGTGGACTGTGCTCCAATTGGGATTTCAGATCACTGTGTGGGTTCTTTATGGGTTCTGTGTCAATGGGAATGCTTGGTCAATTGTCAGCCAGTCATGTTTTTTGAGGGGGATATTATCCCTCCTATAAATACTGTGTGCTCGCAAATGGCACCGCTCCAGTTGATCTTTACATGCAGAAACAAGCCTGTTTGCCTTTCTGGAGGTGAATAATTAGCACTTTGGTATGGCCATTTCTGTTCCTAGATACCTCTCAAGTTATCATGAGGATCTGAACAAACAAGGAGAAAGTAAGGCCAACTTCAAAGCCACAATCTTCCTTGTCCTTGTTTAATGCTGGCGTTTTGGAATCAAGCCATTTTGCCTGCATGTGTTGCAGTTGGTTCAGTGATCTCTCAACTCCGAACAAGGAAACAATGAAAGCTTAATTATATGTTTAATTCTTGTCCTCTACAGTCTCTTGGCAGATTAAAATGCCATTTGGAGGAGGGGCATTGTGAATCACTGTTGTGGGCTCGATACCTGTTAGCTATAATTACATAGACAGAAACTTGTTCACCCAATGAGACAGAAACGCTTATTCCTGTTCGCTGGGCAGGAATACGGACACCAAAAACAGCAAATTGACATTCCCATTCTGTTTTTCCTTCGAGACCTGCAGAAGAAAGTTGCATTTACATAGTGCCTTTAATGTTGTGAAATGTTTCAGAGGAATGACTGTTGACTGAAATACCAAATCAGATTAGATAATGAGATGAGTAATCAAAAACTCGGTCAAAGAGATAGCTTTAAAGGAATGTGTTTAATGAGGAAAGAGAGAGAGGTGGAGAGGTTTTAGGATGGGTTGTCTTTGAAGCTTAAAGCATGGACTCTAAATGTCCAGCAATTAATATGGGGGGGTGACATTAGAGATTTTGGAGTGTTGTTTGTTATAGAAATGAGAAAAGGTGAGGCCAGGAAGAGTAATTTATTAACTTGGGAATGACTTATTCCCCACATCTGACCATTTTCTACAAATTTGCCAACTCCTATATTTTGACTAAAGCTGTTTCTCATCACCTCCTTCAGAAACAGTGCCAGCAGTCTGGGAGTAAAAGCTGAATTTCATTTTGTCTTCCCTCCTCCTTTCTTCACCAATATTCGCATTGTTCACTTTCCAGGAGACATTATCACAGAGGAGTAGAAACCCAGCCCCGAATATCCCTTGCCTCACCAGGGCTACTGTGACCAACCAGAGGGGAGTTGCTATGCCGGACTGGCATCTGTCAATTCTGGCAACAAATCAGCAAATATGTTGTGTTGAATTGTAGGCATCATGCTTTAGGAACAATTCCAAGGCCTTGGAGAGGGTGTGGAGGTTTATGGCAATGGTGCCAAGGCTGAGGAACATCAATCATGTGGAAAGACTAAGGAGTCAGGATTGTTCTTCTTGGAGCAGAGAAGGTTAAGAGGAGTTCTAGTAGCAATATTAGATATTTTTAAGTTGTATGTCAGTGCTGTGCTGTCAACATATTGTAAACATTGGTTTGGGATGCCTTGGGTAGATTTTCGGCATGCCATTTCACGGGCGTGGGGAAGCCATTCAGGACTGAGATGATGAAGAATTTTTTCATTCAGAGAGTTCTGAGCCTGTGGAATTCTCTACCACAGAAAGATGTAGGGGCCAGTTCATTAGATATATTCAAGAGTGAGCTGGATATGGCCCTTGTGTCTAAAGCGATCAAGGGGTATGGAGAGATAGCATGGGTCGGATACAGAAATTGCATGATCAGCCATGATCATATTGAATGGTGATGCAGACTCGAAAGGCCGAATGGCCTACTTCTGCAACTAATTTCTATGTTTCTATGGTATTAATTGAACTGCTGATGCCATGTGCAGAAGGATGCCCACACAATGCCAAGGCACAACATAGGCTTTGACTTGACTAATAGGTAAAAGCTTATTACATATTACTTAGTAACTAGTTATATTACATGTAAAAGTACATGATTATCTCTTGTGAGGCATTAGGCTCAAGCAAAAACATGTTATTTTAGCCACATACTGCTAACACTAGAAAGCAAATACCTAGGAGCTCTCTGGTGAACTCAATAGGCATACACTCTAATTGGCTCCCCCTAGGAATAGGCCTTTATATCCTCATAAACTGAGTTTATCTTGTGATATCAGTTGAACCCTACAGGTACTAACTGCCTTGTACAACATGAAGAATTATGAATGGTTTTGACAGAATAAGTAAGGACGCGTTGATTACTGACCGTCTCACCACTGGAAACAAAGAGATGCTTATTTAAGGTGATTACTAAAGAATAGGAGGTCAGATAAGGGGGGGAAATGTCATTTACCAGTGAGTTGTTATGATCGGAAATTCTCTTCCTGTTTGGAGAACTTGGAACAATCCTGGAGATGTCACAACCACAGACAGACAACTGCTCTGATCTCCAGAGATAAAAGGTACTGCAGATGCTGGAGAATCTGAGATAACAAGCATGGGGCTGGATGAACACAGGAGGTCAAGCAGCATCATAGGAGCAGGAAAACTTGACGTTTCGGGCCTAGACCCTTCATCATTGTTTTGTTTATCATTCTGTGAGGAAGCAGCCAGCTCGCAAGATACTGATGCTTGTTTTCCCGATCCCACAACATTCCACTCCTCACACTCTCCTTCCATGTCTCTTTTCTGTCCCCAACTTTTCCCACTTCTTTTCCTCCCCTTTTGTCTTTTGTCCTCTATTTCCTCCCCCTCCACAATCTCGTTTTCTGTTCTCACTCTCTCCTCCCGCTAGATAACCTCAATGATGTTTTATACCTCGGAGCTTATAACATCATTGAAGCTGATCTTCAGTTAATCCCCTTTTACTCCTTCAAATTTCACATACTTTGGGCTCCCCAGTTACTCGCTGACCACCATAGGCTTCTGGTCCAGCATTACATTCTCATCCTTTGTCATAGGCAAGTTGTCACTCTGTTCACTTTTACTGTTTCGTCAAGTCAGAGCCTATCTTCTGTAACTTCCCTATTTCAGTAACTTCCTCGGGCTCCAGAGATACTCTGAGATCTCTGCTGTCTTCCAATTCTAGCTTCTTCAGCATTCTGGTTTTTAATATCTCACACTTAATTTATTTCATTTTATTTCTGTCTTTTTGGGGATTTTTACTTGGCAATGGATGGGATGATCAATTTATGAAATGCACCTCAGTTCAGTCTTTGATGAGGACGGAAATGGTTTTAAAAGAAACAGAACTTGCTTTTCAAACTTGGCTCTCTCCCTCTCGCTTCATTATTGCTCTTTTCTTAAGCCACCTCTGACCAAATGTTTGATTATCTGCTCCAGTATTATATGTGGTGCAGTGTCCACTCTTAGTTGAATAATTGCTCCTGTGCATCACCTTACAATGTATCACTGAGTGACAGGCGCTATAGAAATGTAAGTTGATGTTAACAGCTGGGACCTGAACAAGTTGAAAACCTCTTGAAAGTGTTGATTGGTCAGTTAGATCTCCAGTGTCTACTTTCATTACAACCTTTTTGTTTTTCTCTTTGTTTTTGAAAGAGAGTTTGGCGATAAGCCCACTGGGTTGGTACAGCAGATATGATCATTATTCAGCATTTACTCCCTGATGGTTTGCACTGAAGTAAGATTTCCACGTGAAGATTGAGCTTTGGGGCTGTTACAGAGTGAAGACATATGAATTGTAAGTCACTGACAGTTTCCATGTGAAACCCTGCTTTAATCACTGCTTGGACAATCAACAAGATGATGGTTATTTTTGGAGCACTTTTAAAAACTCACTTTTGGGATTGAGAATACAAGTGTCAGTTTTCTGAGAGCTGACAGCTTCCTCACAGGATTGCAAACAAAGCTCACTGCAAATTCCAATTCCTCACTCTGTTTCTTAGGATTTCTTGATGATGAAACTACCCTGGTGCCCTTCCTCTATCCAGTTAACGTAAGATGGACTAGGTAAAGATAACAGATTTCCCTCCTTAAAGGGCATTAGTGAACAAGATGGCCTTTTATGCTTGCTTTAAGTCCATTTTTTTTGGTATTAAATGTCACCAGTCATCAAGATGAAACTTGAACCTATGTGTCCAGAATATTATTCTGGTTCTGAATCACAAGTCCACTGACAGTAACACTAAACCACAGCCTCTCCATTGCTATAGCACCTTTCACAAACCTGTGTGCTTCAGAGTCATGGGTAGTTTTAGTTAGTGTAATTGCTGCTGTAATGCAGGACAAACAGTTTCCATTTTTCACACAGCAAGATCCCACAAACAGGTGATGTGATAATGACCAGACAATCTGTTTGTGATGTTGGTTGAGGGATAAGTACTGAGAATGCATAGGGGTGATGTGACATATTGCCATGACATTTTTTCACATGCACCTAACAGGGCAAATGAGGAACTTTGTGCTTCATTCAAAGGTCAGCACTCCTCAGTACTAGACTTCATATGTGGGACTGTTGTGTGTGTGGCCATCTGTGTCTTCTAGGTACTTGTGTGTTCATTAGGCTCTTACATGATCTAACTTGTTTGAGGGTGGTGATCTGGTCCAATATGAAGAATCTTGCAGAGTTAAACATATTATTTATACATTGCTGCAACTATTTACAGGTATTAAGAATAGGCTGTACAGTATTGGAGGGACTGTTGGGAGGACCTGGTTTTAGGTCTGTTTGCCGCAAAATCCTACATCCCTCTCACCACAGGCCTGCATGGAGTCATTGGAGTATGTAGTGCTTATTGCATGAGATCAAACATTAATCCTTTCTGACCCTTGCAGATCAATAAAGAAGACAATAGCTCATAGCATGAGGTCTGAGTTTTGCCACTGAATTCTGACTAATAATGAGTAATTATATCTAAAATACTCTTGATATCAAAATGAAATTTCCTTGTAAGATGTTTAATTTCTTCCCCATTTGTTAGCCTTGTTCAGATTGACCAGATCAGATCATTTGATGCTCTTGATTGCTGACCCCATGTGGTGCTTCTTGTTACTGCAAATACAACCAAAAGCACATGGCAGTGAACTTGGCCAAGGCACATTCACCCAAATCCTTATTTCAACACCGAGTTTTGTCTCGTCATCTCATGCAAGCGTTTGCAAGCAAGATCACATGATGCAGACAGAGATGGTGCAAAAACCAGAGAGTCAAAGATAGTAAATTTAGTGTTGCATTAACATTACCACCTCTGCTTTATCTAATCTTTCCCCCTTTAAATTGGATGTCCTCAAACCTGGCAGTTGAGAGTAGGAGTTACTTTGTTCTGAGGAGTGTCCTGGTGGCCCCAGGAATTAAAGATTGACTGAGAATTTTTCTCTTGCATTTGTTCACAGCATGGAAAGTGTTCACACTCCATTTTCCCTCAACAGCTTTTGTTGGTTACAAACATTCTGGGCATAAATAAAGAAAAAGCACTTTGGATAATTCTTGACTGTCATTCACTCATTTGGTTGAATGATGGAGCAGGCATGAAGGGCTGAATGGCCTGCTTCTGTTCCTACAATAGTTCCTTGACCAACGGGCTGGTCAACAATGTAAAAATGGTCTCCTTTTCTTCCTGTGAGTTTGTTTTATTTTTCCAACCTGAAATTTTTTGTAGTGTTCATCTGAATACTAGGGAAATCTCTTTTGCTTTTCTTTTGAACTCATGTCATAGAAACTTTTACATCTCCTGTAAAGATCATATATTTTTATTTTTCTGTATTTTTGATTGTGGACTGTAATGTGAAAAGGGTTGTTTTAAAAACCAACGTTTGGGGAAGGGACTGCCGCGCTTTTTAAAAGGAGTCTACTAAAAGTTATTGTAAGTGCTGTTTACGTTGTTGATCGTTGAAGCAATGAGGATGTTGTTGCAGATGAGCTGGAGTCAGGGGAGTATACAAAGGGAGATTCGGATGGCAACAAATAGCTGATTGGTCTATGAGGTGGTTACCAATTGCAGATGACAAAGGCCTTCTGCCTGCCAACGACTTTGTGATTGACTCTCAGGTAGCTGAACAGCTTGTGAGTGCGCACAAGATAGCCAGAAACATTTAGACCTCTGAAAGGGAAGGTGCCATCTCTGTGAACCCAGTGGACAAGCACCATTGAACAGTCTTCCCAGTCTTTCCCTCTGCCCATAACACCCATTTTTTTTGTCTGCCTGTGTGTGTAGGGGGAGTTCATAAGGAGGTTAAAGTTTTAACTAGCAGAGTTGCAAGTTGATTGTTCATAATTATTTACTTGTAGCTAGATCTATATATTTGTAATAAACAGTAATTCTTCAGTACAGAAACTTAGTCTGTGCTTTCTGTCACCTAGGCTTAAAAAGAAAGATAATTTGAGGGATTTTGCAAACTGTGATCAAATCTTTAACTTCTATGATTAATCCAGAAATAGTCAACATTGATTTCCAACATCTACTGCAGTGAATCATGACGTTGCTTTATAAAGGCCACATCGTTTTACCTTTCTTTATTTTCGACTATGGACCAAAATGGAGAATGAATACTGCTGTAAACCAATGACTGTAGAATGAGTTGCTGCACAAGTTATTGGAATGCATTATGAGTTGTGTTTGCACTGTTGTTTTGTGTAGAACAATATCACAGTACTGTGAATGTGTGTGCAGAACTGGCTACACCCAGAAACAGATTGCCGATTGGTTTGTGGCAATAGGACCAGTTGTGGAGACCAGGAGTCATCAGCAGGATCATAACTCTCTGGCTACTGGACAGATCAGCACAGTAAAGGGACAGAAGCCTCCAACTGCAACAGAGAAAGACTCTGTCTTAATCTCTCTCTGCAGTGAAATAACCAAGACCCGGAAGATAGCAACTAGTGGAAGAGAATAGCAAGCTAAAAGCTGTTGCCTCCAACCAGTGACTAAAAGACTGAAAATTTGTGTGCCTATGGCTCTATGTCTAGAGAAAAAAAATGAAATAACTTCAAATGAATAAGCATCTCAGAGATCAGAGGGGCTTGAGAAGCAGAAAGAATGCTGTATTGAATCCTGTGGACTGGTGCAATTGAACTGTGCTTCCTCAGTATAACCCCACTTCCACCGCAAACATCCATGTTTATTTGTCTGTATCTGCCTACATGTATATGTAGAGGTTTAAGAAGAGGACTAGAGTTTCAGCCAGCCAGGAGAGATATTTGTCGATTATTCTTGTTTTTGTTTGCGTATGGGTGGAGTTTTTTCCCTTTGTGACAAATAGTAGTTCATGTTGAATACAGAAACATGGTCACTGTTCTTTTATTAAGAAAGGTCTGACAGGTAGCTCATTAGACAGATGCATTGTGGAAATTTGATTAAATTTTTAATACTTTAAACAACCCCAGGAATAATGGGGCTCAAGTACTGACCCTCTGGCAGTGCAGCACTCCCTCAGTATTGACCCTCTGGCAGTGCAGCATTCTGTAAATACTGACCCTCTGACAGTGCTGCACTCCCTCAGTACTGACCCTCCTGCAGTGCAGCACTCCCTCAGTACTGACCCTCTGACAGTGCAGCACTCCCTCAGTACTGATCATCCTGTAGGGCAGCACTCCCTCAGTACTGACCCTCTGACAGTGCGGCACTCCCTCAGTACTGACCCTCTGACAGTGCTGCACTCCCTCAGTACTGACCGTCTGACAGTGCTGCACTCCCTCAGGACTGACCCTCCTGCAGTGCAGCACTCCCTCAGTACTGACCATCTGACAGTGCTGCACTCCCTCAGGACTGACCCTCCTGCAGTGCAGCACTCCCTCAGTACTGACCCTCTGACAGTGCTGCACTCCCTCAGTACTGATCATCCTGTAGGGCAGCACTCCCTCAGTACTGACCCTCCGACAGCACTGTCCCCCCGAGTCATGCACTCAGATTGTTGGCCTGGAACTGATGTGTAAATCCTGGGAATGGAACTTGAACTCATGATGTTTTCATCAGACGCTGAAAGGGGCAAGGGTAACCTTCTTGTCTTCAGGCTGCAGTCTGGATATGAATGTGTTTTTAGAGTCTGTGATAGTGATCCACTAGCCCCAGGCCTGTGTAGTATTTACTTCATTAATTCGGCTATAATTTGCTTTCTCTGCAGGGACGACATGTCAAGACAGGACAACTGGCTGCAATCAAGGTTATGGATGTCACTGGGGTGAGTTACCTCGCTTCATTGAAAATGGACTGTCTCAGTACAGACTGACTGGCTGAATGTGGAATCAAAGAGTCATGTATGTGTAAATCTTTGACTCCTTCAAAAAGCTCATACAATAGACTGTAATGAAACATTTTGAAACTGACAGACAATATCATGGTGCCACATTGGCAGTTGCTGATTTATAAACTAGCATTAGCCACACCTCAGGGTCAAGAGCTCTGCCTCCTGTTGATCAGCCCAGGGCTATCTCTCTCTCCAACTCCCAGTGCCTCTGGAGAGGACTCAAACCCCTAGGTAGGGAAGATGGGAATTTGTGGAAGGACAGAAGTTCCCAACACAGCTAGAAAGAAGAGAATGGGGATGGTGTATTCGCACAGGAAACAATACTGACTGGAGCGGGACCCATTCTCGCTCAATGTGAGCCAGGGGTAGAATAACTATGCAGGATTTCCTGGGAGGTGATGTTTGGAAATGAAGAATGAGGCAGAGAGGTCTGAGTGAAGGATGAGGGAGAAATACTTGACTGGGGACTGGTGTGATGAAACATTGAAAATGTGGTGGAGGGAAAGGCACAAAGAGTGAGCAATTATTTGTGATACAGTACTGATGGGGACAGGTCTGTTACTGTATAACACCGGGATACAGTACAGGTGGGGACAGGTCTGTCACTGTATAACACTGGGGTACAGTACTGAAGGGGACGGGTCTGTTACTGTATAACACCGGGATACAGTACAGGTGGGGACAGGTCTGTCACTG